>OY725179.1:7500-377500 GCA_963241965.1 Tortrix viridana | reverse complement strand
TTGTCTCTGAATTAAAAAAAAACTACGGTTGCCGCCATTTTTGACGTTCTAATAAATTGATCAATGCCGTCATGCCGGCCGTAACATGCGGTTCCTGAACACATCATAGAGACCTTATAATATGTATGTAGATAAAATAGTGTATGTAACTGTACATAATTAGGCATTAAAACACTCGTTATGCAGCAGTCACATAAACTACTATTACTTTGTGGGTTGGATCCTTTTCCCTAGGCTACGTCCACAGTTGTAAGATAGTCAGGCTGCAGTGGCGGACTCACAGTAGATAATGACCGGCTTCTCCGGGAACAGCGGCCCGCTGTGCCAGGGCGCCTCGTGCTGCAGCTGCGCCGCCACGCACTGCTCCGGCGCCGGCGCCAGGATCCTGCACGTCAGCTTGTATAGCTCGTGCGTGCAGTTGTGGATAGGGGTCCAGTTGGTGAAGGTCTGCAATGAGACATTTCAATAAATATCAGGGGACAATTTCATACAAATGACCTAGTCCCAAAATAAGCTCTAAGCTGTGAGTTCTACACAACGATAAACATAGTTTTATAATATAACATAAGTAAATATGTACATAGAAAACATCCAACAAACCAAAACTCGTGCAAGTCACAAAAATATTTGGCCATACCGCGAGTCGAAACCAGGACTGCTAGCATTGTACACATGGTCACTACCGACTAGGCCGCTTAGATAGCTTGGCCAATAGAACTACTGGGAATATAATTCCGCGGTAGCGATAGCCTGTCACACCAGGCATCCGACCCGCCTTTGGTGTGAACAGTGAGGTTATACGTACTTTATTTTCATTTATGTAGGGCGAGATTTCCACAGAGTACTCCGAGATCGGGACGTAGTGGAGATTCCAGGTGACGTTCAGATAGTCCCTGGAAATAAGAAATTGTAAGTTAGGTGGTGTCAAGAAACAAACAGACGAGCTTATCTTCGCGACTGTACTTTTTTGCATCATCTGCTTGTCGCGACCATAGCTCCCGAGTCCAGACACGGTGGGTCTACGCTAAGTACAGCAGCCATCCTGTTGCCACCTCCCGACTCCATCATCAGATTTATTCAGAGAACAATTAAAGCTGACTGTACATACAATTCAAATAATATTGGGCTTCACAAAAACCAAACGTGGAAAAGTACAGCTAACACGTAACGCAAACACGCTTAAAAGAGATACGAATCTAGATATCGACCTCTGTCGTAACCTCCGCATAATTCACACAATAACCTTGAATGTGTTTCATTCAGGGCCCAAGAAACCCATTTGTATGAATTCATGGCGCCATGTGATGTGATGCAAAAGCGTTTGCAAAATCAATGCCCTGCGTTGATTTCTACAGGATGTCCTATAAGACGCACGTCACACACCGGAGGTAGACCAGCCTAAAACGGTTCTTTTTGTTTGACGGGTGGAACTGCGTTACACCGAAACAGTCTAACATGACCTCAGTAACAGTCGCATGGTTTTCAAGATATTTCCAGTTTAAAGTTTAAATCTGGCATATCTTGAATTCTTAAAAACCATGCGACTTTCGACTGTTCGGTGAGTCTTACTGCTGCGCTCTGAGACGTCAACCATTTTTCAAGTTTTATTAATGTTGCTGCGTCTTATTCTATTTCTATAGCAAAGAAAGTGACAGCAGCAACTATAATGAAACGTAAAAGTTAATTGACATCTCTGTGTGTGCGGCTGTTAGGCTGGTCTACCTCCGGTGTCAGTGACGTGCGACTTATAAGTTAATAAACATATTAAATACTAGCTTTTGCCCGCGACTCCGTCCGCGTAGAAGTCGTTTATCGTTTATCCCTCGGGAACTATCAAATTTTGTGGGATAAAACGTATCCTATGTGTTAATCCAGGTAATAAACTATCTGTGTCCCAAATGTCATCCAAATTGGCTTAGCCGTTTCTGAGATTAGCACGCATCAACGAACAGACAAACAAACAAAAAATCTAAAAATCGTTGGGTTCTATTGCATTAATAAAGATCAATAACCCTTTTATATATGTATAAATCTTATTCGCCGTCGAATATTTTGAGGAAAATGTTTACAAAACCTTCTGATAACCTTCAGAACTTGGTGCTGATATATTACGCGATTAATTAAATTTATTTCAAAGGCTGGCCAAATAAAGTCACCCGCGCCGATAGCCAAATTATTTCACTTTTTCCCCATTACATATTTAAGTTGTTTAAACTTTTATTTAAATTTAATTTCGGATAATTTGTTTGTCAGCACGTTTACTTCAAGTTAATTTTATCACGAGGTATGCCCACCAAGGGGGCCCACAAGCTCCCAAATAGTCAGAAGGACGATTTTTAACATACACCATTATAAATTGTTGTAACTCAGCGACTTGGACCATTTTATAACCTTTTACATACTTCTTTGCCGAGGTATAAGATCAAATGGGTGAATTTCAGGGCGTTTCAACCGCCGTCATTAGTGTCACCAAATATATTGACGAAATTACTGACACTACAGCAACTCCTGATGTAAACAGAAGCAGAAACGGTGATGTAGTTTCTATCAGCATCAGAAGTTGCTGTAGTGTAATTGATTTCGTCAATATATTTGGTGACACTAATGACGGCGGTTGAAACGCCCTGAAATTCACCCAAATGATCTTGCGCGTTTATAAAAACCGGTCAAGTGCGATTCGGACTCGCGCACCGATGGTTCCGTACCGCTCAACGCGCACTTGGACGCTTTTTATTATTTCTTGTCTTTCTACAGGGTTCGCACTATAATCAATCACATAAAATTTGGCGCTTGTATGTATTACGGTTTGTATGGGACCCCCCTTTATTTTTTTATTTAATATATTTTTTTTTATATGTGACAGAGTGTGTATTATTATTTGCTTTCATAGGTACCTACATTAAATTTGTCATATTATTTTTATTTTTCTCATCTCTTGCTACAATACGTTGCCTTAACACTTGTTATGTAAACTGCCCAAAGTGTAACCTGCTCTTGCCTAAACACTTATATGTAACCTGCCCAAAATGTAACCTGCTCTAGCTTCACTCGATGGTCTCAGTGGAAGACCAGCGCTGGCTTCTATGCCAGCATTATGCTGAACTGGTACCATTTCGTGACATAAGACCTTTACTACTTTTTGTTTTATGTCTTCTTTTTTGTATTTTTATATGTCACGAATAAATGGTTTTCTTCTTCTTTATTCTTCTTCTTCTATTATAGACATACACACTCTGTCAAAATTTTAACTGTATACCTATTGCGGTTCATGAGATACAGCCCGCTGACAGACAAACGGACGGACGGACGATGAACGACACGATGTCGTTTGATTCACTGCATCTAGTAGGTATCATCTTTATCACATTCTCAGCTCCTCTTTGTTCGTACAATCTGTATTTCTTGTTTACATTTCAACAACAGTTTATTTCTCAGAGAAGATAGGCAAAGAGACAAGAAAAACACTTGCTCTTTATTAAATTAAACTCATGTTTGCACTAAAAGAAACGTTAAACAAAACACGCACGTTTTATTATGCAAATATTTATTATACCTCTGTATGTTTTTGACGATATTTAAATATTGTATACAGGGTTATTGGTTATTGCATCAATTCCCGTTAAGAGGTTATAGTAAAGGTTATTTGCAGTAAAAAAAAGTCATATACCCTATCTAGATATTGGTAATTTTCAAGATATCGAACAATCAATTTTTAAAATTTGTATGAAAATTTTATTTTTTTGGTTGTAAAGGAACTAGACTTTAAAAAAAAATGTATGACATGTAGCTGGCATGTATAATAAGGTCCTAGGTTTATCAGCTGTCGAATGAGGCATAAAACATTTTTAAACCCCAGGGATATATTAAATTTTTATACAAATTTTATAAATTGAATGTCCAGTATCTTGAAAACTACCAATATCCGGATAGGGTACTAGATGAACTTTTATCTGTGTGCGACTTACCGTGAGGCGTGTCAACTATTACAGTTGCTCGAGAACGATTCGTATTGGGATAATACGCTCTAGGATTCATTGCTATTGGCGAGGATCAGATCGCAAAATGAAGTAGCCCTTTGGCTACTGGAAGGGAATAGCTGCGACTTTGTTAGAAGGCGGACGAACTGCATATTCTGCTTTGAAATTACAAAAGTACGATGGCCCACAAGAGGTCACTGGAGGCACTGGATAGAACGTTGAAAGATCTTCCAACTTCGTGACAACCAAAACATTTTTGATGGAGCCATGATTCTGTTGTCAGGTGATTCTCGTCAGACTCTTCCAGTTATTCCCCGATCAACTGTTGCTAACGAACTAAACGCATGCCTAAAATCATCAAATTTGTGGCGGCACGTAAAGACACTCCAATTGCAACTAACATGCGAGTGTTTCTGCAACAAGATCAAACTGCAATTGTGTTTTCGAAGCAGTTGTTAGACATTGGAAATGGTAAAGTCGCAGTTGACACCTCGACCGGATTCATCACATTACCGACAGATTTCTGTCTCTTCACAGACTCGAAAGAGGAATGGATGGATGGGGATTCATGATGTTTTTCCGGACATAGCGCAACAGTTCAATAACCATAATTGGGTGAGCGAGCGAGCAATACTGGCGGCGAAAACAAAGACGTCGATGATCTCAATGCGACCATTCAGAATTTTCTTCCAGAAGAGTTGTTTTCATTCAAATCAGTTGACACAGTTATAAACCAGGATAACGTAGTCAACTATCCTACAGAATTTTTGAATTCACTAGAATTGCCTGGACTACCACCTCACAATTTGCAATTAAAAGTAGGATCAGTTGTCATCATGCTGCGGAGTGCGTAACATTAATCAACCTCGACTGTGCAAGGGAACAAGACTGACTGTGAAAAAGCTAATGAATAACGTCATCGAGGCAACGATAATCAAGGGAAAATACAAGGGAGAGGATGTCGAGATACTGATTATTCCAACGGGTTTACTAATCTATTTTAAGCGTCTACAATTTCCCGTGCGTCTGGCCTTTGCGATGACCATAAATAAATCGCAAGGTCATTCGTTGGAAGTTTGGATTGGAGTTTCCCTGCTACGCGCATGGGCAATATACAGGGTGACTGGATATTCGATACATTCCTTTTAAGGAGGCATAGTAGAGCTCAATTGGAGCAAATTAGGTCATGTAGTACCTTAGCCGAAAATTATTAGTTTCTGAGATATTTGAGATTTTAGTTTTTTTTCGAAATTGCGGAACATGTTCGGAAAAAAAGATATCCAAAAAATAATTTGCCTTTTTTTAATGCACTTTAATGTATTTTCTGCAAGCTAAAATGTCAGCGATTTCATGTAATAACAAAAACCTAATCACACAATGCTACATGTCATATTATTTAAAAAACTCCAATAAAAAGACACAAAAAAGTAATTACTTCATTAAAAGACAGTGTTTTTTTTTTATAAATGTATGACATGCAGCGTACAAATTACTGAAAAAACTTCCTTGGTTTACTAGCTATCCAATGAGGTACAATAGTTACCAAAAAGATTAAATATTCAAAATTAGCAAGTACTAATTAAAACTAAGAAGTACATTCCTTACGAACTTCCATTACTCTTGTACCGTACGAACTCTTCAGAAATCAGTATTTATCTTCAGATGCATACTTCAATGGCCGATATTATTGCAAAAAAGAACTGAATTTAATTAATCAAAAGATAATTAAGAAAGAGTAAGTAATTATTCGCCGTCAAAAATGGGTACTTGTAGATTAACTCGTGTTTAGGGAATCCCCGTCATCCTGTATATACAGATATATAGATAGATGGAGGTGATATGAAGTTCACCGAGTCATCTAGTAAATAAATAAATATTAGGGGACAGTCACACACAAATTAGACTTGTACCAAACTAAGCTATGGGTATAGCATGGCAAAAAAGTCTAGCGTGTGGTGACAGCTGGAACTACAATATTTTCAAATGGCAACCAGCACATTTTAGAGTAAACCTTCGATCATGTTGCCAATTTCATTCCGAACAGCACCCTCATTTTTTGCTCGACTATTTTACCAGGCAACGATAAACATATTTACTTAAACAGAGAAAGAAACAGCCAAGACCGAGGAACAAACCACGCTCACAAATATTTGACCTTGGATTGAATTACTGAGTACAATGCAGGAATATATGCAAAGTAGGTAGTTAATAATTATAATAATAAGTTTTAATACGCCACATATTGTTATCTCCAAATTTTTCAAAACAACTTAATTTAATCTTTATCTCAGTTCATTAGCTTTACCCTACCTACATATATACTTACTCTGAATCATGAAGTCAACAGTGACGACGATTTTATATATATTTATTTTTGTTAATTACAGGAAAACAAACCACTTAATTATACGGGTGTGTAATATGTTGCATAACAACAAATGTACTAATTTTGATTTTGCTTAACACGAATCGCATAATTTCGATCTGTATAATAAACAAACGCTATAATAATTATAATGTGTAATGGTCTCTCTTTACGATCGGTCATGATGGGCGAGCATAAGGGACAAAGTTATGCGTTAGAGTGAGAAACAAGACAATCTTGCTCGCTCTAACGCATAACTTCGTCCCTCATGCTCGTGGGCGATCGTGAAGTTGGGCCATAACAATGAAATGCATAATTTCGTGAAACATAATGATCTATAGGATATAAAGTAGACAATTCTAACGTCTTTGATTATTACTGAATGTTGCACAGTTCTAACCTAACCTAACCTACTTAGAAGAAATGGACTTAAAACACATAACAACAAGAAAATTATTGTTATGATAAATGATGCTAAACGTTTATTATAACATTTTATTATCCTGGGATGCCCAAGATACAGGCTCAGCCTAGTTTGGGATCCGCTGTAAATTAAGTTAAGGAATATGTACTCTTTTTGGATAATAAATAATTCTTATTCTTATTTCGTTAGTAGTTAAATGAAATTATGCAAAAACTTTAAGACTGATAGAAACGCACCCGCATAATTTACTGTTGTGTGGTAAACCGGCCAATACTCAAACACGTTTTGCACTTATAATATTATTTACAAAATACACAATTAATTTATACACTTTCACTATGGCCAACTATTAGACGAGTTTTTGCTTATATTCGCTAACTGTGCGGTACCTGCCGGCTTCGGCGGCTGTTTATTTTGGCGTCTCTTTCTTTAACATAAATAATAAAAGGGATGCAAAAACGAACCTTAGCAATTAAATAGTCACTAGTCCCTTACACGGCCGGTTTTTTAGCAAAAATTATTCACGAGGAGCTAACATGTCTTGTTATTTCTACGATGCAAACATGATAATGTCATTAACGGCTCAGGGACGCTGTATTGCTGAATAAAAATGTTGTTGAGCCGCGCCTATAAATAATATAGATTCCAAAATAGCGGCAAAAAAACAAATGAATGACATAAGGCCGCTCACTTGTAAGTTTTGCTCACGTGACTTACGTAATTAACTTACGATACATTTGCAAATGTAAACACTCTTTGTGAGTAACTTATTGTAATTTCATCATTAAGGAGAGTTATTGCAGAGGTCAAGTCGTTCCCATCAGTTTGCGCGTAGGTATAAACTGCAGGTCGTCTGCATATAGATGGTAGGAGCATTTAATTTAATAGGTTCAAGTGCGTGTTTATCGAGAGCGAGTTTTGAAACAAAGTGTGTACATGTGACCGGTTGTGGGTCAAGAAAGATTTAAAATCAGCAACTGCAGTCGTGATCCTATTTCTAGAGGAAGCGTTACCAGTAAAGGATACAGCGAACTTTAAATTCTACCGCACGTAGTTTAAGGGCAGCTTGCACCATGTGCGTTAAATATGTTTGTCTCAAATGTTGATTTGACAGAACTTAAATGTATATACACAATATCTTATTTGTTTGATTATCCATATCAGGATCTATATGGCAGAGTTCAAGCGCTAGTTCTCATACACACTCCCTAGCACGCAATAGACGTTTCACGTACTCCACGGCTGCGTCCTTGATACAGCGTACTCGCTTTTTTTCATTGTTGATTTTGTTTGTATTGTAGTGTTACTCATTAATTTCAACACTTACATAAAAAATCTGTATCACAATGCAACCAATTATTATTGTAAACAGTCAAATTTAAATTGAATATACATAACTAAGTCGCAGTCGAGTTACCAAAAGGAAAACCGGTCAACAAACACACGAATCGTTTATAGACGTTTATACGGTTTATACTTTGAAACGTGTTAGGGCCTGACCACCACGGCGCGACCGGCTGAGCGGCGAGCGAATTTTCTAACACATTGCGTGTAACGTCAACCAACTGCTGCGCGGTGAGTGTCTCAACCGGGCAATGAGGAAAGAATTTGCTCGCCTCTGCTCAAAGTCGTGGCCAGGCCGTTAGGACTTGGACTATAACATAACGCAAATATTTCTTAGAATATCGTACAAACGTCACTTACCCCTCTTTCTCGAACTTGTAGTGAGGCGTCATGTTATTGAAGGCGCCTGCCCCAGAGAACCGGTTGACTACAGACAGCATAGCCCTGTCGATGTTCCCGTTGCTCTCCCCAATTAATACCTGGTTCTCCGACAAGTAGCAGCTGGAGAAGACAAGGTCCAGCATGGTGGAGAGACATGTCTGTAGGGCAGAATGTTCTTAGTTTAATATTTATTTATATTATGACAGTAAGCTTAATTCATACACGCAAAATATGCGCAAGACGTCGAGTTGCGGAAACCAGCAAAATATGAAAGAGGCGGGTAGCACACCTCCGCCGCGAAACCGCGAAACTGTGGCGGAATCGTGATATTTAATACGAAATTGAACTTTATTTCTCTGCCAGAGTTTCGCTACTACAGTTTCGCGGCGGAGGTGTGCTACCGGCGAGAAAGCTTAAATGTGTAGTAACCATGCCTGCCTATGCTGGCATAGTTTTATTTTTATCATTAATGTGCAGAAAAATAAGTTTAAAATTATATAACATACTAGCTAGTAGCTTTTGCCCGCGACTCCGTCTGCGTAGAAGTCGTTTATCGTGTATCCCACAGGAATTTGTAAAATTTTCCCGGGTTGTTACGTACGTGGGTGTAGGTAACCAATAGAAATGCACAATTAAACCGATAATTAAGAGTTAGACTTTATTGATGCACCACTGATGCACTCACTAAACCATTACAAACAATAATCGCACTATAAACTCGTAGTCGCTTCTAATTCACAGGTGTATCACTCGTATCGCTCTCCAAGTAAGACTAAGCGTGGGTTCACACGGCGTCGTACGACACGTTTTTTCCATACTAATATTATCGAACAGCAACCGAATACGGTAAGAATTGTATGGAAAAACCGTGCAGTGCAATTTCATGTGAACGGGGGGTGACTTGGCGGCTTGGGCCAGTCGCCTTATATTCCCCAGTCCAAGACAATTCCAGAAGGCCTTTCTAGAATAATTGACGTTCTTCGACCTGCCGTCGGGAATGTGCCAGTAGTCGTTGCTGGAATGTTCTATAGCTGTCTGTCTCGTTTTTGATCGCGACGATTCTGGAAGGTTCTCAGTATTGCTATCTCTTTCTAATCATGCTATCTCCTTTCACTCTTTCTGGAAATTTCACCATATTCTCAAATGTACTTCAAAGGCCCATAAGGGGTCCTGAAAACGCCTGAAAACGGGTTTTCAAGTTATAGCGTAATCTGGTAGAGAGTGGCCTGAAACGTCCGAAAACATGTTTCAGTCGCCTGAAAACAACGGCAAATTGGGCGAAATTTTGATGATCTGGTATGTGATAGAGCTACTTCTGAAACGGACTGAAAAATTTTTTCAGGCGCCTGAAAACAACGGCAACTTGGTTGAAATTTTGATAAACTGGTGATAGAGCTACCTCTAAAACGAACTGAAACAATGTTTCAGCCTGCTGAAAACGCTTCCAAAGCACCAAAAATCGCGATAGCCATATAACCTCACCTTTAATATTATGTATCATAAAAGCTTTTGCCCGTGTAGAAGTCGTTTATCGCTGCTCTATCGGGAACTCAAATGTTCTGGAATAAAAAGTATCCTATATCCTTTCCCGGGACTCAAACTATCTCTATACCAAATTTCATATAAATCGGTTCAGCGGTTTAAGCGTGAAAAGGTAACAGACAGACAGACAGACAGATTTGCATTTATAATATTAGTAAATAGAAACATAAGAATAATTTGTGAACTGTAACCATTGTTATCAAAAATTTCATTTTTATATTTGTTTTTTATCATGTGATAGTTATCCCACCAAAAACATTTTCATGTAAAATGTTGCCAAGACGAGACAATATGGCTTGCACTGTCAAAAAGTTATCAGATCTCATGTAGAGCCAAACTTCTAACTCTACATGCCCTAACCCTACGAGCCCGAACTTCTCAAACTCTACACCTTAGTCAAAATATGTGGCTTGGCCGTTTTGGCTACCATCACATGGGTGTAAGGTGAAAAATGTATTCATTGTTCATTACTTTTCTGTTATACAATAGTTCTTGTAGTCACTCTTACATATTAATAAGTTAGAGAAAAACTGAGGGGTTATTGCTTAACGAAATTTTGACAATTGGTATCCGAATCAACTGTCATAGCCCATACAAAATCATGACACTTGATTCTGATTCCGAGCGTCAAACGCGTTAGGCATTAAGGGGGCTGGTTTAATGTATTATTTAACATTTAAACTTAGCGATAAAACTCATCTTTGAGAGAAATATCTTGAGACACCAAAAAATGGGACAAAATTTGTTAATTGTATCTTTAAACATAAAACTCGGAAACTAGATGGTCTAAAAACATGAGAGTAAGAAGTTGCATTAGTGCTGCAACTCTACTTGAATAATTGGTCACAGGAGGTACAGATATTTGCCCTTCATCAACATCATCATCAGCTAAGACATCCACTGCTGAACATAGCCCTTCTCCAAGGATCTATACAACAGTCAGTTACAATATGACATATCCAGAACGCTAGCTTCATAGGCAGGGTCACTACCAACTAAGCACACCAAGTCGTCGTTGCAATGTGATAAAATAAATAAATAAATAAATAAATATCAGGGGACAATCTCACACAAATTGACCTAGTCCCAAACTAAGCTCTAGGCTTGCACTATGGGTACTAGACAACGATAAACATACTTATATAGAGAAATACATACTTAAATATATAGAAAACATCCATGACTCAGGAACAAATACTCGCACTCGTCACACAAATATTTGGCCATACCGGGATTCGAACCCAGGACCGCTAGCTTCGTAGGCAGGGTCACTACCAACTAGGCTAACTGCGTCGTCGTCGTCTGCGTTGTCGTCGTCGTCGTCGTCGTATTATGCATAAAGTTAATTTTTGTCATAAACATACTTACAATATTACATCCAAAATTTCCTTCTATGGGCTCCGAGACCACAGAATGAATGTTCCCTTTGCGGCTTTTCAGACTATACATGGCTATAGCGGAAATATTACTGTAACATTTCGTTGTATTAATGCTTTCTAACTGGAGTTTCCACAACGAGGCATCATCAGGTATTTTTGAACACCATTCTAAAGTGTAGCGTCCTTCTACGCCGTCCTCCGTAGGCTTAAAAGTTGTGCCCGTATCCGTTTCTATGCCGCATCTTGTGCTATATATCGCAAAACTCAACGACAGCAGTGAAAACAACGATACTACACGGAGCATCGCAATGCCTTATATCAATTATATTGATCACACTATCCAATCCACATGACGCTAAATGTGGCGTGTATACGAAAACTTTAAAGTATCGTTTACGAAAACTGTAAAGGTCGTACAATCTAATTATAGCACAGGTGAATAAATTTGCAAAATAACTAAAGAAACCATCTGCCTTGATTAGCATTTGACAGTAACATGCCACAGGACAGACAAAGAATGCTCAGATGCGTAGACAAGGCTCAAGCAAGGCTCCTTGAGGCAGTTTTAACCACAAAATACGTACCTGCATAGAAACCGGTCTATAAGAAACAGCAACAATTGTTAACAAATAAATAAGGCAAGAATCATGGTGTCATTGCTATTGTGTATACCTAACTTGACACCGGCTTGGATATATTTCATGTACCTATTAGGCACTAAATAGGCAATTCCTAGGAGGACGGTCTTTATTTAACCCTTTTTAGTGGGTTTTTGAAACGGTTTAATTTTTTGTAAAAAAAATCTTTTTGGCTTTTTAGTGATGCATTATTATAGATATTATTATGTTATAAAGCACATACATTATTTCTCATCACCCTTAACAAAATGTCGCTGTCCAAGATGCAGGGCCGTTAATCATTGAGGATTTCTCCCGGTACTTAACCATCAGTAGCACTTCACCACATGCTTCATAATGAATATAAAAGTAGCTTCATGTTCTTAATAACGAAACGTCATTGCTGGCGTCAATCACTTACGAGTTACGACTAATGAAACGAGTTAGAAAGAGATGTCCTTATAGTATAGGTATTCTTTCGTTTTCCTTCGTGTCTGTCACAACACAAAGATCTGACAACGCCAGTGTTGTTGCTGAGTCGACAATAATATCGGTATCGATTCAATTTTGCAGTTGTAATTATAAAATAAAATAAAATAAAAATTGTTTATTTAAATGTGTACACCGTTTTGGTTACATGTTTGTTCTAATGATTTAAGGGCTGATTTTGCTAATTGCCAATTAAAAAAATCTGGCAAAAAAGTTATCACTTTCCTTTTTTTACAAGCTTTCATTTAACTTGCAATGCTCCAATGTTCATAATAAGTAACTTATATTTCAAAATTTGCAGACCATTTTTCAACATCGCGGTGTTTGATTTAATTGAACTTTGAACGTACCCATAGCGGTCCATTCAAATTTGACGTCTCAAAACCTTTTGGTTAGTAAATAATTTTACTTGTGTGAATGTGGATTGGACGTTGGTGACTTGAACCATATTTTCCTAGCGTGCCCTCTTTATAATAATTATTTTCTGTATAATGAGCTGATTAGATTAAAGGTTGCTTTCCCAACATATATGTTAGAACTGATTCAAATTAAAGAGAAAGATATTCTCTTGGCCTTATGTGCCTTTTGTCATCTTAATGACTTAAAGTTATAATTTATTTATTTATTTATTTATTTATTTGGTTATAATTGGTTGGATTTAGTAAGATTTATGTTTATTTTTAATTTTTATTATATATTTATTTCTTGTTTTAGTTCATTGTGGTTTTGGGTCTCTTATCCAGTAGTTGTGTTGTTGTTTTTTACTAACAAAGTTTTAATATACATAATTTTGTTCTGGAATAGCAACTTTATTATTTTTCCTTTTTTTTTTTCCTTTCCGAGTTGTATTTTGTTTTTAATTTAAATCGACATGACGCTGGCTAATCAAATGTAGGAGCCATTAAAAAAAAAAAAAAAAAAAAAAAAAAAAAAAAAAAAATTTTACTAATTGCAAGGGGCATGTAGCCCACAACAATGACGTATGTAGGGGCAGTCTACCCTACTCCCTATCATACTAAGGATGACATTGGGGCTGGCACCAGGGACTTTGTCCGTCTGTTACCTCTTCACGCTTAAACCTCGGAACCGATTTAGATAAAATTTAGTCTGTAAAATTAAAGTCCCGGGGTAGGACATAGGATAGTTTTTATCCTAGAAAATTTTATAGATCCCGTAGGATACACGATAGACGACTTCTATGCGGACGGAGTCGCGGGCAATATTTAAATAAAACATGAAATACTCAACACACCCTTTACTTCAATAAATTACTCTTCACACTAAAATCGTATATTCACATCCCAATCTGTTGCGCCAACACTGCATACATCCCTAACGCGGTCAGACCGATAACAGCCGCGTTAAGCGCTCTGAACGCCAGCAGCGCCCAAGCGCTTAACGCTAGAATAGAACCGACAGCGTTTTCTATTAGACCTATATACGGTGACAGAGCGAGAAGGGTGATCACAATTGGCGAGTGTTTCCTAGGAAGGTCAGAGCGAGACCACAGCCAGACTAAGGCTGCAGTGCCAGCTGTTTGAAGTAAGGCGACGTTGGATTCGGCGGCGGAACGGATGTAGCACCAGTCGAATTCGGAGCCCCGCGCTCCTACCCACAGAGGCACGCTAAGAGTCACTAACACCTGGAAAATAAAAGTAAGTGGGATAAGAGTGGTAACAGAGTAACATATTACTGCGCGTTTTACGGCAGTTTCGGATTAGTGTTTGTTCGAAAGTCAGACTCTTTAGAAAATCAGGGGCCCTGAGTAGCATAACACTAAAACTTGATGATTTTCGAAATAAACGGTAACTTAAGCTGGCGATCATGTCGGTCACTTATGTCAATTCTATATGTTTTGTAAATTTTCGAAAATCTTTAATTTAGCATAGTGCTTCTTGGCTAGGCTACCCGAACAAGCTCCTAAGCGGTAAACCACAAACTTACTTGTCTTATAATTTATGCAACTATAAGTTAATTAAGCGGAACGTGGTTTGCTTGGCTGCACCTTTCTAGTGTACTGTTTATGTTATGGACTAGTTAAGAAACAACACACTGAGTCAGCTACACACAGGTTCTCCAGTTGTGCGATGGTTAAAGGCAGCAACGCCAGGAACGCACCGAATACCAGCTCGACGGTCCCTATGAACATAGTCGGATCTGCTAAACGGTTGTTTTACAGATCCGACTATGCTCATAGGGACCATCGAGCTATAGTATGTAATAGCTCATAGGTATTTAAGCATAATGCAACATGCATGACATATCACATATACAAGGTGGGCCAAAAGAAGTCATCCGATGTTGTTTGACTCTCTTTTTTTTTCTAAATGAAAAACTTGGATTCTGTTTTTTTATTATATTAATTTAAACCTTTAGAATTTTATTGGTCAAGTCGAGAAGATTATATCGGCCAAATGGGCGCCGTCACAATTGATTGTCATACGGGCTCGTTTTATGGCATTTTTCATCACTTCGGCGAGAACTTCGGGCGACAGATTCTCGCACTCGTGTCGAATGTTGTCCTTGAGGGCTTCCAGAGTCTCGGGCTTGTTCACGTAAACACGGGACTTCAAAAAACCCCACAAAAAAAAGTCTGGAACGCTTAAATCGGGTGATCTTGCGGGCCAGTGCAAATCGCCAAAACGAGAGATGAGGCGACCCGGGAACGCCGCCTTCAGAATATCGGTTGTGGCTCGCGCAGTGTGTGCCGTTGCTCCGTCCTGTTGGAACCACATGTCGTTCGGTCCTAATTCGTCCAATTGCGGCAGAAAAAACTCGGTCAACATGGCCCTATAGCGCGCACCGTCCACTGTTGTCGTATGGCCAGCGGCATTCTCGAAAAAAAATGGCCCAATGACTCCTCCAGCGTGAACAGCGCACCATGCAGTCACTTTGAGCGGGTGTAATGGCTCCTCGTGCATCACTCGTGGATTTTCGGTGCCCCAGAAGCGATAGTTTTGCTTGTTCACGTACCCGCTGAGGTGGAAAGGAGCCTCATCGCTCATTATGATTTTGGTCGAAAAATCGTCCACTTCTTCCTCGAGATTGAGAATGGCTTGGGCGTAGGTTACGCGCGTTTGGCGGTCGGCAGGCAGCTGCTGATGCACGGACTGGACTTTGTATGGGAACATGCGCAGGTCTTTGACCAAAATTCGCCTTAGGGACGTCCGTCTGATGGCTAATTGCGTGGCAAGGCGTCTGGTTGATGTTTCCGCCGACAGCTCGACATCCTCGGCAACAGCGGCGATATTCTCGGCAGAACGGGCGCTCCGGGGCCGGCCACTCTTGGCAACGTCTCGTGTGGTCCCATACTCTTCAAGGTTGGTGGCCAAACGGCGCAGTGTTTGCGCAGTCGGTGTCTGACGGCCGGGGAATCGGCGACGGAATTCGCGCTGCGCCAACACCACAGACGAATTGTTACGCAAAAAAATAGACACGATTATTCCGCGTTCTTGGGGAGTGTATCGCTCCATGGCTTGTTCACTTGTATTTTGCATCTGTCAAGTCCACAAATGTCAAAACAGATTTGACATTGGCGACCATTTGCAAAAATGAGAGCATCTTCCAATAGGGTGATTTCTTTTGGCCCACCTTGTATGATTGGAGAAACTATTTGTATGCCTTAATGGCTTTCTTTTTGCATGTCGTCATACTATGATAAAACATGTGATACTCACCTACTTGCTATTTAGTATTAAGAACCTTGTAACCACCATGATTTGAAGCAAATAAATATTCTGATTTCCAATTTCATTCGTTCATTTTACATAAGAGCTAGGCTTTTGTCGGTGGAGGCATTGCCACTTTTCTCTGTTCTCCGCCAAATTTTTCACCTCTGATATGACACAACATTGGCCTTTTGACTTATTTGGCCAAAGTTGTGCTACCCTGAAGTTAATCTCATATAATATTATAAAATCTTGTACTAACCTCGGCACTGGCCCATCCAATCGCTGCTGTCAAGATCTTAGCGTGGCCTTTACCAGGCACAGAATTAATGGCGAAGTACAACCCCAGCAAGTCAGCTAGGTCCACGGTTGCCTTCAGGAATTCCTGGAATTTAGATTAACATAATATTACTAACACATTCAGTACTAACAATGCCCCTCATCATCCTTATCCATCCTGTGCTATTCCATTCACTCGATTCCCATGACTCTTATTGGCCATGACTAGCATTGTTGCATAAACTCAGGTAGTTTTCAAGGGAATCATAATAAAACAACATATCAATGGAATCATAGGCAAAACCCACATAAATCTGTTGTTTGGCAACTTTGGCATATTTGTGTGTAAGCATCATATTAAATGTTCTGGTTCAAAATGGAGCTAATTTTATGTTATTGATGTGATCAAATTACAAAACACTATTTTGAATTCTAAAATTTTGTAAGTTTTCTAGTCAACGTTGAGTGTATAGCAGAGTAACAGCCTTTAAGAAATGCATTCTGCATGGAGTGTTAGCAAGAAGTTTATATGGGTAATTCTTCAAATGTTTCAACCTCTCTCATTCTCTTGTTTGCATTAATGTTAATGTTATTTTGTAGAAGTCAGGGCAATCTACAAAATAACCAAAAATAGCAACCAAAGCTACAGGAATTTCGACATTAATGCGACCAGGGGAATAAGAGCAGTTAGAATGCTTGAAGTATTACCCATATTTGACCAAAGATAAGATAACATTTGCAAAGACTTTCTTAAGACTGATCTTGAAAACCTTATTTGGCAAGGTTGCCTTGCTTGGTTACATGGTACTGATCATAAAAAACACAACTTTACGTGTACAAATTTCTGTTAAATGATTTCAAGATCACTTGTAAAATATTTACAAGTTTCTATTATGGAAACATACATACCAAGTAGTAAAAATCCAAGTGAAATATAATTTTCTTGTAAAATATAGACAACTTACCAAGAATACATCGTATTCTCCTGCGTCTTGACTCGTCTCTGAATCTGGGAAGAATGTCGCCAGTAACAGCATTTTACAAAGCTGTGTGAAGATGTACAGCCCGCCGGCATACACACACTTCGAGAACGTCGCATATTCAGACCTGAAACATAACTCTGTAAAGATTCAGAAACAACATTATCATACTAACCTTAAATTGATACTTACACCCCAGAAAACTTGTACGCCATATGATAAGGGGCGTAAACAAGCGCTATACAATTTCCAAAGTGATAGAGGGTCATCTTTAGTTATTATTTAGCTTAAACTAATACTTATTTAATTAATATTTTATCCTATTAACGGGAAATCTGCCACAGACCGCAACCAAATTATCAATTCCAAAATGACAGATATCTTGTCAACTAAACCCGTTTCATTTCATTCCCTACTGAAACCAGTCTTTTTGATATACATCTTTACATATATCTTCTATTAAAGACTAAAATAAATGTAAAAGAAAAATGTAAAAATGCTAATAAAATGATTAAACAAGACATTAATAAATATTAAAAAATTCTCATTTGGCACGCAAGCGTAGAAAGGAACGAGTAGTCCGTTCCTTTGTACGTACGTATTCTATAAGTGCGTAGCTTGAGCAACCATAACTTGTCAAATTATTATTATTATTGATCCTGCAACTGTGTTTATATTTTTTATAGTTTGTAGAATTTGATTTTGTAATATAGTAAGCAATTTATGTTAGCATTCTAAAAGTAAATTTCATTATTTTCACGTCAAACCTATGCACGTATAACGGAGTTCTTAAATAAAATGATCGCGGGAGTTTTTTATGATGGTTGCTTGTTTGATTTATAATCTTTTGTTATTTTTTACCCTGTTATTCTTTTGAAAAGGGTTGTGATTAGGATCATGAAAAGTCAATGCGTCAAGAATTAGATGTGTTGCTGTGTGTGTATTAGTAATGAGATGAAAACGTTACTTTTCATTTCATTGGTAAGTTAAAAAAATTTTGTTTGTAAGTAGGTAAGTATGTAGATTAATTATAATATAAAAAATAAGTTAAACATCTTTAACAGTAAATAATATAATTCGCTTATAAGTAACATTCGCTTAAATTTTTTTGCATTATCAATATTATAGCTAGGGGTGCGAACACTGAAGAAAGAGATATTGTGCAGGGGTTGATAAAAAGGGGTATGTTGTTTAACCCTTTCGTTTTTTAGCACACGCGCAAAAGGGTGTGGGGATTGTTAGCCAATGGCAGGGCTGGGTTTGAAGATTTTTGAATGTATTCGTCCGGAGAGCTCGGCTGATGCTCGGTGGGTGCTCCTCTCCGACTCACCAGTACCCTTCCAAGCTTCCTAGCAGCCACCTGCCTGCTATATTCAAATAAGGGTGCTCTTATGCATACGTAATTGTAACACGGTTTTGTATCAAGTATTCAATTTGATTTTTGAATTAAAGTTTCAGTAAGAATAAAGTGGTTTCAATGAAGATGTGTTTGGTGGAATTTCTGGCCAGTTGTTTGGTGAACTGAGTTATTTGGATTGCTTAAAATTGTACAGGTGAGTTTTTAACATTATTAAATGGGTTTTACTATATTATAATTATAAATAAATGAATAAAAAAAACATATTTATATGAAATTATTTAAGTCATAAAAACTGAAGTACCTAACACAGGTCTACACATTTTTCAAGTATAAGGGTTTATCCCTTTTCCGCATTTTTCTTGTGATATGAATATTTATTTTATATATAAACACAATATGTACCTAAGTAAAAATAAATAAAATAAAAAATCTGATGATTATTATAATTGTTTATTTGTTAATCTGTATGTTTAGTTAAAATCTCTTTTTTTTTACAATCAATAAAAATAAACTTCAAAAATAATAATTGTATTCTTTCTGACTGTAACTTATTTAGTGAGCCATTAAATATATAAATAAATAAATAAATAAATACAAAAAAATGTTTCTTATGTGCAATTATATTATTACTTATCACTTTTCTCATTCAGGTTTTTCAAATCTATTCTAATAAGACTAGTTATTTATTTATTTATCGTATGGCTTGATTCTCTACTAGACTAGTTTAGTGATTGTATGAGTTTTTATTGTGATCAGATAGGTAAGTTACCTATCTAATTACAATATTTAAACAAAATATTCGGAATAATGTATTTTAAGAACTTCATAAATAATATATAATTATTTATATTTATGTCCTGCTGAAGTCACCTAATTGTGTAATGAAAATATATGCTGAAGTAGGTATGAATGGGTATAGGCAGTTAAGTTAGAAAACCTTATAGGTGACTATATTTATGGCTAACACATATAATATACACCATGTACACGAATGTAGATAGTTAAATTAAATATTTCTAAATATTTTGGAAAATGAGATTCTAATTAGGGAAAATTCATACATAACACTGGATCCTTTTGGCAATAGGATTGACCTAAAATATAGTTATTTCATATCAGAATGTAAGAAAAAATATTTCATGGTTCTATTAGGGCAGTAAAAGGTGTGATTGTCGCACATTTTCAATGGTCTGCATCGTGTTTAAAATTGGCTTATCCTGAAAAAGAGGTAAGTACGATTTTGTAAAATAGCACGCTTGTAAACTTACACAACTACCTTGTTTTTCCACTTTTCAATCAACCGCAATCGCATTTGACATTTTATTTTAATCTTGTGCAAGCACCGTGACGCGTCTGCGTCAATTTCTGAAATATTGTTGTGTTGGCTTACTCTCTACAGTCTAATCTAAAGCGATTTGTACCTATACGTACGTGTACTTCAGCATAATGCTGAGCCAGTGTCCGTTTCACTGCCGCGAGGAAACACCGCGTTTTTTTTTCCTGTTTTATTTCTTTTTTTTTATCTTTGTATATTTGTGTCTGCTGTGTAGTGAATAAATGTCTTTCTTCTTCTTCTTCTACTTAAGTCTAATACATAAAATCAAAATTGAAACAAATTCAAACCCAAAAAAGTCGCTACAATAAATTTCCAATCGGAATCACCAACCATAAAACTACCCTCAAGAGGAAATTACTAAAAAGTAAAAGGAATAAAATAAAGAGCGGGAGTCCACTCACGTCATCCCTCCATTACAGCATTGTCCGGTGACAATGGGGGCTAGGATAAAGAATCGCAGCCATTAGGGAAATTTCCTTATTCATTTTTTGCGTGACACCCTCGGGTTTCGGTAAAAAGGAAGCGCATTTATCATGCCGAGACGGTTCAGATTGAGATCTTGCCACTTGAAGGTTTTTGCCGCAATCGATTGGGGTGCAGGTGTTGTCTAAGAGAGGTGCGAAGGAGGGCGAGAGTGGAAAAAGTGGATATGACAGTTACAGGAGTATAATTCAGGACGGTCTTGTGGAATCGAATGTTAACTTCGTTCTTAGTTTCCTACTATTCTACTTCCTACTAATATTAACTATAGATGTGAAAGTTTTTATGGATTTTTGGATATTTTTGTTTCTATTACGTGTAACGCGGCTGTACGGATTGGATGAAATTGAGTTCCCGGGGAAAAGCGATACATAACTTCTACGCGGACGGATATGCGGGCAAAAGCTATATATTAATACCTAGCGTTAGTGATGTGATTCCGTTCACGTTGATTTTTCGGGGTTAAAATGACAATGTCACCCAAGGTGTAGTAGCTGTTAATTAATGAAAGAGTTTTCAGAAGTGGAGTGACAGTTCAGTTCAGTTCCTTCATCTTATTTTTTTTGCCTTAACGATGATTATTTCCCATAATGGTAAGCGGTAAGAGAAATCTACGAGTACGATCGACAGGTCAAACCCATTTCAAGTAGGGCGTCTTTTAGAATCTTCACGGTTCTTAGACAATTTCGGGCTGTAGTGAGAGGATAAAACTTACTTAAGTAAAAAGGGTATTCCGCATTTTAAGTAAAGCAAAGAATAATGGTTAAATATTTAACCTTAAATTGTCATATTGAAGGTAAAAAACGTCGATGAAATACCAACCAACACAATGTAGAGAACATGGGGGACAACCAGAGAACTTCAGCGAACAAGACCGTTAACCGTACTCCTTCAATCCCAAATTCGTCATCAATAATGCGTTATAGAAAAATAATTTCAATTTGGGGCCCGGGCTGCATTATTCCGGTCACGCGGGCTGCAGGCGAGTGCGGCAGGCAGATAGCGGGGGCTTATCGGAAACGGCTTACGCTGACCCCGGCGGGGCCCCCTGAGGGCCCCTGCGACATTCCTCCGACCCTCCGATCGATCTCAATGCAAATACCCACGGTAGGGGACCCTCCACTATTGTTTCTGGCTCGTAATTTTCTTATTGCTTTTTCGGAAGTTTTGGCAGTACCTGGGACGTGTAATATGTTGGATGATGTTTTTGAGATGCGTCGTCTGATTTTATCTAATCCTTGTATAAGTGGCATATTTAATTATTATATTATTACTAGTTTTAGTCCGCGACTCCGTCCGCGTAAAAGTCGTTTATCGCTATTCCCTCGGGAACCAGAGATAAACACCCTATCCCTACCCTATGTCCGTCTCCAGGCTATAAATTATCTCTGTACCAAATTTCACGGTTAAGGCTTTGAACCGCGAAGATGGAAGGAACAAACAAATACACTTTCATTATATAATATTAGTAAGGACAAAGAAGTAAGAATAATGAGACTTCAAATATAGCATCTCAAAAGTGGTACAAGGAACACCTTAAAGAGTATATATACATATCAAATAAAATCAAATCAAAATATTTATTCAGTAAATTGGCCACATACGGGCTCTTTTACACGTCGGTAATATAGAGTGAATCTACCAGCGCTTCGGACAAGACCATCATTGCGGAGAAGCGCCGCAAGAAACTTGCATATTGTCTACATGAACCAATTTTAATCAAAAACTGCAATGCTGCCTTAATTATGTGGTCCATGCTACTTGAGAAATAGTTCCACCTGTTACTACGCCGAACTGTTTTTTGCACAGCTATAAATAATATCAATCGATATGACTTGTCTACTCATAATTCAGCGACATACGTCCTACCTATATAAATCGTGGAAACGAAACAAAATACCTTCAAATAAATGCAATTGAAAGTTAAATAAAAACTACATTTGATTATTCAAGATTTCTCATAAAAGCGACATAAAATTGTGCAAGACTCCGTCCAATAAATCTAGTAAATATTTGGAATTGGCAAATGCTAATGCGGCATATAAATTCCATCTCGTCTGGGCTACTGCGTAATGCCGAGGCTTCCATTACGTGATGGCTGATCAAAAAGTCCTATTCGGTTTTATATGCCACTGAATATTGAGTGACTATCGTATTATATCTCAATGAGATGTAGAGGTTAGGGATACGTGGCTTCGAACTGAATACCAAATCGCTATAACGTAAACAGTAGGTATGTTATGCCTTAAGCGCGTCACACACGGAGCAATAATATATATTTTGGTATATTAATATATATTATAGCAAGGCATCTTACGATATATTTTCGCATATTTTAGGTATATTTTCCATACTAGTTGACACAGTCCACACGCAGCTATAATATATATTATAGCTCCGTGTGTGACGCGGTTTATGGAATGGGGTTTGCGATGAACGGATATATTTTGGAAAAATTCAAAGATACGAAGAAAGTCAGGTTGTTCTTTTAATTTTAAATAAACAATAATGCGACCACAATTAGTATTATGGTTTTAAAATGGGAATAAATCTTGCAAAACGTATTGTACCTTTTTTACTAGATTAGAATGTCCTAAGTGCCGTCTATCTGCAGACGGATCGGATTATCCAATCATTACTCTCTCACTGTATTTATACGTCATGATAGGTACATTTACCTATTTGAAGCCTGTTTCCCTAGACTGTCTTACCTGTACTTATTCACTCTCGACTTCTCTGATTATTCTTACATGTTAAAATGTTATTAAATTGACTGAGTTTCTTCGTCATCACTGCGGGCTTAGCATGCACAACGAGATAAAATTTGACAGGTGCTAGGGAAATTAATACATATCTATTCCATATTCTAACGTAAGACTTAACGCTTAAAAGGTTTAAAATAAAGTGTCCCTTCCAGACTTTAATTACCTTTTATTACTAAGCGATTTTATCCGGTATTGCTAGAGTAATGAAATAAATCGTTCAAATCTATTAAGAGCCTGTGCGCACTTGGCGTTTTTGACAGGGGGTCTAAGGGCTAAAAACGCTAGTGTGCACAGGCTCTAAGCTAAGCATGATATTTAATTACTCTAGAGATCCCATTTAGGGATAAGTTCGCCTTTGTACTTAATTTTACGATGTCAATGTATTGTTTACTTATAGTTTTTGTGCAATAAAGAGTTTACATACATACATATCTACTCTAGCAACTTTTTATTCGTGCTGTCACTTTATTCTTGTGATGCATGTTAGGCTCGCTAGTAGGTGTTATGTATGCCCTGTATAACAATGTGAAGAAATTATCATCTTTAAACTTGTCTAAGTAAATGTTGCAATTATGCTAAACAAAAGTAGTTACAAAATACTTGTGCTAAATTAAATCAATCCGCAGCAAAATTGCAACCATATCTGGTCTGGTATTATGAGTGGAGTCTGCATTAGTGTTTTTTTATGCAATAACTCTCCGGTTTCACGTTCTGGAAACCGCTTCTTATTCACACACTCCCTGTTTTCCCGAGATATTTATTCATAGGTCGGCGTATTTTTTACTTTCTCATAAATATTAAACGCGGGCGCCACCAGGATTTTCAATTCGACATTTTCTGCGATCCCCTTAGATTTTAGGCTTTCTTTCGGCGGATTAGAGCGGTCTGATGTATGGCCGTGGGTAGCGGTAAATCAAATTTTGATTGGTATTTTCTTTGTGGAAAGTGGGATTCGTCCTGTGGGAGCGCCGTGTAACGTGGGTTAACCGATCCCCTGGCGCCGCACCGTCTTATGTGGATTACTATATTTTGTATTTCTTATTCTGAGATGGACGTGCGCTATTCCCAATTTCATAGACTAAACTTCCTACGCTTCTAGTCATTTGAAAATCACACATGTCTTGTGACTACATATAACGGAACAATTGGAAGAAGACAAGTTTTCCTAACTACTAAGGTGCTACCCAGCGGTAAGGTGGTTTGGATAACAAAATACTTCCACATATTTAGGTAAAAATATACTTACAAACACCCTCGCTTCTAAATATTACATGTAGCGGTTGTAGATTGTCACACGAAACGACACTCAAACAGCCACTTTAAGTTTACTTAGGGGTCATTGGAATCAAATTTGCTTGGATAAGTTGATTTTAGTGAAATAACTTCGAATGGCGGCCCGAGGCGAGTCGTAACCGCTCGTGAGATCCAATTGCGGGAGAGAGCTTCAAACGGATAAAATCAAATTCAGCCGCCCTTTAAATATTTGAACTGATGCTAGATTGGCGGCCGCGGGCGCTCTAACATTATTTACAGGTAAAAAATCGAGGAAACTTCCACTAGGGGATGGGGATTGCGCAGCCGCAATGTTTATTTAAACTTCATCTATCCGCATTTTACTCATTCTGCTACACTTATGTATATTGACGACATTGGGAAAATAGTAAGTTGTGTTTTATAGCAGACAAATAGGACGAAACGTTCGTAAACAGACGGCATTGTTAACCTTACGTTTAAGCTAAGTTTGCAAAAATTGAAAACTTGCGTCGCCTCGCGCCGCCCGCCGGGGGATGAGGCCCTCCTTCGGATAAAAAAGGTTCCCGAGAAATGCTCGACCCTTTTTATACTAAATAGATAGCTAACATGACCTGAGTGGAGTTTCAATAGATGCTTTCTCGACGGACGTACCGACCTGTGAGGAGTCGAGGGGCGCAGCGGACCGCTCTCCACGCCTCGTGTGTCGCACTTTTTCCTTTTATTTTTTACGCGGGCCCTCCGAGGGATAAGACTTGGAATTCTTTTTAAATTGGAAATGTTTTCTAAGAGGATTACAATTTGTGGAGGTGTACGGACGGTATTGGGAATAAGGGATGTCCGTGTAATAATGTTTTGTGTTTAACATGCTTAGAATTCTTTAAGGAGTTCTCAAGTGGGCCTTTATTTGAGAATACGCTTCCTGGTTCTGTTTTCCTCGTTTTATTCCGCCTTTGAGCTGAATCGTGGTATTTTTGTTAACTACGCGTGTACTTGCCACTGGCACCTGGTAGATGCTGACTTTGCAATTATAAAAAAACCTATAGGTACAATTCGTGTGGTATTTTCAATTTCGCCGTTTCTCCATATCGGATAAGTAATAAGTACGATCCCTAAATAGATTCTGCAGTTGAATCAAAGGTCTGAAGTTCAAATAAAAACTTGGGCACTTCCATTCCTTCACTATATTACCAATAGGTTAATGACTAACTGAAACTACGTTTATTAATTACTCATATGATACCCTTACTTAAGTATCTACGAAATAAAATCGCTAAAAGATTTTTTTTTCATTTAATTTAAAGCCAAAACTAATGACGCCCGCGATTTTTTCGATTGACCCCGACACGACGCACGTCTATAATCCACTGACAAAAAAGTGCATTGAAAACGCTATTAGGAGGTGTACAATGGCGAGAATATGCCGAATGACCGTTCCCCACAAAGCTTACGAGCCGCGGATGGAATTGTCGAAATTGTAACTTTACAATTCTCCAGTTCTTAGTGCGTTGGTTTAGAGGTTATTTTAGTCGTGGTGTAGTGCTGTAGCTTGGGAATGCACATTATTATCCCTTGCTGTGGAAAGGGGCTTTATTTTTTAAATTCCCGGCCCCTCCTTCGCCGCCTGCGCAATTTGACCGGCTTTGTTAACATAGTGCAAGAGCTGTTTGCATATTTGCAGAGTCTAGCAAGTTGTAGGCTAGCGGGTTGCAATGTTTTAAGTTGAATTAGACGGCGCCTGATAGCGTGGCCGAGCCAGGCTCGTGTTTCAATCTCGTCTAAACGGCTGAACGGATTTAGATAAAATTTAGCACACAGATAGTCCTGATCCTGAACTATCTGTGTGCCAAATTTTATCCAAATCCGTTCAGCCGTTTAGACAATATTGAAACACGAGCCTGGCTCGGCTCGCGCTATCACGCGTCGTCTAAATCCACCTTTATGAGGTGGTAGGATATTGTGCAGAGCTTTTCCTATCGCGACCACCAACTTACCCTTTAAAAGTAAGGGAACAAGTGAAATAACAACGCTGGAGGCATTTCATATCAGTCCTCTGGGTTCAGCGCTGGCAACACATGTGTATTCTTGAGATTGCAAACAGTTATGTGCCTTAAAGCCTACTTACCATTAGGTGGCCATAAAAAGTGATGAAGCCAAACACACCAATGATTCAGAACAAAATTTACGCGCACACCTCACTGTGCTTGTGTAAGATTGAATGTCAGTTAAATAAATTGTTTGTCCTTGTCTTCCAAGTTTGAACGTTACTAAACGAAATAGGAAAGAAATATGTTCCAGGGTTCCAGCTGAAATGGTTCAAGCGAAATCAAATACAGATAGAAATTGTGAAGGAAAATATAACGTGAAAAAGCATTTTATTGTAGGTAGGTTACCTACTTATTGAGAACTCTTCTACTAATTAAGTACATTTTCCGACTGATTAATTCCCTCTGCTATTCACATAAAGAACAAGTTATGTACATACTTACAATGTTTTTTAAATGGTTAGGTAAATATACTCAATTAGGTAGTGGTAGCCGCACTAGCTCTCGGTTTACGTCTAGTTATTCACAAGGGTGCGATTTGTAGAAAAAATATTTTTCTTGTTGTGACGAGGGCGCTTTAAACTGTAGCTACCCACAATAATTGAGTTTCTCCACAACGCACGCGCGCGGCTGACAGGTGGCCATTTTTAAATTAGATATGCTGCAAATGGAGCTTTTGTTGCCAGCAATGAATGTGTTGACATCTATTTTAAGAAAAGGGGGTGTTTTAAGTGCTGATAATTAACTTTTTAAATAAATAAGATGGACTTTTACTGAATGATTCAAAACACGAATCCCTGCTGGGCATCGCAATATGTGAGGTACCTATTGATAATAATATTCACAATTTTCTGTATGTTTAATAATGTAGGTATAAGGACAAAACTAATTGCTTTTTTAATTGTTCTGAAAAGAATGTAGGCATAACATACCAAACCTTCCTATGAATAAATCGTCTTTAGAGTTAGTTTATATATTAAAAAGTATTTCAGATTTTTAATGCCAAATCAATTGCTTGGTCATTTCTTAAATTGAAACTTAACACTTACCATTCTAATAATGATTGACATGTGTCCGTCCAACGAGATTAACAGTTGTAAAATGTCCTAAACGTAACAAAAGACATCACACGAGAGTAATTCGGTCGGAAGTGGCTAAAAGTATTCTTTATCTGTTATTAAGATGATTTTACTATTACGACTGCCTACATCCTGGGGCCACATAAAGGGGAGTAATATGACAGTGGTCATTATACGAAATGCTCTGAAATATACCCGAGTAGTGACGGGTGGGGCTCCGACTAGAATGGATAGCGAAGATAAGAAATATTGAGGATTATTTTGAATGGTTTTCAACGGGATTGTGGGGGTTTGTTGGTTTCAAAGACGTGGTGTGACAATGGATACTGCTATGGGTGATAGGCTGATAGCGAATTAGATGGATTAAAGCGGCGAAATATTTTAAATTATAATGTAACGGTTTTGAGATTGCAAATGTCCACGGGCCTCAGCGCCCATTGGTGAACTGGGGGCTGATGGTAAGTGCACTTACCATCAGCCCCCAGTTCACCAAATGACATTGACAGGTGACATTTGACAATTCGGGGTACATTGATATTTATTGTGAAAAATATTGACAGAAACTCGTCGAATTTGCAATGTCAACTTGGTGAAATGGGGGCAGGTGAGGTGACCTGTGCGCATGGTGGCCTTCACCATGGCTTCAAAACAAGAAAATTCTATAAACAACAATATACTACAATTTTATTATGAACCAAATATTTGCGATTAAACTAGGACGCCAAACTAATTCTGATTTTGGTTTCTATCTCACCTGTCCGCCTTTTGTGCTCAAATTGTTGTTTTTGTGCAATATATTTAAACGAATAAATAAAAGACCCATTAGTGGCTATCCAAAAATGACACGAGAATCCTCACAAACGTGCAAAATGTTTAATCATATATCTACATCGATTTATTTGACACGACCGACCGCACAGACTTTTAATACCAAATTAGTAAAAATGGACAATTCTTAGAACGCAGGAACATCCGTAGACAATTCATCACACGTCCCTGGATAGTTTACTGCCCAGGATTATAAGACATTCCTGCCCATTCGCTCGCCCTATGGTAATAAAAGATTACATTATAAACGGCACCGGCCATTACGGCCGCGAGGCGTGTCGTTGTTAAATATTTTATTGTTTTTTTCACGATTGTTGTTATGATTTTTGCTTAATATTGGTATCTGTGTCTATAAAGTACGACAACAAGTCTAATAAAAACCAAGCCTTAAAAATCTGACTGCCTTTGCAGAATATATTTACGCCTGCAGCAGTTCGAACTTGAAAATTAGTGGAGTCTTTGCAAATATTTTATTTAGCCGGTCTGGGTGTCGCACTGCTGGGCAGAGGCCTCCCCCTTTTCCGCCATTTCATTCGTGATAAATAAATAAATAAATATTAGGGGATAATCTTATGAAATTTACCCATCTAGTCCCAATTTAAATAATAAAAATCCGCTAATTCCAACGTACAATATACTTACAATTCGTTTTAATATTATACTTCATGTTATTCCCACTTGTTTTGTTCATAAATACTTTTCATAAACATCCGCTAACTCCAAAATGGCGCCCGCCATACCCATATACTATAATCGAATCCTCTCGTTATCTAGCCGTGTTCAAGAGATGGCCCTGGTGATTGATGGCTGAAAGGGTTGTCTCCCGGCCATTATCACGTAAATGACTGATGACTCCGCGACTCGATAGAGCCATTATTGGGGGCTAATTGACTAAACAAACCAAGATAGAGTACTGTTGTCTATGACGATGTTTGGTAAAGGGTCGATTTCAGGATGTTTAACAACAAAGGCTTCTTGGTAGCGGATATCTGCGACTGTTTTTTTATGGCGTAGAAAAGACAATCACGGCAAGGTTACGATGGTAAGTGAGCTTAAATCTCAAGATTGCAATGCGTTTGCAGCCCTGCGGACCAAGGTAAAATGTCTTTATGCTAGTCATTTCACCAGCTTTCTTACCAGGAGCCCTCTCACCGGAATACAACAAAGCAAACACTGCTGCTTATCGGTCCTACCACCACTGATAAAATATGGTAAAGGCATACAGAAATTAAAAAAAATATGAATTAAATTCTAACCTGGAAATCTCATATTTCAATGCAACTTTATTTACTTGCTATGAAATAAAATCAACCGTGTATATTAAAACTTGTAAGACTGATTAGAAACCCGGCTCGATAAGTCGCATAACAACCAATAACCTCGTTAGATTGATAAAAAACCAGCAAAGAATATATTACTGGCGGCGGCGACGTATTGAGGCCGGTCTGGTTCAGTTTTTACGATCATAACCACTAGCACTCTCTCTGAATGGCGTAAACTAGTGGAAAACCTAACCTTTTCTAGATTATTTTGAAATAATTCTGAATTAGTAAAAGAAACAATACATTTTAGGTTGTAAATGGAAGTGATTTCTCGTCAGCTTATGAACTTAAACGGGAATCGTGTTAGTATAAAGGCTGTCATGATGACGCGGATTTCGCGTGATTTATAGCGCAGTGAACTGATAGCTTGTAGAGGCGAGTCAACCTCCCAAATCTGTGGGAAAACGGAGCGTTTTAAGGCACAAGTACCAAGGACTCGATATGGGGACTATTATTTATCAAAACTATTCAACAAGGCACTGAAAGCGTCATACTTTATAATGTATAGACTCATAGACTGGCGTTAAAAAATAGTCTATGTAAAACGTACTACCTTTGGCTTTATACGCTGTCAGGCCCCCTAGCATGCATGTACGAGATAAAATTTGATAGGTGCTAGGGAAAAGAATACATCTATTCCATATTCTAACGTAAGACTTAACGCTTAAGGTTTAAAATAAAAGTGTACAGTCTTGATAAATACGCTATAAAAATGTGAAAATCGCAATATTCGCTTAGTAATAAAAGGTAATTAAAGTCAGGACGAGACACTTATTTTGAACTTATTGTTAAGGCCGTAGTTTCGTAAGGAATTTTGCTTTTGACTATAAAGTATCGTGGACATTGTTTGTATAATTACGTTATATCTATTACAAACTTCATACAATCTATATGTTCGTGTTCTTATAATCTTATATGGAAGTAGATAACCTTTCACGTTATTTTTAAAACCGCCATATCTACACAGAACACGTGTTTTTCTTTTTTTTAAGGCTTTATTAGCTACTAGCTTTTGCCCGCGACTCCGTCCGCGTAGAAGTCGTTTATCGTGTATCCCACGGGAACTATCAAATTTTCCGGGATAAAAACTATCCATGTCCTACCCCGGGACTCAAACTATCTCCATACCAAATTTCATCTAAATATGTTCAGTGGTTTAAGCGTGAAGAGGTAACAGACAGAGCTACTTTCGCATGTATAATATTAGTAGGGATTATCTGCTGTTGAATATCATATGATACATAATACAGGGGTATTTTTCATGACGTTAAAAAGCGATTTTCGCTTAAAATAACGTCCAAACTTGCCTAAATACATTTAGCGGATATAATACGAGAGATAACCGGGTACATCCGGCCGATTAACCGGCCAGTCACGGTTGCAATATTAATCATGCCCGGTTCATAAGGAAACTATAGGGAAATGGAGTTGATTTATTATACACACGCGGAGTAATGGTATCCTAACTTCGTAACTGATATTGAAAATGCGAAAGTGTTTGTTTGACTTGCCTTTACGACAAAATGGAGCAATGAATTGACCTTTTTTCTACGTAAATTATAATGTTCAATATAAAGCAGGTACCTATTGCTAACCATAACCTGTTTTTAGATATAACTCGTAATATTTTAAGGTTATGGTAGAGATCTATTAAAGCAATAAGCACGACGGTATTTACTATATTAAATAATTTTATTCTTATATTGTCTTAGAAGTATTTGTTTTAAGCAATATTTACAAAAAAAAACACGAGAACAAGTAGCATTCTGCGTTATCCCTTCAAGGGAATTCTTCTAGCTTACCTTTGTAGACGTATCCCATATGACACAGATATATTTGTACATATATTTTAATTGATAGCGTTTTTACGAGGAGGATAGCGGCTGGTAAAGTATAATCAATATTATCCGTCATTAAAAGCAATATTAAGGGGATTGTGATACGATTACTTATATACATGGGTAGGTACTATATCTGTAGGCTTATGGGCACGGAAAGCTAGATTTAAAGTTACAATACCTATGGAATAATGATATGGGTCGTACCAAAGCTCACAGAATTTCACCACATTTAAGTACCATCTCCAAAAACTTTCTCAGCGCGATAAAACCCTTGGTCCATTAAGTCTGAAAAAAGCCGTTGAAATTCAGTCTCATACAATATACATCGGGAGGACGAGTTTTTGCCGCGCGCGGTTTTTGCCCATGTTTTATACTAACAGATATTCGCAGAGTCTTACGCGCTTTTTTGCGCTGAGTTTGTAACTTTCGTTATTGTTTGTCAAGTTTTAGCTGTATTTTTTGTTTGTAAGGGTAAAAAGCTATTTTATTTGTGTGTACGGCTTATTTCTGTAAGGTAAAGAATAAACATGTGTTTACTTTTATATTATCTGATTATGATTACCAGCTTAAGTTTCAGTATTTGCGGAAAATACCTACGTTTGAATAGGAAACTTCCTCACACAGGTACCTACCCTAACTACCCTTACAAACGTATAAAAATAATAAACTAACTTCATTCTTAATAATCTAATATCAAGTAAATACCTACGCGCGGACTTCCGCTTATCATCAGAGGCGCCCTTTTAATTATTTTTTTCCATTTACATAGGTGGACGACGTCGATACGACGTCAGTTCAACGTATGCTGATTCGTTCACCATCAAAATTGCAACCAGTAATAGGTTGTATTATCCCTATTTTAAACCAAAAGTGTTTGCTATTCGCGGATGTGGGTATGTTAAACGAAGACAATCTTTTTTTAAAATAGTTCCCGTAGCCTCACGTGTGAAAATCGATTTACACCGTATACGTAAATAATTGTTGATTTATTCCGTCTTGTGTATCCCATTTTGTATAGATGTTACTAGCATGCAAACTCCCCAGCTTTGTAGCCCTCCAGGGAGCCAGACTTATTTCGATTTATAGGCGCCTCGCTCATTGAGACCGACCGCTTTTATGGTATCTATCGTGCTCACTCTTTACGTCTCCGTTATTCATGTACACTCAATTGCAATCATAACTGGTCATGGCATTTGTTATTTTGTACATACAGTGACCATTATTTGCTCTTGAGTGCAGGTACGACTTTTGCTTGGGACTGACTTGACTATTTGCTTATAATTCGCTCGTTTTTCCGTTAATTCGGGAAGCCAAATCATCATAGACGTCATCGTAGGTATTTGTGTCATTTTCAAAATAGCGGCTTGAGTTCCGATTATGCCAACGTTCAGAAGTAACTAAGCATTTTAAATATTGCCACAGATAAATACCTAACAGACCAGCACCCGCAGTCAACATCACAAGTTATCACTTTGGTACTTATACCTATGTTTATCGTGTTAGCTCAGGGATCCTACATTAAAAACCGAAGTTCGAAGATACGTTATCTCTATCCCTCACCCGTATTAGTCTCGAATCGAGTAAACGGAATGGAGCATTAGTGAACTTTAGAGTTTCGAGCTTCAAATTAGAGTTTCGTAGTAACAGGTTTGAAGTGTCACACAAAACATAACTAGAGAAAGCGACAGGATAGGTACGTCATCATCTCACAACGTCAACACGCACAATCTGAAATATCTCAAGGTTTTAAAGGTTAAAGTTTCCCCCACTCCTCCCCCTCTTGTTATTCCGCTCCTAAACCCGCGAATATTTTACGTCACCGCGGATTTTGAGGCGGCCGGAAAAATTGACGCGACTTATCTCCGTCCTTGTACAAAAAAAAATACCATCATTCGGAAATAACCTTTATTACCCAGTATTAAGAGTGGCAGTGAGAAGCGACATGTATTATGTATGCCGTACTGTCTGACCCGACTTTACGTGGGTTTGTTTTCCCACAGATAACATTTATATTAAAATCCTTGGTGTTGGTAACTCGACGTCTAAAATCTTCTCAAACATTTTTTAGCGACGGAACCCCTTTGAAACAAAATATTTAGGCCCCAAAATTGCATATTTTGGGCCCTAAATATTTGTGATTTTTTTTTTATAAAAAAATAGCAACATTAATATTTAGGTTATTTTTTCAGTGGAGCCCTTTGCTTTCTGTCAGATTCAAATGTCATAATGAAAGATAAGGTCACAGAATACTTCAAGCATACTTTGGTTATTGTGCGATTATGAATAAGAATTAGGGTTAGAATTTGTATATTCGTTGCCTACCTTGACAACCAAGATGGAATACCTAATAAATTGCTATTTCACCAGATTTACTTTCCCCGCCAAAACACAATAATGTAGACACTACTGCTTAGTGTATGGTGGTGGTAGCACTAGCAACCCGGGCAGACCCTATACTTGTCCTAGCAACCGTAAAAAATGCTCGCGTAAATCTCATTTTCCATTACTCGCTTTGGACTACCAGATTTTCAGGTAGTAAAGAATTCTGGCCAAAATCCAATCCACAATACAACCTGTGTACTAAATTTAATTTAAATCGTTTGTTATGAACGCATGTTTGGAATACTAACATACTCATAAACTAAATGTTTATGATTGAGATATACCATGTAATATAAGTATGTACATGCAATCAAATATGGCAACTTGAATTTGTTTAAAAGATAACTTGAGCGATGTTTTGGCATGCGATATTTTGTAACGGTGCAGTACTTTGAAAAATTCCTTTGCCAAAATATATTTCTCATATGTTTATATTGCGTGTATATTTATATTTGGCATGGTAAAGTGCGAGATGTATTATGCATTGCCACCCTCGCTTGACCTGGGGTGAGCCTGAGACTCGCGTCCAGGGGTGGACAGATGCGGACGCATTTCGAGACGTTGGTGTAAACTCGGCGTTTGAATACGAATGTTTGGGGGAATTTCTTTGATTATATGAAATGCTTAGTGAATGTGAACCATAAAATTGGAACATGTAAATCAATTTAACATGACTTGAAATTATTCATCTGTAATGTACTCGATGTAGGGAAAAATTGGATCATGTTGCCAGTTTCACTTCTAAAAGCGCCCTTATTTTTAAAATAGGGTAAATTACCCGGTATTTGCCATCCAAAATACAAGTTAGGAATACAGAATGACCATCTCTTTTCGTATAAACTTCACATTTTGGCATCTCGTCCAACTTAGAGCCAATTAAGAAGCTATAACTTTGTCCTTCGCAAGCGATCGGGTTGCTCCGATCAGGTACGCAATATGTATGGTAATGTGCAGTATCTGATGCTGGTTTACGGTGTTCGGGTCGTTTGGAGTAATGAATGGCACTTTTATGTGGCCTAACGTGCTGCCGGCGCGCTATAAAGTGGCGCAAGAGATATTGCAGTGCAACTAAGTGTACTATTATGAACGTGGAAGTTTACCTGAAATATTTTGATACTTGTTTGAAAGTTTTGATATTTGTTATAAAAACCTGGTGGTTTAAGCACAGGCCCTTAAACGAGAGTCGTGGGTCTCAAACCGGCTTGCACATGTGATTATTTTAAAATTTACAATTTGCCATATCAGTGAGCTTAATTCGACATCGGCTTAAGAATCTTACAAAAACTGTACTGGCAACGTCGCATTACACACATGTAAATACGCTAGATGCAAAGAGTTTAGATTTCATTTGAAATATTCACTAAATTTCACTATAAATCAACAAAAAAAATCTGCACCGTTTCTGGCTCAGCTTTGTAAGGTGTATCTTCAATAATGTTTCAGACCGTTTTACAGCTGTAGCTACCTAAGTAATTTCTGCTCGTGCTTTAGGCCTACAATGATAAAGGATGAAAGAATTATGATCAGAAACAATATTGTTCAGACAATATACAGGCTTCGAAAAATCTTGAAAATAGAAATGAAAGTTTGTATTCTGTAAGAAGTAGGCTGTAGGTAATTTCACATGTCTGAGAAGAGGTTCCCAAGAGAAGACCAAGACCACTGTTGAGAAGAAGCACCGCAAGGCACTTATCAGTCAGTCTTTATTAAAATAAATCTCTTAAGCTAGCGTTACGTAAACTGATTATTAAAAATGGTAATAAAAAAGCAATTTTTAAAATACCTACATAAGCTCTATCCATGTGATAAATAAAATCGTCATCGTAACTACCGTGCCAGTCACCCCATACATAATCATGCCTTTGTTTTACGGTGCTAGATAAAAAGCCCCACGGAGGGTAGTTGAAGATATTTCTCGTTTTTTATGGGCCAATTATTAGCATATTGCGCTGACAGCGGGGGGGAGGGGGACCCCCGCCGGTAGATAAACATGTTTGGGCAAACTATTTAGATTATGGCGCTGGTGGTATGTCTTTATGAGTTTTTGGGGAGTCCGGGCAGTTTTGTTTTTCGTAAAAAACTGTTTTTAGGGTCACTGAACTCTAGCACAAACTATAAATATCTCAAAAAATGTACATATGCATTCTTGTGGCTGAGATAACTCCATACGCAACTTGCAAACGATTTTATAATAAACGAAGCTACTGTTACACTGTACCGAGAAAACATACAAAGCGGAAAATGACGATGACAATATTTTTTTTGCATTAACCCACTCGCGGCTCTAGGACAAATTTAACAACACCCCCAGGTGTTCCTTTTTTACTATTTTGGTACGGAACCCTAAAACCACTATATTACATGACGACTAAATTCAATGCAACCAGTTTTGAATTTAACAGCACAGAGTCATGTGAATCGTGAGAGTATTTGTTTAAATAATTACGGCAGCAAATAAACATATGTCCTCCGAGGTATTAGACCATCGCCATTAACCATTAAACTTCCCGTGCTTTAATCAAGCCACATTCAGCTTTTTCTGAGCCACTAATAGGATGATTATAAGTCACCATTCGTTCATTACATCTGCGCAAGATTCTACGACGCTGGTCGCCAGATTCCTGCCTGCGATTTATGATCAAGCGCATGCTTCGGCGAAATCCCCCCTCTCCATAATATCTGTTAGCAATCAAAATGGCGTACTCGGAAATGGAATGTTAAACGATTTTGAATCTTAATTTGATAGCTATGTAGCGTTTAATGAAATAGCGCCAATTTTAAGATATGTCACTCTTATTGCAAATTGCAATATGTGTTAAACGCAGTTACTCTGGTTACGTAGTCTCTTTTGACGAAATGGCGGAGTTGCTGAAAAATTGCTATTGTATGTGGCACTTTATTCTTAACCTTTGAAGGTTGATTTTGATTTAGCTTAAGAATAGATACGACGTTTTGTGGCATGCGCAACAATGCGTCTGTGTTAAACAGTTTTCCATTATGACGCCCGTGGTTTTAAAATAAAATGTCCGTTTTGTTATGTCCGGTACCTTCTTACATCATTTATAAAAAAAGTTGTTCCTGCAAAGTCACGTATTTTATGGAATTACCTTTTTTTATTCAGGTTATATAAAAAGTGGTCCTTCGAGACAATTGGATCTACATGGATACTACAGGCGTTTGATTTGGAATAAGAGGGTTTTGCCTTGAAGGGATGTTACGCGTCGTTGAACATTCAAATAGCCATAAGTTCGAGGTGCTCAGGCGCAGTGATTGCCACTTGTGCGAGCCATTCTGTTTTATTAAACGGCACTAGTTCGGTTTAGTTGCTTCACGACATGAAATTTTCGTTTAAAATAGCGTTCTTTTTTATGGCATCCATTACATAAAAAGGGATAAAATTATAATTTTAAGCCTTGCACTGCAAGCAGCATTTATTTACAATTCCTGGATCAATTTACTAAAGGGCGTTTACTTACTATACATATGTATTATTTACTTAAGGTGGACATTCACGGTCAGTTAAACTGATCAGTTGAACTGACGTACATCCAAAAACTGACCGTGAATGTGAAATCTTAAGTTGAAATTATACGAACTCAAGGTCAGGTTCTGGATGTACGTCAGTTAACTGATCAGTTTAACTGACCGTGAATGTCCACCTTTATACTTTTTGTGCAATAAAGAGTTTCCATACATACATACATACTTCCTAACACAACATTGTTAACTACAAGGATTTTTTGTACTTTTTTAAGGCATAGAGTAAGCCATCAAACAAGCCACCTGATGGTAAGTAGGCTACATGGCCTACTTATGAATAGGTACTTATGAAATTTAGCATACTTATGAATTTCTATGACAAAACAATAATTACACAGCTCATTGTCACTGCGAACCATGGTCCTACCAGTAGTACTATTCTTCTATACTCACTCCGACCCAAGTGCTTAGGACATTTTTTTAAAATTGTATTGTATGGCACCAATAGTTTTTGGGCATGTTGACAATCAGTGTATGATACCTTTTTGGATAATTTGATTTTAATTGAATAAGTGCTACAGGGAGGAGCATGGGCTCAACATTATTTGAATATGAAAACAAAATGGCGGGTTTTATAATAAGTCCTATTGGTAGGACCATGGTACGATATGACTACACAACTGTTGAACGAGCTGGGTCTGAATTAGTACCATAGGTAGGACCTTGGGCCGCACGAGGTTATTACTACTTATCGAGCTGGTACGGTGATAGAGACAGTAGGTGGCCATAGGAAGTTCTTAATTGCTAATAGTAGTAAATCCGTCGAGTTTATACTTTTTGAGTTGGTCTTTTGGTAGGTGCCTAGTCAGTTTTTATTGATACAAGGAAGTACTAAAACCAAGTGCTAAAACTATAACTGACTACTATAGAGCGTGTCATAAAAAGTATTTTTAGCACAAACAACTTTTTGTTTTGAATAGGTTTCATTTTGCAGATCGCACAATATAAACTTATTACTTGGTCAAAATGGTCGGATACCTTTGTAAATGGGTGATTAAGAACGGACTTATAATTATATTGCTCAACAAAGGTGTACCAGGATATAATAACCCTAAAAAAGTGAAAGTATAACAAGCGTACAAAGGTCGCATAGCGATTGCGCGAATGTCGAAATAATTGGTTTAAAGACAGTGGAAGTGTTAAATTCAGAGCATTTGACGGGTTAACGGCTATAGTAACGGGTTCAGACAGGTGGATTACGATGTTTTGCATATTTCAAGTTTATTATTTTAATTAAGAAAGTAAAACGGGAATTATAATGCTTGACTTAGTTAAATTCTCATTTAATGGAATACCGGTGTATTTCTCTTGTCCAAAACAACAAAATGAGAAATATCTCATTTTGTTTTTTTGGACAAGAGAAATACACTTTTAGAGTTTGAAATGAAAAATAAATAGTAAATAACGATAAGCGTAATCGTGTAATTAGAGTGTAGGTATATTTTAATTTCTAGAACTCTACTTTAGAATTAAAAAAAATAAATAATTATACTTACTAAATATCAAACATAATTCTTGGAAATAATAATAACATAATATGTTATTTATATATATTTGTTAATATTATCTTAACAAATATATGTATACATCATGTTTATCAATGAAAATAATGCAGTTTTTAATGATCGGTGAAAGAATTTTCAGAATTTAGAAACATAGGTACACGTTGATTTTACGCGTCTCAAGCGAGCCTACTAAATAATAATCTTAATCAGTAAAAGTTGTTTGTAATAATGTTTGACTGTTAATCACGCACGAACGACCGAACGGATTTTGATAAAAATTGGCACATCCGATATTAGTCCATGACCTGGAAAAAAAGCGAAACCATCAGCGCTGAGAGTATATATACTACATTTTCACAATATTTACTTATTAATAATCTAGAAGGAAACTCTTTATTAATTGACCGTATTTCTCAGTAACGAATACTAGTAATATCAGTGGAAATTCCATAAGCGCTGGTTATTACCGACGCATGCGCAAACCGGTAGAAAAAATATGCATAATGGGGCTGTTTATTGTCTTAGTTTAATACTCGTTGAATACGAGGAAATGTAGCAAGACGTGTGGGCCGTGCTGCGGTTAATAGTCACGAAAAACTGACTATGTTTGCCAAAGGCAAGAGGCCATCAAACTATAAAAAGTAAGATAAGAAAAGATTAGTAGGTATAATAAATTCTAAATTTAAAACTACTGCTTGTTTTGATTTCGTCGTGTACATATATTTATTTGCATATATAAATATATTTTTATGGAATATTTAAAAGTATATACTTCTTTGCAAATGTATATTATTTTTAAATCTGCCATTTTGACATTTTTAACTAAATGTGTCATCCACAACGTTAAGACGAATACATGACAACTCTTATCAAAATCATGTCATACGTTTAGCCTCTAAGAGGAAACTCTACTTACATACATACATACAAACAGGTCAAAAACATTGCCCTCCTTCTTCGGTAGACGAGTAAAAAGTTCGATCTTTTATCCATAACAAATGACCCGCCCTCTCTTCGCTTCGAATAATATTTATAAGTTAAAATATTGCCTGTGTCCATCTGGAATAATGTACCTTTCAAATGGTGATATATTTTTTTAAATATGTCCAGTGGTTCCGGAGATTACCCTACATACTCACAAACTCACAAAATTCGCACTCTCCCTTCATAATATTGGCTAAGATGGGGTAACGCAGTTGGGATATGTATTTTCAAAACCTGTGAAAGAAGCAGTCCCAATCAAATAGTTGCTTTGACAATTATTCTCGTACGTACGGCCGTAATCCCGTAAATTTGCACTTATTCTAGCCAAATCCGGGCATGCGCGGGAGCATATCTCGGCGGTGCGCAGTGTGGTCCCGCCTAATGGTCGGCATTAGCGCAGCGGTCTCTTTGACCGCCCGATGCCGCCTCGGCGAATACCTAATGAGCCAGGGCTTCGACTTGGGTATCAATACTCGGGGAATCGAATTTAGCTGAAAGCTGAAATACTTCAGGCCTGGCCACACATATACGTGTGTGTAAGCTTAAGAAATAGATGACAATCGTAACTCGAAGCGTGTGTGCGTCAGGGGCCTTTGAAATTGGAATTAATGAAGGTACCTTTTCTCCATCTTTCTCCTTATTTAAAAACTCGAATGGCGAGTGGAGCATCCGAAATTTCAGATTAAGTGCTTTGTAGTAACCATATTTTTTTCTGAATCATTTTTGTATTGGCCAAAATATTAGTATGGATCCCTGAGATTAGAAATTAAAAATTTGAAAGGTTTATGATTTATGTCTTAATTCCCACACAAACATATTGTTTACGTTAACAATTTGCAAGGAATATGATGCTGACTAAACTTCCAAACCCAACATGAATCTGGTATGTTATTCTGTTAACGCATACCTAGTCCTTCACTTCTACCGAGTCGAAGAATAACCGGCGAATTCACGTCGTCCGTCATTTATGCGTAAATGACATTTAACTGCCTGCACTTTCATTTAGTCGCCGGTTTTAAGCGACTAAATTAAAATGCAGGCAGCCAAATGTCATTTACACACCTTGACGGACGACGTAAATTCGCCGGTTTTTTTTTCGACTCAGTTGATGTGAAGGTGAGACGATTAACAGAATCACACCCAGTCATTTATCGTGACAGATTTTTTCTGTATAAATTAAATTACGTGACTATTCACAATAAAACAAATCATTTCGCTTCTACCGTTGAAATGTATGTATTTTTCATTTAATAATAGCTGCCGGTTTTCGAGAGGTCTAATCATAAAAATCACATTGTTAGCTACAAAGACAGGACATTATGATCATGAACAGCAAGCCGTATAAGCCACCCTCCTTGTGATCGCTTTAGTATCTAGTCTGCATTAAAGCTATAACCTGGCCCACAGATTTACAAAGCTTTTAAGTACCTACCTAACTTATGTTACAACTTAAACGATAATTAAGCGTGCCTTCAAGCCGATTTCTTTCCGATCACCGTTCGTCTCCGTCTCCACCCCTTCTAATCAGTCACGCACCTCCATAACTCGATCTAGTCACTCATTACCGCGCACTCTTTGATGCTAGTAATTAACAGCAATGTAGAATTCCAGGTCGCTGAGTATTTATTTCGACGCGGGCGCGGCCCTAGGTCTTTGCGGCGCCGACGTCTGTCATCCATCAGTCGAGGACAACGCGCTTGCGCGCCACACACACAAGCCCACGCACACAACCACTATAAACAAATTCAAATTTAACGGTACAATGAAGGAATGCAACAAGACTCGCATTCCGCGGAGACAGCGTTGACGATACAAAAACGGGATGGATAAACAATAACATGTTCCCGATGGTGATTCGCTCGGAATTCATTTGGATTCTTGGCGTTGGATTTGCATCAAACGGTCCGACGAATTTATTCAAATGTGGCTAGGATGATGGGCAATGTCGCGTCAAGGGCTTTGCTTTTTTACTAGGTTTTAGTGGTCTTGGGCAGGTTATTTCGACAGATGATAAAAGACGGTAAGTAAAAGAGAAAGTGCTGGTTCGTTTTGGACCGGAGTTAAAGATAAAGCAAGCTATAGGTACAGGTTGCAGGGAATCTTGGAGAAGTATACCTAACAGTGGATTTTTCGATTATGTATAAAGCATACTTTGTGTCAGTGCAATATTATGATGTTTAAGAGCTGCCGCACATTAGGCCTCTAGTCGCGGCTACAGCGTAGCCACTTGTGGCCGCCATAAGCTGCGGACGAGTTTTTTCATACATTTTGTATGGCGCCCATTACACGGTAGGGTTTTGCTGTCAGTTTTGCCACAGTCACTGCTGTGGCTGACGGATAACCTACCGTCTAATGCGATGACTGATGTTTGCATGATCATTATCCAGTTATTTTGATTTTTGCATCAGTCAACATCAATCATGACTGATTGAATTGACTGGCGCAAAACCTATCGTCTAATGGAAGCCTGGACGCCTATAGCATCGGCGCACACCGAGCGTTCGAGTGGCCGAGTCTGAGCCACAAGCCGCGGTAGTCGCCCGCGCTCGCTACTAGTGGCCGCGTTGTGTCGCTCGCCTCGCGCGCACACTCGGCCACAGCCGCCGGCTTCTCCAATAAAAAATAGCCAATAGTGGCAGCCACTGGTGGCCGCCACTCAGCCACCGGTGGCCGCGATTGGTGGCTGCGTCTAGTGGCTTAGCAGAACCACTAGTGGTCGCGTTTTAGTGGCGACCACTAGTGGCTCAATGCGCGGCCGCCCTAAGAGTTGATGATGAGTTAGAAGGTGAAAACTGCATCTCCGCTGTATTCCCCACTGAGTTTGCTCTGTGCAAGAAAGTACAACTCGCAATAATCTCGTGTCACAAATATATTTTTTACTATGCAAGTCAATTCTGTGGAATCATCATCTAGGGTTAGCGGCCCTAGCCAAGATGCATTACGGTAACTAGCGTTTCTATCCGTTTTGTTTTTAAATCAATCGCGTCACTGGTAGATCACGTGATACGAAGTTAGGTGATCTACCAGAGACGCGATTGGACTAGAGACGAAACGAATAGAACCGGTAGTTAGCCTAATGCATCTTGACTAGGGCCCCTGAACCGATATTTTCTAGGTACCTACCTATTCAAGAAACGAGCTTACTGTTTTCATAATATAAGGCGATTGCAGTGTTCATGGGGGTTATTGAGCTACTACGTACTACCACTATATCAACGAAAGCTCGTTTGTCTTTTATGTAAAAAAAAAAAAAAAGCACATACAATCGAATTGAGAACCTCCTCCTTTTTTGAAGTCGGTTAAAAACGAGAGGTGTCGTGGGACACGTGGGGTATGTTATGAATTTAATAACTTCGGGAGCTATAGCAAAAGTATCGGGTCGGCACTTTTCGGCCTAGCTCTCATTCAAAAAGCGTCTAGAGTGTAACGTGCGATTTATTTATTTATTTATTCGTATGGCATGGATAATCACAAATTAAAATACCTAATCGAAATATACACAATATGTCACAAATTGATATCCAAGTTTCTTAGCCATCCAGCCGCGTCATCAGTAAGGGAGATCAGGTCTTTCGGGTTCCCAGGATAGGCTCTTAGTGGGCAATCCTGTATGATATGCTGGACAGTTTGACACTTGGCGCCACAGTCACAACGGGGGGAGTCAGTCCAACCACAGAGGTTTTTTAAAATGCGCGCTTCGTCCGAACCCTGTGCGCAGCCTGTTAAGTTTGCACCATTCGTGACGAGGGAGACTGAAGCCCTTCAGTTTAGTGCCTTGCGAAACAAGACTACTCAGTTCCTTTAGTTTTTGACAGGATAACGTGCGATAAGGAATATCGTTCCAAAACACAATATACAGGATGAAATTAAATTCAGTAACAAAATTTTGGGCGTTAAATCAGTAAGTCATAATGACTTCAAAATCGATCCTCGAAAAAAATCGACCCTCTCATACGAAACATCGTCAGCTGACTAGCAAAAATTTTTTTTTTTTTTTTTGGTTGGTGAAAGTTGGTCAGTATGACTTACTGATTTAACCCCTAAAATTTGGACACTGAATTTAATTTCACCCTGTATTTGCCAGCGTTGGTTAACATAATGATAACATTAGGTATTCTGCCTATTGGCAGAACTGGCTCGATAAACATTCTTATTCTCAGAACCTATAAGTATTATCCATAAAAATACGTGTAGATTATAAAGCATCTAATTTTTAGCATACCTACTGGTGATTTTGCGCCATTCCCAAAATACGTTCCACATTATCCAAATCTCTGGACGCTCCTGGCATCAGTATGCGTCGCCATACCGCGCCCAATTGCGCACGAGCATTAGCATACAGCGCAGGCGCCGAATCCGCATGTAGCTCGCCATCAAACAAAACGCCGCTCGCAACCGAAAACCAACCTAAAAACTGCGTTATAGCAGTCATAGCTGCTTGTGAAAACCACGCAAAGATGGCGACTTTTGCTAAAGAAATCCCGCTTCTGATTTCATTTGTTTAAAGCCGAGTTTATGGTGGAGTGTAGTTTTAAAATAAAATAGGTATTATGATCGTCAGCCGCCGAACTCTGACCCGCTTGTAATGGCCGCAAATTGGCGGAGGCAAATTTTTCAAACTCATTATATTAACCGTGGGAATGCTCGAGGTTCTCGGTATTAATATAATACATAATAAACCGCGGTCGGAGCTCGTTAGTAGTTCTAATGAGTAGTGATGTCACATGAAAAAGCGATCTGATTGATCCCGTCCAGTCTTTAATGGCGGTCGTTTTATAAAAAAACGCATTCCATCATTAGCTAGCTTATGTAATCTAGTTGTTAATTCGTACACGCGCTTTCAATTATAGCGAGGATTTTAAACAATTTCTGATGTAAACAGTATCTTAAGATCATTAATTGTTGGATTGTTTGAAAAAAAACCGAGTATTGGAGCTCGTTGCGAGACCGTGACACGGATTCTAGCGGTTAACGAGATTATTTGCATACAAGGTACTTTGTTTTATCGGAATTTGTTTTAGGATTGCAATTAACTATCTGTACCTACCAAATAATGTTAATATTTTAATTAAGTTGCTAAATATTACACTAAAGTTATATGACAGTAAGTGCGTAATTCCTACGTTTTTAATAGCGATTAACTGTACATAATTTTAATTAAATTTTACTTGATTAATTGGGCGGTATTCAAAAAAATGTACATTGTTAAAGAGAAAAATTAAGAAATTTTTACTTTTCCAGTGCGTCACGGAATTCAGTCATATATAAAAAAAAAAAAAAAAAAAAAAAAAAATAGGTACATTAGTAGGTACTTATCGTTAATTTTCTTTCTTTCACTTTTTTTGTAAAAACGTCCAGTTATCGACGAAGTGTAACTAATAATACCTATAACTGGTCAGGAACTTTTTCTTTAGTCGTCATAATTTTAATATTATAAAGAGGAAAGATTTGTATTTGTAACAAATAAACTCAAAAACTAATGGATCGATTTAAAAAATTCTTTTACCAACATTTATAATGAACTTTCTGGGTAGACATATTTTAACTTACGAAAGTACTTGCTCTCCGCAGGCGAAGTCGCGGGTGGAAAGCTAGTAAGTGACATTTGCAGGCAATTGTATGGAATAAACGGAAGCATTCCTAACTGGGCGTTTTAAAAAAAGTGTACATAGTTAAAGACAAAAATTAAGAAACAGTAACTTTTCCGTTGCGTTACGAAAATGAACGATACTAAATGTATGATTGATTAGTGACGCACTGGAAAAGTTAATATCTCTTAATTTTTGTCCTTCACGATGTACTATAGTTTGAAAACCGCTTAACTATGTTGTTACCACTGTACGTACGTGAATAGTGTTATAGTTACACGACAATACGAGTACCAAATCATGCCGCCGGTTTTTTAAAAAGCTTGCTTTTTCTTATACCGGTTTCTGAATAACCTAATTTAAGGATATTTATCGTAAGCGCCTATTCGCGTAACTATGAATAATGCAAGGAGAAAGGCTGCACTTTCTGCAAGTAAGGTATATCTATTTGTTTCTTACAAAAAATGACTAATCTCTTAATATTTTTATACTGCATGCGACCTTACTTACAAGCAAAAGGGTTAAATTTACAATAATTTTAAAATAGCAAATGTGTTCTTATGGCTTAGAAGGGTAGCAGGCCCTTGCCCTTTCCGTGTAACCGGCGTGGGAATAAAAAAAATGCATTTTTTCTTTCTACTTTCTCTAAGCCTTGCCACTGTAAACACCATTTTAATACTATGTAATAAGGTTGTATAAAAAAGAGGAAATTAATGTAACCTTTAGCGTTTGGAACAAAGGGTAACGGTGCTCAGGAGTACCAATTAGCATGTTCCGTGCCCCGAGCTCCTTATATAGCCTATTTTGAGTGGGAATGAAGGATTGTGGCATCGGATGGTTTAGCGGTCCGAGCGTGTCAAACTGGACTTGTATAGGTTTTTGTAGTTTTGATGGTGAACAAGTATTTCAGTAGAGCAATATACATGAGTTGGTAGAAAGTTGAATCGAAAAAATTGCATATTTTCCAGTACGTATAATTACGTGAATAACGGTTTGCGTAGCTTATTTGACCCTGAACTCGAAAGAAGTTCTTAACGCTTTCGATCTAGGTACTCTATTTATATTAGGTTGTACTGGCAATTATATTTTTAGCCATGCGTACTTAATTTTTTTTATTTAGTGAATACCTTGGTTTTGATGAAGTTAATGTAGGTGATATAGCCCCTTAACACTAATTTTAATTAAGATGCTTGTTTAACAAAGTTAATGTAAACTGTCATCTCTAACGAGTTCTGAAACGGGCATCTCACTCGAGATCAATTTCAAGTTCTAATCCTTCGCTGAGGTTTGATCTCAATGATTATGAAAACCGCAACAGATTCAAACCCGCAGTTTCAAACCATAGTATATACTAAGGATTATACTAGGTTATTTAACTAGTATAATCCTTCAACTGTCACGAATTTTCAGTGCTTGCCATTATTTCAAAACACTGGAATAAGTAATAGGTGCTCAAAAACATGAAAATTTTATCTTTAATTAAATATAAGGCCTCGGCAAAATGTGCTGGATATTTCAAACATACAGGGTGTCCCAATATCAGTAACCCACATTGACACCGGAGGTAAACCAGCCTAAGACGGACCGAACCAGCCTAACATGACCTCAGTAAAAGTCGCATGGTTTTCGAGATATGCCAGTTTAAAGTTTGTACTGGAAAATAACTTTAAACTGGCAAATCTTGAAAACCATGCGATTTTTACTAAGATCATGTTAGGCTGGTTCGGTGTGGGGACACGCGTAACGCATATCCACTCCGTTAAAAAATTAAAAAAAATCAAAAGTAAAAAATTAATAAAAAAAAGCAAAGAAAAAATTAAAAAAAGTGTCTGGTTCGGTCCGCCTTAAGCTGGTCTACCTCCGGTGTCAATGTGGGTTACTGATATTGGGACACCCTGTATGTCTTATATTTCAAACATCGTGAAAAGGTTAAGAGTTAAAAAGAGGATTAAAAATGGCTAACTTTGACCAAAATCATGATAAAACATAATTAAAGACCCCCCTTAAAACATGAGGCTTTACTTCAACTGGTTTTAGTCCATCTTGTTTGTAGCATAATACTATTGTTAACGTTTTGGCAGCTTTTAATTAGAGCAGTCATACGTCAACCATAATTATGATTACCGAGGAGCGGAATACTAATAGCAAAAATTGAAATGTGATAGGTAGGTTTGGTTTTATCGACTTTTCCAGTTATCGATATTGTAAATTACTAATTTTTTTGTTATATTACTTTTTGCTTTTATGTTTAAAAACTAAAAGTCATACTTACCTAATTTGCATTTAGTTATTGCTTTCAACAATATGTGAAGCTCAAAGGTTTAATTTGTAAAAATGTGTTATTTTTTTCCAAAATATATGTGACATATTGTTGAAAACAATAACTACCTAAGTAAATGCGAATGAAGAATGACGTTTAGATTTTAAATATAAAAGTTTACAGTAAAATAAAGAAAATAGTGATTTATAATATCGATAACTGGAAAAGTCGATAAAACAAAATCTTCTATCCCTATGACATTTCAATTTTTGCTATCAGAATTCCGCTCCTTGATGATTACCATACAGAAGCAAGATAAGCTAAAACAAAGTCGAAACAAGATTCAAGTCCAGCCATTCCGATAAAAGACTAATCACTCATGATTTCTTTACATTTAAAATACACTTCAAGCGATCATGAATCGTCGCGTCGGGATAAAATCCCCTTGCAAAACTAAAGTTACTGACTCTTCAAAACACGATATCTCCTTCACATCTCTCAACACCAAAACAACCTTAATAATACCGCGAGAAGGTTATTTTTTGGAAGTATTTAAATGTAGTTGGGTTGTTTTGGTGTGGGAGGGTAAGTTGTGTATGCGAAGATGCAACCCCTCTGCTACAATCGATATTGCCACCCTCGCCCTCCCGTTGACGAGTTGTGTTCGATGCATACGCACGAACGACTGAGATGAACGTGGAGTAATTATTGTTGGTTATAATATACTCACCGGAACATTAAAAAAGGTTTGATTTTTAACGTAACAATTAGATTAATCTTAAAGAAAAGAGTTTATTTTTCCGCTAAATTTGCCGGTGAGTGTATATTTAACCACAAAGTTTTAATTATGTAAGATATTGAAGGATATTGATAAGGAACTGAGGCTTATTATTCAGACGATGAAAGGGATAGAGCTATACTAGTCATACATCTCTTTACCTGCCTGGAACTTGTCATGTATTATTTAATTTTGACGGCTTATAAATATATAATATATATAAATAAATATATAATATATATGAATATATATAAGAGTGTCGTTGTGGAAAACCTTGGGGAAGGTCTTTGTCCAGCAGTGGACGTCTTGCGACTGATGATGATGATGATATACGAGGATAATATGGACTCTGGTGTGGTATCTGGTATAGTAATTAGTGATAATTTCTCACCTAACACTGCGCTTAAAATATTTAACACGCTCTAATGCCTCTAGTAATAGAGACAAGATATATTTTGTCCGATATTGGATCGAACAGTTTTGCATTTATATGACGATGATTGTTTCGAAATATTTCTTAAGTATATTTTCTGAAACAATTGGTCGACTTTAAGTTTCTTTGGAATTATTAAAAATCAACGCAAATACAGGTCTAGCGCTTAAAGTTGGAGGTTCCTGCGGTAGTGGAGCGGTGCGGGAGGGGTGTGTTTTCGTTACGTCAAATGACGGGAGACTTCAGTCGGGCGTCAGCATCGCTGTTGGTTGTCAACACGAGTTATTGGACTGGCCGCTTTGAACAAAACGCACACGAGATTTAACCGAAGATGAGTTCTCCGATTAGGGCTCAAACTAAACAAGTTGTTTAAGTATAAAGTGTACGAATATTTTAAGTCAAGACAATCAGATCCAAATTCTACTGAGCATAAAGATGACATTAATGTACATAAAACTAAGTACATAAGTACTACAATGAACTAAAATGACCATCTTAGTGACAAGATATTGGATTAATTTATGACATGGGGAATCGGATAATAAAAGCGATTCAAATCGTACCTTTACAGACAGCGATTCGAGTAGCGATATGGATACAGATTAATTTAATTGGATTTAAAGTTCAAAATTTCCATTCAAAATATTTATTAAATCATATTGTAACTCACTTTGTCAGTTTATTTTGTCACACGCAACTAAAGGTACCAATTAAATTCAGGTACACACTCGTAAATATCGCAAGATATATTTTCATTACTTTCATTACGTGTAATCACGTTTGTCCCTTTTTTTATATCTGTCACGAATAAATATTTTTTCTTTCTTTCTTTTTTTTCTTTATGTATATCGAGAATGTTTTGTGACGTCACATGTATCCCCTCCCGCACCGCTCCACTACCGCAGGAACTTCCAACGTTAACAGCTAGACCTACATTAAAACATTTACTGGGAAAATGAAAACAAGTTATGAATTGCAAACGGATGCAATTAATTTTCAAAATCGGTCCGTAATCGACGGAGAAATCGGTGAAACATACTTACAAAAAAACATACAGCCGAATATAGAGCCTCCTCCTTTTTTGAAGTCGGTTAAAAAACATAGATACAGCCGAACATAGAACCTCCTCCTTTTTTGAAGTTTGAAGTCGATAAAAAAAATCAGAATTATTTAAACAAGACCCTCACTCAAATCATCGAGTTCCCTCGCAAGCCTCTATCTAATTCAGTATCAACATTTGACAACTAACTCCAAGAATTCTCTCAAACTTCAGCAATCACGAGTCAACGAATAGACTATGTACTTTGTAATCAAGGCGTAGCCGCGGGCAAACATGACCCCCGACGTAAAGGCCTCATTAGAGGCCGGCGGGTCATTATCGAATGGTTTAAAATAACGAGGGTAGTTCGGACATGCATCGTTAGTTGTTTCGGATTTCGAACACGTGGATTATTGGGGAGATTTTTTTACAAAGCATGTAGCAACGAGGTTGAAACTGGGGTTATTTGTTACGTTATTATCCAGAATTTTTCATTTTGTTCTAATGTTTCTTGGCAAATGAAGGAAACGGAGGAAATAATTAAATCTTGGGAAAACGTTATACCAAGTTTTAGTCTTAAATCTGGATTTGAGACTGAAATTTGCATACATTTTGACACAACTAAACTGAGCTCAATATAAATCTAGATTTAACTTTTCGCTGCAAGGGGCCCTCAGAGTTAACTATCGCGTCTTTAACAGAATCTTCGCGATCTTTCTCTCCGGGCGTCTTTCTGGAACAAAACTTGAAAGATCTGTTTATGTTTCAAGTCGTATTTGCACGGAGGTAAAAAACTATCCATTTGCTAATTAAATCGGCCCTGAGTCGGCTGGGCAAACTCGCCGAGCAAACAACTGTCCCCAACTCGCCATTAGCAATCAGGGGTTTAAATTGAGATTTGTACTTGCGAAGGGGACATTTAGGTATTTATTTTATTGTCTATCTTACCACGACTATCCATTGTAACTATTCAAGTATATATGGTGGTGTTTGCTTACCTAAAGGAGCGTCCTCACTGAGAGCATTCTTACCCGAGCATTTGTAAACGAGCCATAATTTCAATAATTTGTAAGCTTTGTACGCTCGGCTCAACGTCCACACCACTCGAATATTCGACGCCGAATGCTCATTACACGCGAATGCTCTCAGTGGGGACGCTCCTTAAGATCTTTATAAATGTAAGTTGTAATGTTACAGTTATAGTTGTCTATTTTATTATCTCTAAATAGTATAAAACAGAGTCGCCGATCGCGTCTGTCTGTCTCTGTGTTTGGCTAAGGTTTTAGAACTACTGGATTGATGGACTACCTACTTTAGATGTCATTTTTACCATCATTCAGATCATTTCTGGAAGGTTTCAAATTACGATACATTGATTTTGACCCATGCAAAATTGAGAGAAGTGACTGTTTTCGCTTATAAACCCATTGCTTGTTACCTACTTCTATTGGACGATTTTTCTGGGATAAAGTATTATGTAGCAATTTTTTTGCAACTTTGAATGTGTCTATTTATAATTAGGATAAGGATTTTAATTATCCTTACTTTATCGCCTAGTACACTAGTATTTCTAATATATTTTTTCTGAATCGTACCTACCTAACTTTTAAGTAACCATATGCGTGCTAATTCTCAAAACTTCACAACCACGCACCCCAACCCCAAAGGAATAGCTTCCCTAAAATTTACAATCTTGTAAACATTGCAAAAGGGCCGCTTTAAACCCAAGGGGAGACAGCTATAAAACAACATGCAAAGCACATACGGACAAAATCGCATGAATACATTTACATATAATCATGGAGAGTCCTCGCAGCGAATCAAAAGCCGGTATGAATATGACACTTTAAAGAACCTGTGCAGCCTCGCATTGCGCAAGCCTGCCGCAAATCAGCAACCAATCACAAGCCTCCGCGGTCTATGTAAATGTTCTATATTCAAATCAGTTTTAAAATCAGACCGCGCATGCACGCGCCGACGTTTTTTATTGGCGCTTTGCATAAAGAGTTTTTTATCGTCCACGTGTTACCCCTGTTGGGGTTGCAACCCTTCTGTAACCCTTTTGCGTTTTTTGAGTGAGCTGGCAGCACGCGACGAGTTAGAACGTGTTTTTTGTCGATTATAAAAGCTATATTATAATAGGTACAAATAGGTTGAAATAATAATTTTTGAAGCGCGCATCTGCTTTTTAGGGACTGATTGTGATTTGTTAAATTCTATTCAAAAGTTTTTTTGAATGGTGTTTTATATTTGTGAATATGGATTGCAGTGTGATAAATTGGCTTTGAAATGGCAACACCGACGCGTGTGCAAGCGCGTTGGTTAAGGATGGGGACAGCGCAGGTACAGTCGACATAAAAATTCAATACATAAACTATTGTAATAAAAGCATACACTTTTCAAGCGTACCCCGCATTTTCTTGGCGTCCACCCAGTGCTTTGAATTTCATATATCAATTTTCATTTGTTTACCAGACGTTTCCCATGGGTGGTGTAGTGTACCTAATGTTGTCGTTGTCTATAAAAAGTGTAAACTTACCTTTGTGAGTAATTAATGTCCAGGATTTACTGAAAACCAGTAGACTTCAGCAGTAATGGCTGCCATTGCACCATTATACATTCTGTTAAAAACGCTTACCTACTTTGTCAGTAATTCAAGCTGTCCCCATTGTGACAGCAACCCAAACAAGAAAGAACGCTGTTGCGATGTGAAGCTATACTACAAGGTGGGCCAAAAGAAATCACCCTATTGGAAGATGCTCTCATTTTTGCAAAGTCGCCAATGTCAAATCTGTTTTGACATTTGTGGACTTGACAGATGCAAAATACAAGTGAACAAGCCATGGAGCGATACACTCCCCAAGAACGCGGAATAATCGTGTCTATTTTTTTGCGTAACAATTCAAAAAAAGAGAGTCAAACAACATCGGATGACTTCTTTTGGCCCACCTTGTATATACTAGTCAAAGCTAGGCGCGGCAGCAAACAGCGACACGACAGGTCTGCGACGTGTCGTGACGCGACACCAATCGGCTAATGTGATTGATGTTTATTCTGTAATGTATACCTCTACATAGGTAAAGGGGGTATTATTGCAGCGAAAATATTGGTCGTGATGATGTTTGTCAACATATTCGGACTCTACAGGGTGAATTTGAATACAGGAATCAATTTTTTTTACACAGTAATCGATGGCAATTAATTACATTTGCATCGGAGGTACATAAAATAAACATGGTTTTTATAAACCTTTTATTTGAATTTAGGATTTAAGTTTCAACCGAAATTACTGTCACCCTACGCCTGGTCTCTAAGAGGTTAGTTTAGCTATAATACCTATTTACTCGTAAAACAAATGTTTCCTAAAATAAACATTCACAACCTTGTTACAATTTTTTACTCTATGCCTACTTGTCAAATGTAACAGAGTATACGCCATAGAATAACTAAAACGTAGACGTATGCACCTCAAGTGTAGAGTGACCATGAGATTAGGTAGTACTGTTTATATTTTTTTATTATTAATTAAATAATTCAGGAATAAAGTAATTACACACGCATAGTTAGACTTAATTTTGCACAGGGTGTAAGAAAATTTGATTCCTGTATACTGTTCCAAATTCACCCTGTATATTTCAAGCTTTTAAGTAATATGTAGTATTGAAAGCATATCCGGGGCTTAGTGTGGTAGTTTATTACCATTAACATCTTATTTATGTTTTTAGTGTTTTTACACCAAAATAAACAAATAAATTTATAACTGGCTACCCAGGTAACTCTATCTGACCAATACTTTCGTTTAGATTATAACCCATGTCGAATATTCTGAAGGAAATGCAGTACATTAGACATAGAAGCTAACAGGAAACTAACTAAACAGCGTCTGTTTGTCACAAACATCCGCACAAGCTCCGTAACCCGAACTGAAAAAACAGCCGGAGTGAAAGTAAATACGGCAAAAAATGTGTTTGCGCGAGTTGTTTGGCGAGCCTGTTTGTTGGCACATCGCGGTTGTTGCTGTGGCCTAAAATATATCTATACATCTTATGTCTTGCTAGCTAAGGCCCGCTTACTAGCTTTGTCCCGCGATTAGTCCGCGTAGATGTCGTTTATTGGTGCTCCCTCGGGAACTGGCCCATTTTCCGGGATAAAAGTATTATATGTCCTTCCCCAGGACTCAAACTATCTCCATACCAAATTTCATCAAAATCGATTCAGCGATTTAGCCGTGAAAGCGTAACAAACTCACTTTCGCATTTATAATATACAGGGTGTCCAGGGATAAAGTGTACAAACGAATAAGAGTGAAACTACGTGTCATTTTGTCAAGGAAAAAAAAATTGCATAGGGTTTACAATAATTAGAAAAAAATAAAAAGAAACGCAAGAATACCAACAGGAAGTTTTTTTTACTTTTTTCCGTGATAAAATCACATTTAGTTTCACCCTGATTAAATTTACTTGTCGATTGTGACACAGGCCCTTAGTCTACTAGCATACCCGGAAGTAATCTAATCATACACCGTACAATAAAGTACTGCATTCCACCCTTGTGCAGGAAAACCCTTTCCGCCCCGGCCATCCATCACCCGGGCGAAATGTATTTTAATCCACCTAGTTCATGAAACGTGAAAAATGATCCCACAGCGCACACACACATTCACACGCTGCATGTAAGGGTATTCACCACACTGGCATGAAATTCGCTGATATTATTTTCTTTTGTTTTTATGGATTCTTAGATGCTGAAGAACGATTTCCTTTCTCAAAACTATTGTGATCATGTGATCATCAGTTGTCAAAACCTGGTAAGTTCCAGGCAGTAAAAGAGATGGAGATATATGACTGCTATAACTCTATCCCTCTCACTGGCTGAAAATGTTTGACATCTCAGCGACCCCTATACTTTGAAAGCTGGTAGCTCTTTATCGGTCCAACTAATTTTAATAAAACCTAGCTAAAAACCATTACGATTACTCGTATTAATAAATGATAATAAGTAGTTTTCAATTCAGAATAATATCACAATAAATATTATTCAGCTAAGTCAATTATATTTTATCCACTATGAAACTTACACGGGTGCATATAAGTGTATTCTATTTTTTGTGTTTTGTCGAATTAGAAAGTTTCGCGTCAGTTCGCGCAGCACTTTAGCTGTGAAACTTTAGTTTTCATTTGAGACGGAGTGTGAAAATGAATTCTGAGTTATAAATCGTTTTATTTTTATGAGCATTTTAAATTGGATCTGGGATATTTGGCGGGCATTTCTTGTATATTTCAGTTTATTGTTGTAGTATATATTTAGCTAGTTATATAATATTCGTCAACAAAATATCTTTTCGGAGTTTGCACGAATTTAGTGATGGCCCTTGTACAGTGTCCTTCCGGATCGGTACTACCATCTTACCCTTTAAGTTGTTAAGCCTGATAAGCAGCAGTGTTCACATTGTTGTGTTTCACATCTTTTATGTTTTGTCTTATATTAAAATAAACCCAACTAAATAAGTTTTCCATTTTCTTTCCATTTACCAAAGCCCGATAAAAACTAAATATTCTAACTAAAAAGGCATATGCTCCCGGAGTCAATTGAGCCTCATACCTAAAGATCAATCCATCATCCATCCGCGAAGCGCCGCCTCCTCGTCGGCTCGGGCTGCAATTTGTGTGATGATTGATGACGAATCTCGGTCCTTCTGGGAGATTTAACTTAAACTGTGACTTCGCGTTCCCTGGGAGGGGCTGAAATTTATGAAGTTAAAGGTGTTTGTAAGTTGTTTATGCATTTGTTTAGCGACCGGAAAAGAAAACATACTAAAATATTCATGAGTACATGACTATTATATTGCCCTTGACTTCGCAGGCGTAGAACTCGTTTAACTCTATCCCAACATCAACTACCTACTTTTCCAGGATTAGTATTCCATGTTATAAAAAGCTGTGTGCCAATCTTGAACCAATTCCCGTTATTTGGTATGGGGTAAAACTTGGAAAAACTTGCCCATCAAGTTGCATTATAATGGTGCCTAAGAGCTGATTTGATGGAGTAGGAAGGTGGCAACATGACGTCGTTTATACTTAACGTAGATCTACCGAATTTACATTGGATTGGTCTTGAAAATATCATGACTGAAAAAATAACAGTGGGCTACAAAAGATGGACTTAAACAATTTCGGTTTCAATTTATTGGGTTTCTTGAACACGCCAGCGAAAAATATTGAATCAAACTTAGAACGAAAAAGATAGATGCGATTTAAAATGACATCTCTAATGTCTGTAATAAGTCACTCCGTCTGAATTTAGTCTGCGTCCGCAGACTACAGACTCATGATGTTCAAGCGATGTGTGAAACAAAGCTCAAGCAAATTACAAACTAAAATCAAAAATCTATAAATCTCTATAATCTAAATAATCTATATAATTGTAAATCTATTATCTATATCTGTGCAATAAAAAGTTTACATACATACAAACTTATCTTATACTATTAAACGAGAAACATTTGTATATTATATAAATATTTGTACTCTCGTTCTCGAAAACGGCTCTAACGATTTCGATGAAATTTGCGACACGGGGGTTTATGGGGACAACAATTCGATCTAGCTAGGTCTCATGTCTGGAAAAATTCGTTTTCCCCGTATTTTCACACAAAAAGATTTCTCGCGCAACATTGTTCGTAATTCCGGGGCGGCTGCCGCCGTCCGAATAGACTGATGGTTAGAGCGTCGGCCTACTACGCAAAGACTGTGAATTCATACCCCAGCTATGGATCGTTTTTTTTTGTTTTGTTTTTTTTAGTTTTTTTTATATAGAAAGGGATAGGAAAATTACAAAAATCGGAAAGCTTATGGTTCAGTGTCCGTCTATCCGTTTGTATATCTCAGCAGTTTTTTTTTCCTAACGAATGAATGAATTCGACATGAAATTTAGCACAAATTGTGTTTGTATCTGGTTTTATTTTTTTGTACAATTTTGTGTTTTGTTTGTGTTTACTTACTTAAATTAATGTCCAGTTAATAAGATCGTTGTTTCCAACTGGTGTTCCATATCTACACTTCTGCACTAATATTATACAGAGGAAACATTTGTATTTTTGTATGTTTGTAACGAATAAACTCAAAAACCACTGGACCGATTTCAAAAATTCTTTCACCAACATTTAGAGTGGACTTTCAGGGTGGACATGGCTATACTTTAACTTACGAAAGTACTGACTCACCGCAGACAAAGTCGCGGGCGGAAAGCTAGTTATGAAATAAATTGTATGATTAGTAGCGAAAAAGCACACTTGCCCGCATTTATAGTCAAAGTGAAGAAATTATAAACATACAGAGCGAGACGAGAGGTCTATTTAGTCATTCGGGTCCGGGCAGAGTTGGTTAGACCAACATAACGGGGTATGAGAGCGTATGTATGAGAGCGAATGAGAGAGAAGTACAAACCCTTTTTAAAAACCATTGCACCATTTTATTTGCAACTGGGATAAATTTGAAAGCTTGTTAGGGAAAATGTACCTGCCAACATTTTGAAGCTATTTTATTTTCATTTTTCAATTAAATAATTTCCAAGCACTGTAAAATTCAAAACGAAGTCTCATCTTCTTCTCGTGTTACTTCCGATTGAAACATTGCCCCGCGTCACACTTCTAATCGCACAATAATTTTATTACCGCTATCGGCTGGATTACTTAAACATCTGTCCCGGAAAATTTACTCTTAAGGGTAGAAAAAACTGCAATAACAGAGTAAGAAAGAAGCCGCTACCGGCCGATAACGCAATGATTAATACCCTCGCTATCTGCGCCGTGCAGGCTCGCCTCACTCCCACGACCACCGTCTTACTTCAACAAACTTAAGCTAAAACCGAGCATGTCTCACATGGAATAAAGACACGTTTCCGGCACTAGGGAGAAAAGTGTAAGGTAGAGTAGGACCTACGGATTTCGCATAATGCATATTCCTGGAGGGTGAGGGGGACGTCGTTCGCACGCGACGCCGTTTTTTTATTGTTATGGCCTCGGTTGAGTATGGCTTGTCGGATTTTGAATATCACTTTTGAATCGCATAATAGGAGTAATGGAGTGTTTGAGTTTGTTTGTGTTCGCGTTTTTGAGTTGATTTGAGGGAAGCCATTTTGGTAGAGATGTTTGTAAAGTTTATAATAATGTTTAGGGGGAGTTGAAAGCATGTTGCGTGTACATAAATTTGTATTTTGTGTTATAATAAACTGGGAAATAATTCAATGTTATAGCGTAATTACTAAACAAATGTTTTTGAGTCTGCCAGTTGGCACCATGTATACGGACAACACACCAATTTGATACATAGGTACTGGTTGACTACCAGCAATAATATATTTTCCAATATTGTGTATAATTTTTGTTGAGCCTGTCCTTAGATAATATTTTATGTACTGACTATTATGACTGTATATCCCTTTACCGAATTAAAGGATAAAATATGTGCGGGAGATAACGGAAAACGAATTTTAACCATATAAATACACTGTCAACTTTGTTTAATCGCATATTTTTAAACACGTGAATAACCGGGACTTAATTACCGGGTCATTACCCAGTCCACTGGTCCGGTTAACCGATTAATGGCCGGACGGTGAACACTTAATACCAGCCTTCAGCCGCAGGTGTTATCAATTAATATCCGGGAAATATCATTACAGTGCGGGGAAGAGCGCCCCCCTCCCCCCCGCGCTCCCCCCTGTCATGTGCACGTTTATGTAAATGGATGTGCGATATTAATGCTAAGAAGTATAATGGTTGGAATAGTTAGACGAGATATTAAGTTAAGAAGGTGGTTAAGAAAAAGGTTTTCGTTAGTATGTGAATTTCAATTAAAAGGCCTACGGATCTAGCGGTCCTTGGTTCGTTCCCCAGTGAGGACAAAATATTGTGCTTTTGTACAAATAGTTGTTCCCGAGTCTGGGATATTATAATAATTTATTTATTTACATAAGTATTGTGTATTGTTGTCTAGCCTAGACTTTGGGACTAGGTATTTCTTTGCAATTTGTTTTCTGTTATTTATTTATTTATAATTAAAAAATAATATTAGTTACCGTGAACATATGTATGTTTTTTTTTATGCACACAAACAAACCAACAAATACTTGTTTTGACCTTATCAATTGATATCATCCAGTTAACCTGCCCATGAACATCATGTTTTTTTTTTACTGAAAATAAATTAGTTGTTGTGTCTTTACATATTCACGGAGTGTCTCCTTTGTTCACAGATGCATCGAACGGTCGCAGAAGACAGAAACAACAAACTACAAGGTTATGGGTCCATATATCGGCTCGCCGAAAAATGTTCAGGTTCAAAATACTTTCGGACTTGCAATGATTATGAATACATTCGGACTACAAATTATTATGTGAACTTTGGCGCACCGTAATAAATAATTGTTTCCATTTCTAAAGACAAAGACTGACAGATAGGCGTCAAATATATAACCAGGTCTTTTTGTAAGAAAAGGAAATAAAGAAAATCTTGTTAGAACATAATAATAAACAATAAATAATAATAATAATAATTTTTTGAACATTTTTGGTTATAAATCAAATAGTACGTCACGGAAAATAATTATAAAAAAAAATAGTTTTGAAATGTGCAGGTAGAGCCCTTTCATATGACGCCCCATTTGCTATAGGTAATCAAATCACTTTCATTTTTAAACCCTCCATTCCAGACCCCTTTTCAATTATTAATAAAATTAGTTTCATATTTTTCTTACTAAAAACAGATGCGGGCAAGCAAGTTACACAAATATGCCAAATTTCAAGTTTATAGCTTGTGTAGTTGCTAAGAAAAACTGCTGTGGCATACAGACAGACAGACAGACAACGAAGTTTCACCATTAGGTTCCTTTTTACTATTATTTTGGTACGGAGCCCTAAAAAAATGAATAAACAATATTAATAGTATTTGCTTAGTACCTATTTATCTGTGTCTTGTATTTGCCTCAAAATGTTTGAGATTGACGATGCCTCTGATTTTTCAGGTGGTCTTCGAAGGCAGGAGCGGAGTGAGGCGAGGGACATGAAACAGTCACAATGACGCGGATAATTTAAACAGTAGGTAAATGACAGTGTTTTAATACTTTTGATATTTCGCAGAATTAATGTACCGATTACTTATACCTGAGAACCGTTTTACTACTCCACTGTATTTATTATTGTATAATAGACGACGATATAAGACAATCATTTTTTATCTCTTTCACTCGTTTCATAATTACGAATGACACTGCTGTTATCCCTATTAATATTATAAATACGTAAGTAATTCTGTCTGTCTGTTACCTCGTTACGCTTAAACCGCTGAACTAATTTTAGTGAATTTTGGTATGGAGATAGTTTGAGTCCCGGGGAAGGACATAGGATAGTTTTTATTCCGGAAAATTTGATAGTTCCCGTACGATAAATTGCTTCTACTTATCAAAAAGTCAGTAGGTATTGCGAATAGGTCCGTGTGACGGTGGCTGAAATTGACGTATCGTGGACCATTTGACGTCTTAAAACCTTGAGACAACATGAAGGATAACGAAAGAATACCTATAAGGACATCTCTTTCTAACTCGTTATGAATGCCATAAATAGAAAAAAGGTCAAACATACGTATTTTGCTGTTTCTTTATAGTCCGGTTTCTATGTAAGTACTTATTCTGTGGGTCAGCTCTCGAATATATCCGATCTCTGTCTTAATAGACACCTAACCTAACATTCAACATATATTACTCGTATATATGTACGTACAGTAATAAAACATGGGCATTTTTCAGACAATGTCCGTAGCAGCCAGCTACGCTCGTAGCCGTGCTACGACGCTACGGCCAGGTGAGGCGATTGGTTCCATTTCAAAAGCTTACGTGAGCTTTCATTGTGTAAAGTAAAAGCTTCTGTATAGGTGTGGGCTTTAGTGTAGTGCTTTTAAGTTTGCTTGTTTTGGCTCAGATTACTGGGTTTGTTGTAAAATTTTATGTTTTTTACTTTTCTATATTTAAGTTATTTAAGTTGATGTCAATCGACTAAGTAAAAATAAAAAACATTATGAATTTGGCCATAAAGAGTTGAATTATATATGTGTTATGTTAGGAGTTAGTTATAGCGACAATTAATTACTAAGAGTGCTATACACTTGCTTCGGTATTGCACACAGTCTAAGAATATAATGGTAAATTGTTTGCGTTTTCTAATTAATTGTGTAAATACTATTAGTGAATCTGTTTAATAAATAAATAAATAATAAAATGTTGCCCAAAAAAGCACTGTCTACGTTGATATAATCAAGAATTTCATTGTTGACCTACCATAGAACCTTGTAATGATATTTCCCAGCCACGAGAAAGAAATTAACTACGTCAAAATTAATCATTGGTTTCTGCAACATCTTTTTATAAAAATTGTTAAACAAACAAATATATGCATAAATGTGCCCAACGGTGGGAAGTATGTATGTCTATGCTATAATGTAATTGTTTCTTTGCTTTGAGTTTCTTTGGTCAGTATCTAAGGAATATATTTCCTGTTTGATTTGCATACAAATTTCAATTATTAAACAATGCAAGCGACATTTTCTGTAGTTTTTGTTATTACGAATAAAATAATAAAACACCTTAACTTCAATAACGAACCCACAAACGCTACAATCTCAACTCTATATGTCTCAAGTGTGTGTAACATCAAACCAAACAACCTTGACCTCTGACACCCTATTCTAATCCCCCTCCATCTTCCACATATCATAGAATAGTAGGGGGAGCAATAGCTCTTCGTATACTGGTGGTTCTCCGTACATATTTCTGCAATTGATTAGACGAGGGCGGTTGCCATGACAACTGCAGCAACCCTCTCTCTCCCCCTCCCACATAAGTCATTGTAAACGCACACGGACACACACGCGAACGGTGCCGGTGTGAGTAAAACGCTTATGGAATATGATTTGAAAAGTTTCGGTTATTTTTAATGGAGGGTAGTTGATGTGTGAAATCAGAAGTGGGATTGTGGTGGACATATGTCGACCAATTATGGTTCACTTAATTAGTTTTTGGTTAAAGTGTTTTTATTAGTTTAGAGTCAGTTTTATTGTAAAAAAAACCTGATTTACTTGAAAGGGGTTACTTTAGGGAAAAAAAAAATCTTATTAATACATAATTATTGGATTCAAAATAATAAAATGCGTAGTAAGTATTATTAACACTATTAAATAATGTTAATTTTCCCCTGGTTCAGTCTGTGTATTTTTAACCCCCAACGCAAACGGAGTGTTATTTTATTTTAACTTAATTATTCTTAATTTTTATATTACTGTTATCTTCAATTATTCGTAGATACTACATTATTTCTGTGTAAAAAACGTACACTTTAATCACCTATAGTTATATCATGTAGGAACGCTTCAAATTATCATATAGTCAGTTAAAAAGTCTACTTTTCTTTACTTATACCTACTGTACATTTATTTTCGTCCACCTTTATTCGCCTGCTGGCAACAATTGAACGTCCCTATTGTAAATTCTATCTGCCCACGTACAGTCTGCAGCGAAAGAAACCAAGCCGACCAGTAGGGTCAGACATGTTGCATTCTATCAAGCAGAAAAAATACGTAAATATAGGGTGATTTAAGCTGGATTTGCAATGTGGTGAATGTTCTTTTCATAAATTTTAGTAGTATTCCATAAATTGAAAAACGTCGTGGTTTAGGTTTGGATTTACTACAATGGGTCTGTCAAACCCAGTTAAACGGTAAATTAAAGGTTTTTATTGTTGTTCAAATAGAACTAGCGATGTTTAATACCTAGTTTAAGAGTTATATCATGATTTGAATGAATACTTACCTGTTTGTGGGCAAGCAATTATACATTATTATATTTATCAATTATCCGGGCCTGCGAAGCAAAGGACTTTTTTTGCAATAATATTTTTTTTTTCTTGCTTGTTTTAATAATTTCTCCAGATCGCACATTTTCACTATGTTTATATACTGTTTCATTAAGTAACTGATGGATAACTGTCATTAAGTATCTGTGTGTGTGTGTGTGTGTCTGTGTTTAAGTATTACATGATTGTAATACTTACATTAACGGCTGTTGTATATACCAATAAATAAATGAATTAATAGAAAATCTAAAATGTTTGTTATAAAGTATATTAAAAATTTCGCAATAATAGTAACTTAAAAAAAACGCTATTAAATAAATAATAAAAAAAATGTGCGTGCAGCACCGTGTGTACACGTGATAGAAGTGAATTTTTTTAAAACAGCGCGCGCATGTGCGTTTCAATCTTATTCTATCGCTTTGTATCGTTGTGTATACGTCGCTCTTTTTTGCTCCACATCCGTGCCATCTCTCTCTTTCTCTTTTTCTCTACATCAATCTTTCTTCTCTCTCATGTAACGAAGAACGGCTCGACAGATTTTCATTAAATTTGGCATACAGATAGTTTATTACATGGATTAACACATAGAATAGTTTTTATCCTGTAAAATTTGATAGTTCCGGAGGGATAAGCGAAAAATGGCTACTACATAGACGGAGTCGCGGGGAAAAGCTAGTTGTTAATAAATTAATAATTGATCAGTTTTACCGATCCTGAATGGCTGGTTTATCGGGTAACCGGATCAATCCTTGGATATCTAGACGGGTGGTAACCCTAACATTAGCCAGAAACTGGGTATGGCGTTGTCTGCTGTCGCTACAATGCCCATGTCCGCGTCTCGGATATGCATTGTGGGCACCCCGTCTGAGAGGGCGATACAATATTTACGTCCGATATTCATCCGATCGAGTGCACTTTATGGACTTATTTCATCATGGTGCACTTTATAAAAATGTGCATAGGATACTTGACATTTTGAAAGGACTCTTCCGAGTGTTAAGTTAGGTCTTTGCATGACTTTGAGTAATTCATAGAATTTTTGCTTGACATGTACTTAATTTTTTTTACTAAGGGCACAAGTTGAATTCCACTTTCCGAGAAATAGGGCTGTATTAATAAACTCATCTCGACTGTGATCCCCGTCTCAAGACACGTCAAAGTAAACGTCAATTCATAGAAAACTGTCAGTTTTGACACATCTTGTGACGGGCGTCTCAGTCAAGATCAGTTTATTAATACGGCACTCAGAGACGTCAATTAACTCTTAAGTTTAATTAAAGTTGCTCCTGTCACGTTCTTTGCTATAGCAATAGAATATAATAAGACGCAGCAAATTTAATCAAACTTTAAAATTAATGGACGTCTCCGAGTGCAGCAGTACGACATCTAAATTTAATTTTATTTAATCGGTTTGCCATCAGATCTAACACTTTGAATTTAATCTTTAAATTACATGTATATGGAAGAAATTCAGGGGGTTTACCCAAGTATAGACAGCTAAGCTTGCGTATCGCTTCTTCATACGCCAATGGTCGTTTAAGTCCACTTTTTTGCAAGATCAGGTTCAAAATTGACTAGCAAGATTACATAAACACACTGACTAACAAACAAATCTAAAAACAACCAAAGTTGTTTTTATAGTATTGTATAACATTTCCTGTAATTAAAAGAGTTCGTTAACCTAATATTGTGAATTTGTGTCTCCAAATAGCAAACTCCAATAACTATGGAATTACGTAGATTCTAAACAACCAGCCAGAATTACTCCCAATCGGCACCTGTCCCATTTATTTACAGGAACTGCCGTAATCAAGCGATTGTCTAAAGCGGAAGCCCTCCAGTTTCAACTTAATTTGGCGCAGCTAATCCTCAGCCTAATTATATACCCCCTCAACCAGCTTCTACTGACCCCTGAGTATAAGTTCACGTCGTAAGGGAGGAGCTCTAACGCTTTGGTCTGGAGTTTGGCTGGGAAAATTGATTCGGGAGACTGGGCTTAATAAATGTGGGGTTTAAAAGTTAGAGTTGCTATTTAGGCGGTTTACGTATTGCTGGAATGTAATGAGCGTGTTTGGTGGCCCTGAAAGGAGCAGTTATGTTATGTGATATTAAAAACGCTTTTCCGTACCTCAAAAGGAAAAAAGGAACCCTCATAAGATCACTTCGTTGTCTCAAGTCAAACTCAAATGCTCAAGTCTGCAATCCCTTGGAGCTGTGAAAAATCAAACTTCTAAGTTAACGCAATCAAACGATACCGTTTATAATTCAAGTTAATCTCAAGGCAATCAAAACCTATAGGGTACTTCCCGTTGACTTAGAATCATGAAATTTGACATGAAGCAATATAGCACAAGTAAGGGCCTGCGCAAACCGGCGGAGCGCAGCGCAGATCACTTTAAATTTATCAATGTATATTCTTCCCTATTTTAATTACAATAAGGTATAAATTTAGAGCCGCAGCCGCGGAGTAGAAATCCCCCGTGATGCTCCAACGTCGGTCTCAGAGCATTCAAATTTATACCTTATCGTAATTAAAATAGGGAAGAATATACATTGATAAATTTAAAGTGATCTGCGCTGCGCTCCGCCGGTTTGCGCAGGCCCTAAAGGAAAAAAACCGAAAACCATTAATTCGTTGTTACATCACCTAAAAAATACAGACCAGTATAAACCGATACGTACTAAGTATGCACTCTCGTACTTAGTGAGTGTCAGCTTGTGGTGGACACAATTGAACTTAACGCTCCTCCTCGCTACGCGCGTCGTCGCACCTAACTTTTAGTTTCCGTTTATTCAGACTACAGTATAATAATATTTTTTTGACAAACTCATGTATTTGCAACATTTTATATCAAGTAAACATTATATAAACAAACATTAGGTAACATCATTCGGTACAATAAAAAAGGAATAATTTTTTTTTATATAAAAGGTCAATATGTAAGACTAAATGTATTCCGATTAAATGATTATTATACTAATTACAAAAATTATGAAAAGTGCTATTCGACAGTCATCAATACTACTATTTGGTCTGGTAAATGTCATGAAACAGCCTGCTAAAATATCTATCGATCTACCGATACATAACACCTAAAATCAAGCTACCTGTCTCAACTCCCAGTGATATCCTCGAACTAATCAGACAGAAACGCACTGAGATATCCTCCTGCTTCTTAATGCCTACAGTCCAACAGATCAACATGTATGCATATGTATGTTTTCTCGGACCGGACCTACGGTAACGAGGATCGAAGTGTCGCAAGGCTTAATTACGGAGGGGCGAGGGGGTGAGGGGGAGGGAGACAGGGGGCGAAGTCTGGTGTGTGGAGTTATTTGTGTAGCTGATGCTATGTTTATGGGTCTGGAATCGTTTGATTACGTTTCTTAGTTAAGGACATTTGAAAGATCTAGTTAGCGCTTTGTTTTAGTTACTTGTTCGGATGAAAATTCAAATATACGAGTATTAATGTTTTTACATAGTCTAGGTTTAGAGTATGACTAAATACGTACGACGAGCGAAGCGAGGGGGACTGGTGCGTTGAATTACGACAAACACACACAGACTATTTAATCACGAAAAAGTCTTAGATAAATTAACATAGTATATTAACCCCCTTACTAATAAACGTTGAGTAACGGCTGAGTAGTTATACAATGCTTTGTCCTTATCTGTCGAATTCAAATGTCACAATGACAGATAAGGACAAAGCATTGTATAACTACTCAGCCGTTACTCAACGTTTATTAGTAAGGGGGTAGAAGTACGGGCTGTTCATATAAGTTAGGTTCTAACAGGTCATAATTTAACAAAACACTTCTCCTAGCTTCGCTCGTCTTCTCTAATTTATCGGTTGTATGTATTTCGTCATTTACGTATGTAAATTTTGAGTCTACCTCAACCCGTATTTTCGTGAAAATTCTACATTTGCCAGACGACCGCGAATGCATTGCTAGATTTTGTATAATTCCTGTTTTCTTCGCGATCATCCGGAGACACATATTCATGCCTATATCTAAGTACAGTCATACACCCGACATAATTAAGCCCAGCGTCTACGCATCACCCCTATGCAAATATACACCATGTGTGGGGTGCATTATCGATCCGATACAGATTAGCGCCTCATTTACCGCCGCCGAACTAGAAAACAAACGATATTCAACCTTATATGTAAAAGCTAGAGGTGATGGTACTGATATGGAATGGTAAATAGGTTGCGCGTGGGCATGCATAATAAATATCGTCCCTAGTGGGCAGTAGACTGCAATGTTGCAAGTGCAGATGCATTTTGTTGATGATTCTTTCTTTGTTTATGTTCGGAGCGATTTGAACATGTAGCTACAGATCTATACATAAGTATATGCCAATAGATATATACATATATGTATAGGTACTAACTTGTTATCTGTTATATACATGTTAATGTATGTATATATTTAAATATAGATTGTATTTTTCATGTATTACTTCTACTTTTGTTTGTATGTAGTGATTGTGCAGCGGGAGTTTGTGCACAAGGATGATCTCTTAAACAATTTACACTTAATTCGACGACGAATTGTTAACTGGCAAGTTTGAGTTGCCCCGCGTGTCCATGGCACATGAGACAGCGTTCATACCTAGCCGCTTTGTCGACAATTCTGTTAAAATACTGCACTTTTATAGTGGTATGTGAGTGGTATCAAAATGCTCTGGCGGCGCACAACTTAAGCTCATCGGTTAATAATTCATCGATGAATTGAGAAGTGACTTGTTTAACAAATAACAGTTGCGAGTAAAATCTAGTAATCATATATACTTTCTTGATATCTCAGTCACTTCCTAATAAATAATATTATAAATGCGAAAGTTCGTGTGTGTATGTGTGTTATAGTTTGTTACTCTTTCACGCTGCATTGGCTGGACGGAATTGGATGAAATTCGGAATGGAAATAGCTTAAGCCCTAGATTAATACATTGGCTAATTTTCATCCCGGGAAATGTGATTGTTCCCGCGGGAAACGCGATAAACGACTACTACGCGAACGGAGTCGCGGACAAAAGCTAGTTCTTTTATAAAATGTAACTCGTGTTCGTTCGTATTAAAAAGTTTTATTCTGTTATTTTCGATTGCTGGCAACTTTTCTTTCTCGCCCTAAAGTTGTACTTACGAACTTCTTTAATTATGAAATGTCTATGAATTCATAATTGGTGCTTTGTACAATAATATTGAATCAAGGCTTTTTGCTTTGAAAGTGCATGATAAAAACCATTAATAATACATTTTACAAACTATTTCACACAAGGCGATAAAACAAGGCGTTAGAAAGCTAGAAAATCGTTAGTCTGGCTAGATTAATAATTTCACATTTAATATCACATGAGTACCGTATCGAGTGAACCTAGCGTAGCGTACCTTCAGTGCCATGTTTTTAAATTCTCATACAAAATGAAGGAGACATGTAGCTGTTGGCATCAAAGGTGTACGCTAGGGGGGTGGGGGGAGTGGGGGTTGTGAAATGGACTTGATTGAGTTAGTTTATGGGGAAGTAAAGGGTATTATATTAATATCAGTCCATTAAGTTGTCACTATCTTTGCCATAAAAATAATAATCTTTGGCTTTAAACTGTAGGTATTGGACTTTAAGCTACGTCCAATACAATCAATACATATTATAACACAAAGTCGCTCCCCGCCCTCTGTCCCTTTGTATGTACGCTTAGATCTTTCAAACTACGCAACGGATTTTAATGCGGTTTTCACTATCAGTTAGATAATTTTGACATCATAAACACGACCATAGCTGGCTGATAGCGAGCTGGTGGCCGGTAGATATTTTCAATCTCAAAGCTGATTGCGTTAGGATTAAGGTTGAATACTGCTCAAACCGGAAAACAACAGTGTGAACACTGCTACTTCATGGCATTATCCGTTGAGTTGTACAAATAAATACATAATTAATATGATATATAACATAGCTTAATAACTATTGACCTTCATGTATCAACTGAACGAAAAAAGGTGGCTACTCTTTTACTTATCCTATAAATTATGTATTTATCTGTAAAACAAATCAACACCTCGATTTCAAAAATACTTTTTCACCTCACCAGCTCGGAAAGGCTTTCTTTGTCGGTCAGAATCCGCGCGCAAAAGTCCACTTTAACTGCTAGAGTGGAGAGTAATGTTGGTGCTGTGCGCGGAGGGGGCGCTGCGTGAGCGCGGCCACAGCTGATGTGACGCTCGTGTAATTGTTTTTACAACACCAAGTGATTTCTTCGCTACATTGAGGTGAAAAATTGTGTGTTTCGGACGGCAGCAAAGTTATTTGGGTCACGAGGCCTTGAATCCCTCGTTACGCTTAGTACTCGTACTCTAATTTTTAACCACTCGCTAGGCTCGTGTTTCAATTTTAGAATCCTTCGCTAACTCGGGATTCAATACTGGCTCCCGCCCCTAATAATAAATTTTCAGCCTTGCATAACAAATAACTGTAGTTTACTAGAAAACAATAATGGTAATGAGGGCGCCACCGTACATCCGGCGCTCGCTGCAGTCGGCCAGTGAACATCCGGCGCTCGCTGCAGTCGGCCAGTGAACATCCGGCGCTCGCTGCAGTCGGCCAGTGAACATCCGGCGCTCGCTGCAGTCGGCCAGTGAACATCCGGCGCTCGCTGCAGTCGGCCAGTGAACATCCGGCGCTCGCTGCAGTCGGCCAGTGAACAACATATACAGTTATTTAAGGACATGGTTAACAGAATGAATTAGGCTTAGTAAACAACAATATTTAACAGTAGAAAATTATAAAACTCTACGTTTTATCGCAATAAGCAAACGTTACGCGAACATGCACAATACCATTTATAAAATCTTACTTACCTCCCAAAAAGCTTCAGGTAAATACAATACCAATTTAAGCTCAAATCAAATCGACTTTCACTCGGACTTGGATCAAAGCTCGTCGCGGCCGCTGCGCGTCGGCAATAAAGCTTTGAAAGCTCCGGCTTCAAACGCCTTTGAACACAAAGCTTCGGGCTCGAACAATCCAATTTAAAAAATAAATCGCACATTCCAGCGATTTTTAACTTGAAAGAAGTGCGTGAATTTGTTGAGCCTTGATTTCTCATTCGGATCTTGCTAACATGTCGGTAACGGTTCGAGCTGTATTTTCCTTATTTTTTTAGAATTGAAATGGCATTCATTAATGTTTTGGCTGCATGACGTTTGTTTTTTAACCGACTTCAAAAAAAAAAGGAGGTTCTCAGTTTGACCTGTATGTTTGTATGTATGTATGTATGTATGTATGTTTGTCCACGATTATCTCGCGTTTGGCTGAACCGATTTAGATGCAGTTTTCAGCAAAGTATTTGTTACATTCTGGAGAAGGTTTTGGTATACAAGAATAATGGATACCACGTGACGTCATCCGCATGGATCCATATATTAGTTTAACTCGACCGATTTTATGTTGACGCGATTTTTTTAGTGATAGTTATACTCGTATCACTAAAATGCGAAAAAAAAATGTAATAAAAAAGACGAAAAAATTTTTTAATAAAAAATAGAACCGTCTTCAAAAAAAACCCACTACACAAGACTAAATAATGACCGGCTTCCTAGGAATTGCCTATTTGATGGGTGCCTAATAGGTACATGGAATATATCGAAGTCGCTGGCAAGAATCATGTGACATTGCTATTGTGTTAAACCTACTTGACACCGGCTTAGATATATTCCATGTACCTATTAGGCACCCTTCAAATAGGCAATTCCTAGGAAGCCGGTCATTATTAAGTCTTGTTTAGTGGGTTTTTTTTGAAGACGGTTCTATTTTTTATTGCTTGTGGTGTTTTTAACCTGTATGTATGTACACGTACGATAATCTTATTTTAAATTATGTTTTGTCACTTTCTGTCAAATAAAAGATAAAGCCCAAACCATATTTGAGCATTTCTAAAAAGTTTGTACATTGAAATGTACTCAACTCTCCGATTTAAAAAAAAATTGGTAGGTAGGTTGGATAAATGAAACTAAGCAATTTTTAAATTATTTCCCAAAATGTCCCATAAAAAATACACATTTTTTTTCTATTTTGTTTCCAACGCTAACTAAAGCTAAGCATTGTTGGTAACGAAATAGGAAGTTTCTATACATTTTTTTCGAACATTTTGGGAATTTATGTTAAAATTGCATAGTTTCATGCACCCAATCTATCTACGATTTTTTTTTAATCGGAACTTGTTTTTTTAAATCGTTAAAAATTGTACAAACTTTTTGAGAAATGCTCATTTAAAGCACACTGCGTCTATAAACATAAACATAGCTACACAGTTTTTTTTTTTTCATTTGTTTACTTCTAACAAGGTCGCGATTGTTGTAAATACTCGTAAGCGTCTTGGTTCCAGTCGAGCCTGACAACACGTTAGATACAGCAACTAAGACGTAAGTTGATTCACAAACGACTTTGTTGTCGTGCCGACCAGCTTTGGTTGATGCAACTAATTTTATGTTTAAGTGAAAATATTTCTTGATTGGCTCGCATTTTGTTTCAGTGTATACATAGGTACATACTCACAAAATGTCATATACAGGCGTGAAAACAAATCAAACCAATCAGGTCTGGCGATTCCCGCTAAACCGGGATCCGGCAGAAATCCCGGCTCGTAACTATGGCCGGCGATACCCGGACATACCGCCGGATTATGCCGGCTATCAAATCCAAAACGCTTGCCAGGTTTATAGTCAGTGTTGGAAAAGATTGTGTTATGTTTGTATTTTTAGGGTTCCATACCAAAATGGTAAAAAAGGAATCCTTATGATGAGACTTCGTTTTCTGTCTGTATGTCACAGCAGTCTTTCTCAGCAACTACACAAGCTATCAATCTGGTAGATTACGCCATACGAAGAATCACGTGATCTACCAGTGACGCGATTGGTTTAAAAACGAAACGAATAGAAACGCTAGTTAGCGTAGTGCATCTTGGCTAAGGGCCCTGATGTGACGACCACGACCACTCGGCCAAGAGTGTGACGACAAAGAAGAAGATTCCATATTCTAACGTAAGACTTAACGCTTAAGGTTGAAAATAAAAGTGTCCCGTCCCGAAAAAAGTGAAAATCGCTATAGACGCTTACTAATAAAAGGTAATAAAAATCAGGATGAGACACTTTTATTTTAAACCTTAAGCGTTAAGTCTAACTTTAGAATCTGGAATAGATGTATTAATTTCCCTAGCACCTGTCAAATTTTATCTCGGGCATGCATGTAAATTAACATAAGCCCGCAGCAGTGGCCTCTTTCGAAGCGCTGGTAGGTTTTGACGAGTAATAAAAGTGGCCTACTTACTGAACAAATATCATTTATCTTTTTTACCTGTATTTAGTATTATTCTACACCGGAAAGACTTTGAGCACGTAAATATGGGTTAAACGTATATTTATACAAGACGACCGCCTACACAAATTGAACACATGCCGTTTTTCAGTCCGCAATCTTAGTTTTCAGCCGAGCCGGTGGGAGGGAGAGAGCGATATACGGGCAGTAGTTAGCGCACAGATATTAAGAATTCCTCGGCACAGAGTAGCTGAGGAATGCGGGACGACGGCGATACGGGCTTCACGGAGATAAGTACCAATAAAGATGCGGTCCAGTTGGTAGTGTGCCTGCTTTCGAGGCTAGCGGTCCTGGGTTTGAACCTCGGTAAAAGACGAAAAAGCCGTGGTAGCCTAATGGTTTGACCTGCCGACTCTTAATATAATTTGTAAATTTACCATGAGCTTTTCGGTGAAGGAAAACATCGTGAGGAATCCTGCACACAGCTGCAAAGCAATTTGACGGTGTGTGCGAAGTTCCCAATCCGCACTGAGCCCGCATGGGAGCTATAGCCCAAACCCTCTCATTGTGAGTGGAGGCCTGTGCCCAGCAGTGGGACGTATATAGGCTGAATTATTATAAAAGACGAAATCTGTGTTATGAGCGTCAATAATTGGGACCCTGCTGTTAAGATAAATATGAATAAAAATATTTTCTACACACTTGCTCAAAGTGGCCCTTATTTCCAGAGTTATTAGGGTCATAATGCAGCGTATTAAACACGCGTGCTTTTTACTTTACATTATCACACTAGTGTTTTTTACATTAGGTATAGTTTTTAGGGTTCCGAAGCCAAAATGGCTAAAACGGAACCCTTATAATTTCGTCATGTCCATCCGTCCGTCCGTCCGTCCGTATGTCACAGGCATTTTACTCAAAAACTACAAAATGTATATTGATGAAATTTTGAGTACTTATAGGTGTCTCGTATAACCCGCTATTTAGTTTTGTAGTTAAATAATAGAAATAAATATTTCTAGGGGGGCACTCTATACATGTAACAGAAACTGAAAAAATAATTTTTCAGCCAACATCAACGTGTGGCAGTTTTTTCGACAGTTGTTTTAAAAACATTTTGAGGTTTCATAGCAATTTTTTTTATTAAGTGTTTGTCTTTGATGGCAGCTACTGGAAGACTTTAGGAGCACACTAACTTTTATAGTTTATGTCAACAGTTATCCATAGGTTTTTAGAAAATGGATTGACAGAGAAAATAACGTCAATTTTGGTTCCATTTTAGATGTCTAACGATTCAACTTTTATCAAGGATTAAAGGCTTCGTAAGAGTCGTAAGACCAACAAATGTAAGGTTATTAGAAAAGTGGTCGGCAAGCAAACAGTACAATTTTCACGTTCTCTTCTTACGTCCGATAACATCTTATATTATGAATTAAATTCCATCTGTACTCGTTTCATACTCTACACCGAGATTGGAGCAAGCGGCACAAAGTTGGTAATTGAAAAATCTTTCCGCCCCCCCTCTCCCCCCCGCTTTTGCGAAATTAAACTACGCTGTAATTACACCTCGCCTCGGAGTGCGCATTGTATTGGCCGATGTTATGGCGAGGCGTGTCTATGGACTTGTGCGATGTAACATTTGTAACATCCACTGTTATACATAGATGTTGGATAATAGGTACGTGTTCCGTAAAAGCCCAGAAACAATGCATTTTTTACCGACTGCGGAGGAAGAAAAATGGAGGATTATTATTTTCAGTATACTCATCAGTTTTTCTCTTAGCTCTGCCGTGCTATGCCTAAAAGACCTGAACAGGTCGATGCAGAATTATCTACAGTTCCAAAAAATGCTAAAAATTCAACATTTTAAAAATGTGTCTTTGCGGTCTAAATATTCATTATCGAGAGACTTGGTCCGTGGGGTCCTAGCGCTCTTAGCCTCTTCAAAGAAATTTCGAAGAGGCTCATTGACTTCACTGGAGACCGAAGAGCTGGCAGTTCCCTCGCTCAACGGGAGTTCAGCAATTCAGCGAGGAAATGCTGCTAGCATCTTCGGGACAATGCCGCAAGGGTCATTTTTAGATTTAGTGTTAGTTTTAATTTTTAACTTTTAGTTACTTAACGTACATTTCGTTTTTATTTTGATTTTCCGTATGATCCATCCATTGATGATCTATAACACGTCAGAGTTGCTATAACCTTTTTGGACTTTAGGTAGTTTTGGAGTTAGCTTCCTGCCATGGCGGGTGTTTTTTTAAAGGCGTCTCGAAATGTCTTCGAGCCCGGCAACCCTCGAGCGCCGGCGATGGTAACGTCCACGGGCGGCGGTGACCGCTTTCCCTGTCTATGTCTGCCGGTCTCTGGAAATACAAAAATGCCCGGACTACCCGGCCTGACAAAAGATATCGTTAGCTTAATACACATTATAAGCATAAAAAAAGATTTCATTGGGTATTGTGACGTCACTGACATAAGTAATTTATTTCGCAAATGAAAGGTTTAATACATTAATTTCAATAATGTTAAAAAATTACTGTGGCAATAAAAAAACACACAAGAGCAAAGAGGGACTTTAATCGTAATCGTGTTTTATAAATTTAAAGTTTCAGTTGATCCTTGCAAAGCAAAATAATATTAAAATGATAAACAAATGCTTACTAAATTGAAGATAATTAGAAATAATACAAAATGCTTCAGTCTTCCAAGTCCTTCATCAGGGGATGAGTGTGTTTATTTTGTAGAAACGCAAAATTATACCGTAAGTTGTAGGACGGTAGGAATAAGACACAGTCAAATAATTCAATTAAGAAATTTCAGGCAAGAAATCAGCAATTTTGCAGCTGTGATTTTTCTGTGGAAGAAAAAATATTTTAAAATGTAAGACCGTTACTGAATAAAGAATTATGAATAATCATAATTCTCAAAACGATCACAACATAACACTAAATCGCTGAAAACCCGTTAACATCCACCGATCATCAAACACCCGTCCCATTATTTAAACCAACACAATCTAGCACTTTCAAAATGATATAACACTGTCACTTTACGCCCCCCCGAGGGGGCGCCCCCTTTGTGGGGGCGAAAGGGGGGCTGGGGGGCCCGGCCCCGCGGCGGCCATTCGTCTCCGTAGAAATGTTTTCATTTTTATTTCATAAATAAAGAGTGGAATTCTGCTTCGTCGCGTAATGAGCGCTGCCACGTAAGCTCGTCCGCGACTTTTGTTCTTTATTTCTTGTTGCTTTTCGCAAACGACTCGTTAAACAAATACATAGTTTTATTGTTAAAAGTAGGAATTGGGATTTTGCTAATTGTAAGCTGCTTTGATCTCTTGTGTGAATGGCATGTTTTTGATCTTTGTAAGCAGTCGCATAAGAGATAGGTAATTGTGTTACTTTTGAGGATTGTTAAAAATACTGTGAGATACTAAAGTCAGCAAAATGTCTGTCGACAACTCTGTCGCAATGAAGTGACGAGAGTTTCATTCTGTTAGGTCACCGGTTGACTTAAATATTAGCAAGATCACATTGTATTTCTAAATTTATTCAAGCATTATTTATAAGTTATGGTAGAATAAACAACGTAATAATTTAAGAGTTCTTTTACATAATGTAGTACACCACATTATGTAAAAGAACTCTGAAATTATTACACTACGTTTTTGTTAAAATAGCTTGTACCTACTGTTACCAGACTTTAAGGCTGAGATGATTGATTCTAAAGAGGTTGGAGACTGCCGAAATCTAAGAAAATGTATGGAATTAAAATAATGAGTGCACTGCATGCAGCTGGCTTCAAATTTTTCCATTTTTACAAGCTTCGCGCGTTAAATTTGACCCACTTCCCGGTGTCCCATTGAGCTGAAAGTTGGGATACCTACGCACATAACTTTGGTGATAGCAATATTATGGTACCATGGAGCTGGTCTGATGATGGAGACGGAAGAAGGCCACAGGAACTCAGTACAAAAACAATGCTTCGAGTTTGGGCTCGTTTGATTTGTCTTGATAAGCAGATGATGACTGTGTTAAAAAAGTACAGTCGGCAACAAAAGCTTGTCCCAAAAATGAAATTTTTAACAGAAACTTATTCTTTCGTTGCAGTTAATTTTCGTACAATGAACTTGTCTAGCTTTTTAACACTTTGTGCGGCTAAAGCTTGCGATGGGGTTAATTTTGAACTTTCTATTTGATAACGAACAGCTTTTAGTTAATTAGAGTGTTCAATTATGACGTAGTTGTTAAGAAAATACCGATAAGTTACGTAGATACATAGATATATGTATATAGATACTTACCTAACAATTTTTTCCCGTCACAACTTAATATAATTATAGCAACTTTCAAAAGTAAATAGAATTTGTTTATTTTAAAATGCCTACATAACTTTATGAACAGAAACTTCAGCAACGAATACAAGTAAAGCAATAGATCGCGCGCAGGGGGAGCGTCGGGCAGACATAACTTGCTACCGCGACACCCCTAATAATGTTGTCTCACCAAATCAACGTTTTTTCTTTATTTAAAAAGCTTGGTCACTATGGTGACCATGTCGCTCTGTTTTTTGTTACATAATGAATCTTATATTTTATTCAAATTAACTTTGAACCAGTCGCTGTAATGGAATCGGATGATGGAGCCAGAAAGGCAACAGGACCTGCGCTGCTAGGGTAGACCCACCAAGCTTAGACTCGTTATTTGGTCATGATAAATAGATGATTGTTGTACCTATTATCAAAAAACAGTCGGTAACATAAGCACACGCCACTTTAGTCACAGACTTATTTATCATAAATATTGTAATCCAATTTCATCTCACTTTTTTCCCATGGAAATATCAGCCCCAAAATTTCCCACGACCCCCCACTGTAAAATGTAAACGCCACAAATTTGATGACCCGCAACATCGCGCCATCCCGGGCCATGCATGTGAAATGCACAACCCTGGGGATGTCTGGAATGTCCTGAAGCCACGGGGTGAATTTGGTTATAGGGTGGCGTTTTACACATCAATAAATGATTTAAAAAACGTTTTTTAGTAATTTGGCAGGAGACGGGGGTAGTTTTCGAGAATTCTCGAGAGAGGCGCATCTGTAGATGTGGGCTAAGAGTGCTACAGCTATACAGCTTTTAGTCGGATTAAAATTAAGGCTATGACGTTCAATCTCATACATGCACCGTGACGTGTCCAATTTATTCCAAATTATGCATGACTTAAGCGATAAGAGGAATTGGTGCTAAGTATATTTCGTCAACTATATACCACTGAGTATCAAACCGTAACCATCAATTCATCTACAGCAGTGTTTTGTTCATACCTACCCTCAATCATCAAAGATCATCAGCAACACTGCGAATATTCAAGCAACAAATGTAATTTAAACCAGCGGTGGAACCTTCTTTGGCCTATGTACTTTCTATAATGTATTATCTTCATATGTATTATTTTGTGCTGTTTGTTTCCCTTTAATAAAAAAAAGAATAATATTCCAATGTTGCGCGTGTTTATGAACAGCGATGACTGCTTCTTGTGACTTCTATCACCCAGTATCACATACAAAACCTTTTCCAGAACCAAGGACTGGCTCGGGCGTCCCGCGACGTCCCCACGAGCCCTACATATTGCTAACATATTCTCCGCTTGAAATTTATTGTAAATCGCGGCAGGGGGACAGGCCCCCTCGTCAATAAACCGAATGGACTTTCCAAATTCGCAACATTCCCGTATTCGCAAACCCACTTCCGATTTTGTTTGCCCAGGGCTTTCCTTTGCGTAATTCCGTGCTTCGATTGTTGCTAAAGCGAATATTTATTTGGGTGAAGTTTGCTTTCCATTCCGGCCGGAGATTCGATTTGCTCAAATCGAATGTTGTCGTAAGAAATGACTTGTCTCGGCGACTGACGTATCAAAAAATTGATCGCGTCGAGTGTTCGGGACTGATGGACTCTAATTCAGTCTCGTATCTGTTTCCTAATCACAAATGTGAGACTTCATACAATCTTCGAGATTATTTAACGTGAATGTGACGTCAATGAGTTGGTTGGTGGTTCTGCTGAAAGAATTAAAAAAAAAATGGCTCAAACAAATCGCGTGCTTGTGTATTAAAATAATACAAGTAGGTAAAACTCTTACACTATTCTTCAAAGTCATACCTGCATATATAATGTTACGTGCAGCCTACACGTATCGAAAACATAATTCCAAGGAGACCGATCGTTATTTTACGGTTTTCACTGGGTTCTTAAAGCTGTTTTTTTTTAATCTTTGAATCTAAGAAATGCTACACAGAAGACTTAGAAGTTAACATATAATTTATTATCGTTCAAGTGCTTTTCCACCGGCGAGGCGAGGCGAGGCGGGGATGGGAGAGAATTTAAATTTGTATAGAAAATCTCCCGCTCGGCTGCGGTGGAATTAGTCTGGATGGGCGAAACGAGAATGTAAATATTCGTTGCTAATATTGAGCCGTATTACTATAATATAGTGTTGATTATGTATGCATGTAAACTGTTTATTGCACAAAACAATTAACAAATATGTACGTACATAAACTTAAGATTAACATGAACAATGGCGAACTTATTCCTTTATGGGTTCCCTTCCAGTTAACGCTGCAAGGAAAACAAAAGCGTCGCGATTTTCCCGTCTCGCCTCGCCTCGTTTTGGTGGAAAAGCACCATTATGGCCTCAAAAAAGTCCCTCCTGTGTTAAAACAATTTTGTACACAGGAGACCACTTCAATATTAGAATTAAGTATACAGAAGAAGATAATTTTTATTTGTCGATTGCTCAACGCTGGCGTTAGTAATTAATATTGAGGATTTTCTGAAAAAAAAGCTTCTGTACAAAATAACTTTCGACAAAATGATATATTCTATGAAATATTTGTCGGTAATTTAAGCGATCCTTTAACCAACACAATTATTTAGTTCACGTCTGTCGAGTTGTGTGACGACAAGAATTTCACATATTGTTTTTTATATAACTGTTCCTACGGGTCGTGGACATTCAAGATATTATAGGTACAGTTAACGGCGTCAGAAACTGCCTCATAAGCATCGGCTGGATCGGCCCAATAACATTAGCAGAGGGGACAATCAGCATTAGCTGAATATATTTCGTATAAATCTTTCACGGCGGCTTTTATGTATACCATAAAAAAGCCGAGTGTCCGACCAGCCATAAATATATCCAGGAGCAACCCTGTCAAATTCAGAAGTATTGATGAAAGTTGGGTTTGTAGGAGTAAGAAGGTGTGTGGTTTTTGGTTGGGTTGTTTTGAAGGCGATTACGAGACTCGTCCGAAAACACACAAATTATGACTTTATTTTGGGGTTCTTGTGTGGTGTTTTGAAAGTTAGGGATTGAATACACGGACGAATAAAATCATACTTTCGTGTTTTTTTGAATACTGATGGATCTGGTGGCTTATCCAAATATTTAAATAAATAAAACCTTAACGTACGATCCCTGAGCTCATAACTCAATCAGCGGGCTTAGCATGCATACACGAAATAAAATTTGACAGGTGCTAGGGAAATGAATACATCTATTCTATATTATAACGTAAGACTTAACGCTTTTTAAAATAAAAGTTTACCGTCTTGATAAAATCGATATAAAAAAGTGAAAATCGCAATAGTCGCTTAGTAACAAAAGGTATGTATATGGAATAGATGTATTCATTTCCCTAGCACCTGACGAGTTTAATCTCGTCTTAAAATCATAAAAATCAGTCCACCCTCTTGAGAGCAATGAAGCTACAAACAGACAGCGTCAAACTTATAACACCTCTCATTTTTTGTCAGGAGTTAAAAAATCAAATACATTCTCATTTTCGCAAAGAATTCCTAGAGTTGCAGACACAGCACTATGGTTATTTATCAAAAATTGACTCCCTAAAGAAAACAGTCCCCCAAGTCACAGTACCGGTAATCCAACTTTCCCCGTTTCCCCCCCGCTGTGCCCGCCTAGCGGGGGAGGGGCGTTTTGCATGATCAGCCTCAATTAGTATTTATTCGCCGACAGGGGGCGCTGGGAGGGTCAGTTTTGGATGCATTTGGTGTAAGAAAAAGTTTGTTTTGTTTGTGAAAGTGTAAATATAGCTGTTTTCTCAAAGGCAATGCATTTGTGATTCTTCTTTTGGTGTTGCAAGTGTTCTTGGGCGCCGGTATAACTTTGGATGCCAATCGCAACTAACATTCAATCTAGCCTACGTGCCGTGTGTGAGTTAAATTTGTTTTGAAAGTGTTTTTTATCTTTCATAATTAGGTATTAGCAGCACTGTTAACTGATCACTAATGAGCCTTATTGTAAGGTGACAAGATTCACAAATGCCAGTTTTTGTTGCTGATAGTATGTCAGCCGAAAAGCACACCGTTCTTTGACTCTGTATATGTACTTATAGGAAGAGAGAAAGTTATTCCGCGAATTTATAGTCATAAGATTGAGTTTCGATCATGTTTGGATGCATGTTCCATGAAAAAAACTCGGCCAAAGTCAGTAGATACCTCCGTCATCAAAATGTTTAATAGAATCATCACATCACCCTTCTCAGACATAATCACAATGAGCTTACGTCTTCCATGTATGAGCTGTCTATTTGTGTTCTTTATAAGCAGCCAGGCAACCGTGCTTACAGAGCCTCTAGCTCGAATTATTTCCTTCTATCAGGTAAGGAATGTTAACGTATCTTCTTCGAGAAAATATGAATGGCGATTTGAACAGCCCTCCGTGTTCGTATTTAGTGCTAAAATTTCTTAGTACGAAGTTTCAAGTTGACATTTTATATCGTCATCGAGTCGTAAAGGTTAAATACCTTTAATGAATGGCTATCATGAGTCGTAAAGGCTAAAATAATGTATGGAAACGTGAGTTTGTTTTAGGGGATCGTGTTTTACTGGCTCGTCATACGGTACGTTTTCGAATAGTAAAGGCGATTCGAAAACGTGAAGTATAATTGAAATATTCTTCTTGCTCAAGCTACAGCCTTGCCTCTAGGCCGTGTATACGTCAACCTAACTAAACAATATAGGTACATGAGCGTCCTAAAACTAACAACAACTCCTTATCATTTTCAGATGCCGCCGAGACCGGCGTTGTCATAAGCCATGGGCCACAAGCTCCGGGCATCCATCACGGCTCGATCCCGAAATGGCCGCGGATCGGCGGCGCCCGTAAACGGGTCGCGATTAAGGAAAGATAGCGAGACGAAATAGACGGCGGAGGTACGAAGAGTTTGGATGGTGTTCTTTTTATCTAGAATAAGTTGTGTTTGAACTTGTGTGCTATCTGTCATCGGTTAGAGTTCGTAATTTGAAAAAAATATATGTAGTGTGCAACACTTTAAAATTGTATGATGTAATATTACTAAGGATTATTACTAGTTTATCTTTATTCCATCCATAAATACGTTAATGGTCCTTATGACAATAAAATATGTCCTTCTATTTCTTCTTAAGCTATCTTTATGGACAAATCTTGTCTTTTTTATTAATAAATTAATATCAGAAGATACAAATTGATCTATTCTTATTAAACTTACCTCTAAGCTTGCACTACTTATGTACACAACGATAAAATACTTTTACTTATATGTATAGAGTAATGTATACCTATAAATAATCCATATTTTAGGAATAAATCCTCGCGCTGATCACACAAATATATGCCCTTACCGGGACTTGAACGCGGGACCACTAGCTACGCAGGCGGGGTCACTACCAACTAGGCTAAGTCGGCGGGTTTACGTTAAGTACTGCGAAGATGATGATGCTCGTAAATTAAATTTATTACGCGATAAGTCCAGTTTCATAGTATTAGTAGTCACACCGCGGGATTGTTGAGCCACTTGCTAACATTCTTAATTCGGTCGTGTTGTCAAATCGTCAAAGATCAATAGTAATATACCGTGTACGATTTGACAACCCGACCGAATTAAGAATGTTAGCATGTGGCTCAACAACCCCGCGGTGTGACCGTGTAGGTACAGTCCTATGTATAGCACAAGGAATGAATGAAATAGGTACTTTTTTTAGGAAATTGCATCCGTGCGAAGCCGGGGCGGGTCGCTAGTTATAGTATTACTCAAGTAGGATGGGATATGCCCCGTCCGTCGGCATCATTCGCACGTGCGAGTCCGTCACAAAGTGCCGCTGCTCGCGGGACGGGCGGCGCGGGCGCACTAATAATTTTACGAGCTGGTTTTATTGTGCGCTCTATAAATGTGTCTTCGCTGCATTCGCCGGAAATTGGCGATAGCCCTGGCTTATTACAGAATGAGAAAGTTAAATATTTGCTTGGAACAATTCATAATCTATATTATTATAAATAAAAATCAATTGCCGAATGTGTGTAAGCGCATCACTTGAGAACGGCTCGACTGATTTTGACGACGCGGTTAGCCTAGTTGGTAGTGACTTGCGGTCCCAGGTTCAAATCCCGGTATGGGCAAATATTTGTATAATGAGCGCGAGTATTTGTTCCTGAGTCATGGATGTTTTCTATAAGTACAAGCCTAGCTTAGTTTGGGACTAGGTCAATTTGTGTGAGATTGTCTCCTGATATTTATTTGGCTGATTTTTTTGTAGTGTTTGTAACTGTCAGGACAAGGTTTGTATGAAATACTTTTTTTTTGATAATTGCACCCGTGCGAGAAAGAGATAAAAGCTTATGAAAATAAACTCGTTACTCACAAGACGTCATTATCGATTAATCTACGCCGTAATGACGCACCGTTAGGGTAATCCCGTCAATTACCGTAGTCGACGGTAGTTCGCCGTAGTTTGGGCTGTCGTGATTGCGCCACTTACCGAATTCGTTCCCACAGCGCGGCGCGGGCGCACCCAGCGGCCGACAACCTTCGGCTTGACACGTAAAAATTCTCATTATGGATTAGGTACTTCGCTAATTATTTGATGCCCTAAACCGCACGCCGGTGGCCCCTCCGAGGGGCTTCTTTGGGTAAATGACGAAGTTATCAAGTGGCTCAAAATGTAACGTTCTCAATATAAAGGGACCTTATGGAGGAAGGCAGTTACGCTCTTCTTATTCTTGTAACTATACGAATACTATGGTAACAGTTCTAAAAACGGCGTAACCGCCTGCTTCCATAAGGTCCCTTTATATTGAGAACGTCACAAATAGTGACTACGACGAAGCTAGCGGCGGGTTCGAGCTCCTCCATCCTACCCTCATCCGGCTCTTTTCAGATGATGAGATGATGAAGTCAAAGTGAGCATCGAGCCCGGCGAACTGCCACTTTGACTCCCTTGCCAAAGCAATTGCCCTTATTTAAGTATTTATTTGTACAACAGTACATAGTATAACAATTTACAAACACACTGTGTTCACATGGTTCAATTGATAGTACGGTTATATTTCTACCACCACTTTGAACCTGCGCTTGGGTACCTATGGTCGAATAAATTTTCATTTCAATTGATTCATTAATGTTTCATAAATTATCATTTAACCAATTTCATTAGCAGGCGGCCTAGCCAAGACGCATTACGCTAACTTAACGGTTTTCGAAAATCGACAAAATGTATGGAATCGACATAAGCGGCTGACGCGGCTGATCGTTAGCTTAGACGGAGGTTACACGCTCAGTATTTCATCAAATCAATCCGTCAATCTGGTCAAGGTTTGACTGACGCCAGAATGATGGACGATTTGAACGGTTACACGGTCAATCCAAGACTGACATCAGACTGATAAAACGTACGCCATTCGCCGATTAGGTGACTGACGCGAGAATGATACGAGTGGGTTACACGATCTGTTTCCCATCAGTATTTCATCATTCACTGGATCGAAGGGAATTATTTAATTTATTTGATTTTCATCAATCCGCACCATCAGTCTGTCAGTCCGTGGGTTAGACGATCAATCTCCGGTCATTCTGGCCAGATCGACGGATTGATTTGATAAAATACTGAGCGTGTAACCTGTCTTAAGTCAATACAATTACGTCAGTTTTCGAAAAGCGCTAAAGTTAGCGTTATGCTCCGGCTAGGCCGCCAGTTGCGCACCCCTGGCTGTTTAGTGAAGTGTCGAAGCCTCCATGACTGTGCGATTCACACACCACCGGCATGTTCCAGCGCTCGTGACCGCCGATCTCTGCCGACGCCCACCGAGCGCCGACGTTCAACGACGCCCACCGGCTACCGCCGACAGCTTCCGAAGATTGCCGACGCCTCCCGATGACCAATTTGGAATCTGATGAAAGAACCAGCAAGTTAGGTCACAATTCAAATGTGATCATGGAAAAATACAAGTTGATACGGAATGGTTAGCAAGAGGTTAGGTTAGGTTAGGCTGATACCGAATGGTTAGCAAGAGGTTTTGACAGCTTGTTTGTTAAATAATTGATAATTTTACCCGATTAGTTTCGTATACCTACTAATTTACGTAATCGTAATATTACTCAAAAACTTATCTAATAAATATTAAAAAAATAAATTAAAAATGTAGTATTTAAACAGGAAATATTTTTTCCCTTCAGGATGGAAAAGTTACTTTTATTCCGCTATTTACTTAGATATTACATGTTTACTCTCCACAGAGGATAAATCAAAAATAATAATGTCAAGTCGTAAAAGCACGAGTGTACCTAATACCTCCTCACACTTACTGCTAAAGTATCTGACAAGTATGGAACTTCCCCATTTGAGATTACGATTATTTAAAAATATTCATTTAAAACATTATAACAACATTAAAGTACAAAAATATGTTTCATCTGGAAGTTTACAATTGGACCTAATGAGTGTTACTTAATTAATAGTTAATTGAATATTAATTAATTACATATGTCCTATTCAAACCGGTAAAGTGTAACGCTAATTGTATTTGTAATTAAATATTGTTATTATAATTTGAAATTAATAAGGCACTGATAACCTTTGCAGTAATCAAAGCTATGGCTTAATGACATTGTTATTTAAAAAACAGTATAATTAGGAAATACACCGTTATCCCAATCAAGGTAGTTTTTTTTACTTTAACAAGCATAGGTTTTTAAAGAAATTAGGTACCTAACAATAAAATAAGACCGTCTTCAAAAACCCATTGAAAAGGGTTAAATAAAGACCGGCCTCCTAGGCGTCCTAGGGAATTGCCTATTTGCCTAATAGGGACATGAATACCAATTTGCGTGAGTTTTTGAAGACGGTTGTATTATTATATTAAAAAGTTTTTTTTCGCTTTTTAGTGATGCACCTAATATTATTATGTGATAAAGTAAAGCACATAAACATCACTTTAAGAAACAATAGCCTAATACCAATTTCTCATCACCCTTAGCTAAATGTCGCTGTCCAAGATGCAGGGCCGTTAATCATTGAGTTGTCCCGGATCTTCACCATCACTCACAATAGGACCGCCTCGAAAGTATACCCTTTCAAACAAAAAAAGAACTTTCAAAATCGGTCCACAATTGACGGAGAAATCGGTGAACTTACATAAAAAAAATCATACATATAGTCGAACATAGAACCTCCTCCTTTTTTGAAGTCGGCTAAAATAGCGACCACGCAAACAGTTCTTAACGCATTAACTTAACTTGTGAGTTAACTAAGTAACAACCTAATCAAATCTTAGTAGTCGATCAAGCCTTCCAAACCATCCATCATAGAGCTGGTATCATGATGGAGGCGGAAGGTGGCCATAAGAACTCCTCAATGGCTAATAGTAGATCCTTCGAGTTTGAACTGGTTTTACTTGTCTTTTTATAACGAGTTTATAATCAGTGTTGGAACACAGTTGGCAATATAAGTGTGTTTATAAAAAAAAAAGTTGTGAAACTTTTGTTTCCGCGGTCGTTATTTGATATACCTAGTATAATGGTCAATAAGTAAATCAATAGAGGCTACCGCGCATCAGTTCTTTCACTAGAGGGCGCCTCTGGGAAGTGAGGTCTTTTTGACAGTTGACGTTAAATATATGCCTAGAAGAAGACCAAACGAGTGACAATTTACTTTTACACTTGATTCGTACACATTTTAAATATTTGCATATTTTTAGGTATAGGTATAGGTTATAGCGGGCTAGTTTTCCGCAACTCGACGACTAAGCGCCTATTTTGCGTGAGTGGGTTGGGGGAGGTTATTCCTGCCAACCCAGTTCTACCAGGAAGCCTAGCAAACCCTTGATGTTGCCAACGACCTCTGGTAGCGACCTCGGTGCCCCGAGGTGACGCGCCCGGTATGTTGCCACCTCCGAGCATTCCATGATGATGTGGGCTGCAGTTTCTTCTGCCGTCATGCAGGCTCTGCACAGGGGGCTGTCTGTAACACCTAGAGTGTGTAAGTGCTTGTTAAAGAGGGCGTGTCCAGTTATTGCCCCTGTTACCAGTCTAAGCTGGGTTCTCCCTAACTTTCGTAGCTTCTGCGACAATCCGGGGTTGAACGTCGGGAGGGCTTCTCTGGTTTGCCTGCAGGTACTAAGGTTGCTCCAGTATTGCTGATGCTCTACCTTGGTCATTTGTCGCAGTCTGTTCCGAAGCCAGCTGAACGGCAAAGGCAGGATGGGCTCAGGACCCACCGCCTCCGTCTCTGAGCCTCTCCTTGCCAGCTCGTCGGCTGCGTCGTTACCGCGTGAGTTGCTGTGTCCTTTTATCCATTGCAGTGTAATGGGGTTGTTGTTACCTACCTTCTCCAGGGCGTTGTGACATTCAAGTACTAACCCTGAGGTGATGGTGTGGCTCTGTAAGGCCTGGAGAACTGAGGTGATGGTCTGAGAGTATGCGGATGGGGAGATCCTCTCCCTTCCTTGCCTCGATTGCTTTAGTAGCCATTATGATGCCCATACATTCCGCTTGGAAAACTGTGCTGTGGGCCCCCAATGGTGTTGAAATGTGTATGTTAAGGTCCTCCGAGAACGTGCCGGAGCCTGACCCTGACCCTGTTTTGGATCCATCTGTGAAGATTCTTACCTCTCTGGGGTTGAGCCCCTCCCAGGGATCCTCGTGGAGTTGTATTTTGTACTTCTTATCGAAGGCAAATTGTTTCGGTACTCTGTCGATCACCGCATCTATGAGGGGTTCGTTACCTACCAACTCGCATAGAATTTCGGTGTGCGCTACCTTGGTAGACCTCCAGAGTTTCAGTTTTTTGAGTTGTACCGCTGTTGCAGCTGCCTCTTGCTTGATGTAGAGATGCAGGGGCGGTAGGTCCAGCATAGCGTCCAGTGATGCCGTGGGTGTTGTTCTCATGCATCCTGTGGCCGCCATGCCGGCCAGCCTCTGCAGTCTTCGTAGTTTGGCCTCAACTGTGGATAGTCTAGTGCGTGGCCACCAGACCACCGCGCCGTAGCTGATAATTGGTCTTATTACTGACGTGTACAGCCATAGGAAAATATTTGCATATTTAAATTTATAACTTTTAATATCAACTGTCAAAAAGACCTCACTTCCCAGAGGCTGCCTCTAGTAAAAAAAAATAGTGCGTGGTAGCCCCCATTGTGTGTGTGTGTGTGTGTGCGTGTGCGTGTGCGAGTGCGTGTGCGTGTGCGTGTGCGTGTGCGTGTGCGTGTGCGTGTGCGTGTGCGTGTGCGTGTGCGTGTGCGTGTGCGTGTGCGTGTGCGTGTGCGTGTGCGTGTGCGTGTGCGTGTGTGTGTGTGTGTGTGTGTGTGTGTGATTTGGAACAAATTCACGCACACACGCCACGGTTGCATGCCGCCAGTTGCATTATCCTACTGGCTGTTGCACCGTCCTCCACCATAACCCACTAAACTGCCGCCAGGCAGCAGTGTTGGAACAGTGTGTTCCGGTGTGAGGTTGAGACAGCTGAAATCACAAGCATAGAGGCATTTTATCTTCTCTGTTAGGGTTGAAAACGCATTTGCTGTCAACCAAATTTTCATTCCCATTGATTTTGTTTCACGGATTTATTTGAGATTGCAAAATAATAAGTTTGCTGTACTATTTTTGCACAGTCATCATCTGCTTATCAAGACAAATCCAACGAGCCCAAACACGGCGGGGCTATCTTGTATCGTGGCGGAGTTCCTAAGGCCACCTTTCGGCTGCAGCATCAGATCAGCTCCATGGTACCATATTACTGCATTATCAACAAAGTTACGTTTGTATGCCAAAAGCTCAATCGGACACCGGGAAGTGGTTCAACATGCAGTTGCAAGATTTTACTTAAACAAACAAACATTGCAAGATAAATATGTAAAAGCTTGTTAAAAGAATTACATAAACATACAACCTAAGAGATATACAAATATAACGGTCACTAAACAAAACCTAAGCGATTTCTATAGTAACCAATTTACCAACTAATATAATAATTAATCAAAACATGAAGTCATAAAACGTTGGATTTAAATAATAATGATCGCTGAGTGTTTGATCACTCACTCACAATACCGTCAATATTGACGCGGGCTATCGGGCGGCGACTCCGGCGCAGACCGTAAGGCGTAGGGTACAACATTTAAATAGCTTTCGTTTATTAATTTAAAAAATATAATATTGAACAACAACACAAATACAAATGGCAAAAACAAAATAAAAACAATGTTTCAAAAGATAACGCCGCGGCAACGGTCTGCAAAGGGACAAAAAAATAGCAGAAGAAAGGGAAACATAGAGTAAGAACGTTTAAGATATTTACATAATACGAGTATATTTAGTGGCGTGGCCTAGTTGCCTAAAAAGCTAGCGACAGTTGAAATCTAAATTTATGGAATTGATATTGGCGATCGCACGACGGCCTACGTCACTCCTTTACATACTCAACCGTTTTAGCCTTCGTAAGATTCGCAAAATACAATTCGTCTGTCCCTTCGGTTCTGCTTATCAGCGAAAGCTATTTTCTGCTGAAGCTAAAACGTTGATTGAAGAAGGTTAGATAAAACTTAAGGCAAAACATGACCTCTGTTTTGAAACGAGATTAACCATTACAAATGAAATTTAATATTTCTATTATTTCAATGATAACTGCTATGTTATTCTGTTAAAACAACGTCATTCAGTTCTACTCAGTCGATGAATATCCGGCGAATTTACATCGTCCGTCAAGGTGGGTAAATGACATTCAACTGCCTGCACTTTCATTTAGCCGCTAGTTTGACAGCTGGTCGTCTGTGAAACCAGCGACTAAATGAATGTGCAGGCAGTTGAATGTCATTTACCCACGGACGGACCCATTGACGGACGATGTAAATTCGCCGGCTATTCATCGACTGAGTAGAACTGGTTGACGTTTGTGTTAACAGAATAACATAGCTGGTCTAAATACGATAATTTGAACGCTGATACACGGCCAAATCAAGTTAATGTGTTCAACAATTACCCAAGTAATGTTTTATTCTACACAAATATGCATGCATAAGAACGTTTGGACACTCTTCAAGTAACCATGTGTTTGTAGAATCAGTAACCGCACTAAGTTAATGTTAAGTCAAGGGCTACACGTCTTAATATAACAATTAAAATGCCGTAAAAGAGATGACAGAAAGTGAAATTAAAATTACAATCCGCCCAAAATACAGATGATACTGTTCACTACAGCCATATACGTCCCGTGTTCAATTCTGTTTTGCTAGAAATACGAGTAGATGTTTGATGGCTTATAAACTTGGTTGTTTTTATAGTCATTCGAAAAATATTTTTCTCTACTGTTTGCTACAGAATGAATTTTTATTAAAGCAAGAAATATCATGCGTATTCCCTTTTGGTGCGGGAGTTAGACAGCCGGAGAAATAATTAGAATAGAAGCTTTCCCCGTTAGTTCTCATGGTTGGCAACATATGCAGTTTTGAGATAGCAAATGTTCATGGTTCTCACTACCTACTTATTATCAGAAGGTTTATGTGCACGTTTGCCTTCTCTATACCTAAAAAAAGTCAAATACCCAGGCGGGTAACAGGTGTGTTATTCTGTTAACGCATCGTCCTTCACTTCTACCGAGTCGAAGAATAGCCGGCGAATTCACGTCGTCCGTCATTTACGCGTAAATGATATTTAACTGTCTCCACTTCCATTTAGTCGCCGGTTTAAGCATAGGTACACACCTTGACGGACGACGTAAATTTGCCGGTTTTCTTCGACTCTTCGATTAACAGTATCACACCCCAGGTTCTTCCATAATTCGTACCTGATGAATAATTGTGCCATATTCTTAGTGATAGTGACCGAGTGCTATGTTTGCTCAAGATACGATAGCTTTCTCGATACCCTATCGGGCGTACACAATCTGTGGCACGCACGTACTCATGGTTATAATATAAGTAGGTAGATGTATGCATTAAGCATAATGATGTCGCAATAAGTTGCTATAGTTTTCCAAAATTATTTGGAATATCATTATCATGAGTCTAATTTTAGCGAAGAGACTTCGAAATTTATTTGAAGAAAAAAAGACTGACTGTTGAGTTTCTTGCGGCGCTTCTTCTCAACAGTGATCTCCTTTTGGAAAGCACTGGTAAACTCAGACATGTTGACATGTAATCCTACAGGGTCTTCTTACAGAATAAAGATATTTAAAAAACATTATACTCTTTGTAGATTGGATTTAGGACCAGATCCAGTACTTCTTAACTAGAAGAAAGGTTCTTCTCTCTGTGGCATAAGACTGTGTTTTTATCAGAGCTATCTAAGGTCGCTAAGGTAATAGGATAGCTGTGTTGAGCAAAACTAGGAAAATTAGGTAATCCTATTGGTATTTAACCTTGCTTTGCTCGATTCTGGTGGAAACGCAACTTATATCCGCAGATAGCCTTTTGGCCATAATACGATACGACCGGTCCGCGCCTGCTCGACGCGGTTAGCCTAGTTGGCAGTCTCGGGACTCTCTGGTTCTATTCCCGGTATAATTTGTGTGATGAGCACGATAGTTCTTGAGTTTTGGATATTTTCTATGTATAGTATAAATATTTATTTCTCTAATATACGTATGTTTCTCGTTTCCTATATTACACTGGAGCTTAGTTTGGGACTTGGTCAATATGTGAGAGACCACTAACTATTAGGACAATGCTATTCCAAACAAATTCGGAAGAGTATAGCAATTTATTGCAACATCATAATGGCAAACTGCGTATCTCGGCTTATTCCTTGCCCTGCTGCCGTCAACATTTTTTTTAAATGTAGCTTTGTTTCAAGATTAGTAACCTCCTTGCCTATAAAAAAAGTCCATTTAATTATGTGTTTCATGGGAAAATAGGGCACAATGGGGGGATTTCTGTAGGTATTTCCTCGCGTCAAGTGTCGGAGATAACGTATCGAGTTGCGCGGGAGTTTCAGCGACAGTGCACCCGCCGGCGCGGGATCGAAGGTACTTAAACCGTTTAGGGCGCTTGCGCGTACGCGGTCATGGACTCATTTTGACAGTTGTTAATGTGACTTTTAAAAGTTTTAGTGGCAAATTTAAAATAGTATTATTGGGTACTGTTTGGTGTTGTAGTGTTGTAAGAAATGGATCTAAGTCAGGTAAGTTTGAGATGTGTGTGTTGATGGTTAAGGCCCGATTTCTCGTCTAGATAAATGATAGGGTGTACAGTCAAGGGCATAAATATATATACGTTCCCAAGACCTCAAAAATATCTATACGCCTTTATGCCACTAGCAATAAGGTCCATGTATACATATATTTGACGCGATGGCTGTACCAACCGAGCTATATTTTCTGTAAATGATGTTTTTACAGCTATTTGCATATTTCTTAAGAAAATGCCTTTGTTACATTTATGTTGTTATATAGTCTCGGAATTAGGTATAGGTGGGTACCTTTTCATAAAATATTTTTTAGTATGTCTGTAGGTAGGTATGGCTTATTCAGACCGTTTTGAGGATATTTAGTTAATAAAATATAATATAGGAGCGAGATATCAAAAATGTAGGTGTACCTCAAAATGTGGCCTAATTTAAGTATTATTTTTGTTTTATAAAATTTTATTATGACGTCATAGGAAAGTTCAGCCACTCCCTGGTCTAGCGTTGTTTATGCAAATATCAATCTTCGATAGCACGATAACAAGTTTGTTCAGTCAATACTAAGTCAAATCAACTTTATCTCCGCGGCAAAAGGCTTACAATAGTTCGATTGAGTGTTGTTTGTATTACTCATAATAATGTAGTATTTCGTAATGAAGCAACTTTCCTTATCGAGCGTGATTTGAATATTCATATTTCAATAATAAAATGAAATTGCCGAATTTATAAATGTGGCAGTGGACTTACCACTTACCATCCGGTGGTAAGTCCACTGCATGGTAAGTGGCAAATAGTTCTGCAAATAGATCCTGTAGGCACTTTCACATGATCGAGTCTACCACCCATGTAGCACACACTTGAAATGCTGAAACTAGAGTTATAATGGCTGTATAAGCTCTTATACAGCTTTTTTGTGCTACTTGGGCAGCGCTTCTCGAGACGAGACCAGAGACCACTGTTGAAGAGAAGCGCCGCAAGGAACTCAACAGTCAGTCTTTCTTTCAAAAAAATATCTTTATAACCATCATTAGACTTCCATCGTTTTTAGGGTTCCGTACCGAAATGTTAAAAAAGGAACCCTTATGGTGAAACTTCGTTGTCTGTCTATCTGTCTGTCTGTATGTCACAGCAGTTTTTCTCAGCAACTGCACAAGCTATCAACTTGAAATTTGGCATAGCTGTATAACTTGCTTGCCCGCATCTTTTTTTTAGTAAAAAAAACATGAAATTAATTTTATTAATAATTGAAAAATGAAAGTGTTTTGATTATAGGAAATGGGGTGTCATATGAAAGAACTCAATCTGCGCATTTCTTTTTTATTTTCTTTCGTGCTCGTTTCGATCATGATCATATACGTAAAATCGTAGAAAAGCAATGTGTGCCTCGGTACACAAAGCTCTTTTGATACTCGCGCCTATTATTAGGGCACTCAATACGCCTCGTGTTCTTAGTTAACAACTTGTTTTTTTGTGTCCCACTGCTGGGCAAACGCCTCCTCTCTTTTTCTCCACTCGTTCCTATCTAGAGCCCGCTCCCGCCATCTCCTTTCGGGTCTACCTCTGCTACGATGTCCATCTAATTCTTTCTAAGTGTCCTAGTAACCAACCAGCCTCTAAATAAGTTGTGTAAACTGCTCATTTACGAATCACCTTACGATCTGTGCTGGCCGCCACGCCACCTGCGCCGGCGCTGTCCCACATAAACTTGCTATCGATCATGTTTATTCAGTCGATAAATTAACTATAACATTTGCAACGTTCTCGGAAGTGTTTGCGCTGCGATACGGAGATATTCCGAATATGGGGCATCTTGATATTAGTAAGGTGGGTCTTGGAATGCGGGATTAGAGGCAGACATTGGCGATTTATTATAATGTTCATGATACATTTTGTTGGTTCGACTATGCGTATGCTTGCGCGTGTCCCCTTGTTTCGCATACACTAATTTCATCGATTGAAAGCTTATTTCTGCTGAAACCTTATTGTTTTCAGATTATCTTAAGCTTGGGTTACGTAGGTTAGGTTAGGTTAGATCTGTGACCACCAAATAATTATAACTCCTGCACGTGGAAATGCCTGTCGATGAAATGAAATTCGGCGAAGTAAAACATTCTATGAAATGAGTGTCGGTGGTTCAAGGGTAAGCCATGCTTGCGTTTGTGGTGATGATGATTTATGTAAGTTCAACATATGAATGTTCCACTCTTATTCCCGTATTAGACTTATATTTTAATAAATGGGCTCTTGATTTTGCTGTAGGTGGTCTTTTCTAAAACGTCTAATACCTAGATTCATTTAATTTTACAGAGGTGTTAAAGAGTCTACGTCTCGCCAAGTTACTGAATCAATGATTGGAATTTGTAATTGCTGAGGATATATACTCATGTTTATATGTACCTAATTTATTCATCTATGGGCCAGTAGCCTGAAAATAAATTAATCATTAATTTGAATTTACCAAGTGTTAAACCCAACGAAACTCTGGAGTTTCCCTGGGGAGTGAAAGGGACCGCGTTATAGCAGTAACATATCTCCATCCCGTTCTTTCCCGTTGCAACTTGACAGGTCTTAATATGTCTAAACTTCGTCATAGGTACTTTCTTTACACGTTCCCTTAGATAATTTCGGCAATCATTATCATACTCGTACTTACCATAGTATAACAAATAAGTTTAGGTATGACTCGGGCGCGGCGCCGGCGCCGATACCATGCCAATTATAATTAGTTGGTGAGAGGTGTGGCTGATAACGTGATAAGGAGGGTTCATTCGCTTTGCGATACAGAGACAGGGGGCCGTTTGAATGGAGAAAAGTATAAGCATTTTCTTCTAATATTTGAGGTATATGCTCCATTATGCTTGGAGTAAATGTTTTATGACTTTGAAATGAACCCGCATTAAGGTCATCTTTATCGCGGTGGATAAGGTTGTTCAGCGAGTACTTGGCGTACCGCTATTTAATGCCTTTGAGAGGAGATATAAATATGAATCATCCAATACTGAAGTTATTAATTTATTAGAAAACGTCTACATTGACCTATGGGTGCGGAACTACTGCAGAGCCCGCCTGCCTATCTAGCGTATATAACACATAACGATACGACACAATGAATTTGTGACATACTTGTAGGTATAATTTAATTTGATCTATTTTAATTTTAATTCTGCTTGATTAATTTATTTATTTTATTTTACTTTATGACATGTGTTTTAATTTAATTTAATTTCAATGTAATTAGTGTATAAGATATGAGTCTTCGTTACTCGAAATAAAGAATTACAATTACAATACAATAGCTATGGTGTGACACTACAGTTGGATACAGCATCCGTCACACTCGCACTTACATAATGGTCAGAATGTGACAGACGTTTTATCCACGTTTATGCTCAAGATAAACACGACCATAACAGGCCCGCTGGAGATGTTTTTGGATAAACAGAATACTCCATATTAACAAGACAAACAGCAGAACCCTAAAAAGATAATGCGTGTCTTATGTAGTGTTTCAATTAAATATGCAGCAGGAATCTCGCAGATAATCGATGCGATAACATCATGCGATCATTAATTTTAATCGGTAATTATCGAGTAGTGTAATGTATGTTTCATGATCGACAAACGACGGACCGAAAGTGAATGCCAGAGGTTGATGAATGATTGATGGATCTGGGTCCACCTTCTGGGAGGCCTGCCAACATTGCGGCTTTCGTCTGGTCGCCACTCCGGAATCTTTCCACCCCAACGGTCATCGGTTACGGTACGCGAGGTCCCATTGCCAATTTAGGATTACCAACTGTAGAGTTATATTGGCAACTTAAGTTATTTTACTGCAGAAGAACTAAGAACACAGATCTCCTCATTTCTGATTTAATCCTGCAGAGAAACTCCAAGCATAGTTTTAAGAGCTATGCTTAAGTGTAGCAGTCTTTGTTCTTTACATAAACGATATCACGAACTGCATAATATGTAAATTACTTTTAAAGTGTTCCAAATCTACATTATAATGACTACTATCATTTATTTCCGTAAAAAGTCTACCATTAACCGCGTATTGTTGATGGGTATCGGGGTAATTAGCGCACGTGTCGGCCGCGATCACCAATTAGCAGGTATTTGCATGAGGTTAGGGTTCAAAGGGAGGGGAACGGGCATGGAGCGGCAGGGAGAGGCAGGTAGGACAAATTGCTGTAGGAAACATGAGGGTAGAAGGAGTTTTTAATCGAGTCCTAAACGGTTTTTTTTTCAGTTTCATTATATCTTTGGTAACGCTTTGATATTACAAATGTCTGTCTCAGAGCCTCGTGCGAACGTACGTACGTTTTTAACCTCCGATGCAAAGAGGGGTCTTATAAGTTTAACGTGTGTAGGTATTTGTGTATCTGTCTGTGGCATCGTAGCTTCTAACCGGATGGGCCGATTTTGATTAAGTTTTTTTTGTTAGAAATGTGTTCTTAGCTAGGTTTGATGAAAATCCGATAAGCAATTTTAGAATTAGGAGCTCTGGACGTAGGGGTCCCGATTTCGTCAGGGATTTTTTAACTCGGTTTGGTTATTCGTCATGGAGGAGCAAACAATCACACGCCGCTCAATGGTAAGTGGGCTCTGAGACTCATAATATAAGTAAATAAATAAATATAAGGGGACAATCTTACACAAATTGACCTAGTCCCAAATTAAGCCCTAGGCTTGTACTATGGGTACCAGGCAACGATATACATACTTATATAGAGAAATACATTCTTAAATACATAGAAAACATCCATGACTCATGAACAAATACTCGCACCCATCACACAAATATTTGCCTATACCGGGATTCGAGCCCGGGACCGCTAGCTTCGTAGGCAGGGCCACTACCAACTAAGCTAACTGCGTCGTCAGTGTATGGACATTTTGTTTCTTACTTATTCAACTTCCCTTTATTTTCTCGAACGTAACAAAACTCAGGTATAATTAAATTTCGATGGAACATGATCGATTATTTAGCTCTGTTGGTTGGCAGGTACAATGGTAGTGCTTGCAAAGCTATCGCTCCCGGATTCGACCCCCGGTAAGGCCAAATATTTATCTGATGAGTTTTGGATGATTTATTGCATTTATGTATTTAATTTTCTACATGTATAGGATAGTGAAGCACAAGTTAGCACACAAGCTGTATAACAAGCTGTGTAAGCTTATAAAGCCCTAAAAATTCTGAAACTAGAGCTATTTTGGCTGTATAAGCTCTTATACAACTTGTGTGCCACTTGGGAGGTAAGTGGTGTAGTACCTACTCATAATGCCTACGCCTGGGGTTTAGTTTGGAAATAGCAAAATATTTGTTAGATTGTCCCTAGCAAAATAAAAATTGGGTTTACCCTTGAATCACCGACACTCATTTCATAGAATTTTACCTACTTCGCCGAATTTTCATTTCATCGACAGGCATTTCCACGTACAAGAGTTTTCATTTTTTGGCGATATTAGGTCTAACCTAAACTAACCCACGTAACCCATGCTTAAGAGAACCTGAAAACGACAAGGTTTCAGCAAAAATTACCTTCCGATGAAATGAAATTCGTTGAAATGACACATTCGATGAAATGAGTGTCTGAAAAATAAGGGGATACGTAAAAATTTATTAAGTATAGATTATTTTTAACGTGTTTTACTTTATGTATGATACGATCTACACTCGTGGCCCCCGCGGCGCCTCGTATCGTCCATCTGCTAATTGACTACAATTTAATAAAGAGCCGGAGACGGCGGGGTCAATTACTGATCGTCGCCGATAAACAGTATTTTAATAATTGACGTTAACTTGTTGATATTATTTGAGGGTGGACAATTTTGCCCACCCAAACAAAAAAATAGCCTTTCTAAAATGTATTCGTAGCTATCCGCCCAAAGAGTACATTATATATAGGAGGATAGAGTTATCACTCTATTCAACGGCAGAACGCCATCTAACGCAAATTCCCGTAACTACTATTACCATACCTATAATATCAAGGACCAATAACCACACGTACTAATACCAGCCCCGCTGTGCCACTGCCCATGGGTCACTGCCACAGCTTTTTGAAACTAGAATTTAAAGTTGTTTTCATCTATTATAGCCTTTCTAAATATCGCCATCTAGTGCAAATTGACGGAACTATAGCGTCCATTCAAAACGGATTGTTGGAAGTGAAACCACCGTGTATCCGCCATTGCCTATGATGCCGGTAGCACACCGCCGCGAAACCGCCAAACTGTGGCGGAATCATGATATTTAATAGGGAATTGAAATTTATTTCGTTGCCAGAGTTTCGCTACTACAGTTCCGCGGCGGAGGTGTGCTGCCGGCGTGAAAGTGTGAGCACCTGTCAATTCTGAAATTGCTTATAACGATAGCGAGCTGACACTGAATACCTATATAAAGAATCGTCGGGCCACGCTCAGTGGGTTCCGTTGCCATTACTACAAATACAAAAAACAATCTGGAAAAAGTGCACCAGCAAAAGAGCGTATCTTCATGGCACTTAAGTCCTTTTGTTGAGAAGCGCAGTTTATCGGCAATATCTCAAAAACGGTATATCCGATTATGTTGAAAATAATGTTGGTTGAAAGTATTTATTAAGCGTTATCTATGTTATTTTTTTTCATATTTTTGGACATACAGTTTAAAAGATAATGGGGGGACACAATTTATGCAACTTTCGGAACGATTATTTCCGAAAATGTTCACTTAATCAAAAAAAATGCTAAAAAACCTGAAAGCGGTTTTAAAAGAACTGTCGAAATATATGCCACACGTCGATGTTGGCTGAAAAAAAATTCAGCTTCTGTTACATGTATGGAGTGCTCCCTAGAAATATTTATTTTAGTTATTTAACTACCAAACTAAGTAGCGGCTTATACAAGAATATACGTGTTGTAGTTTTTGAGTAAATGCGTGTGACACACGGTAGGACGGATCGACGGACAGACATGACGAAACTATAAGATTCCGTTTTTGCCATTTTGCGTGCAAAGCGGTGATTATAATATTTGCCGTCATATAATTTGAAAGCTCATTTTCTCCCCTTACATGAAAAGTAAACGACTTTCTACTTTTAGTTCTATATTAGTCTCATCTTGATCGGCTCTGACTTTCTTAAATGTATCGTCTCGTACGCGTCTTTCCGATCCAATTACTAAAACAAAACATAGATCATTCATCTCAGCATTGATCTAAAGATCTATCCTCGCGTGGGGGGGAGGCGTGGCAGAGGCGGCACGCGCGCATGTCTTCTAACGCTATTGGTTGCGCCGGCGCAAACAGAAACTATTGGTAAATCAGCAAAGACATACGGTCATTGTGTGTAGTGGTAAAAAGAACACTACAGTAATTCCGAACAAAATTGAAACTACGATTGTCATTTATTCATACATGCTCACGCACACAGGCGCGTATGCAAAGCGAAGCGATTCAGTAGTAAATGTTTATTAATAGTTTTGAAATTAACATGAAAGTTGATACATATTTATGAAGATTGGAGGCTGTTTGGCAATAATCTAGTTCCTCGTTGATTAACTAATGATAAAATATGTACCTACCAATAGTTTGAAACGAAAATGCCCTGGCCTGAAATGATCATTAAGTAGTTATCGTAGGTCGTTATTAAACAGAGTAATTTTCAAAGGAAATGGATAATTTTTGATTTAATTGTAAAGGTGTAGTTACCAGGAATGAGTAAATCTTCGCCTTGCGGAAATATTCAAGTTGTTACTTGTAAAATCATATTATTATAAGGACAAGAGGTTGTGCTCATTAAAAAAAAGGAATTAAACCACTTCGGCATTATTTACCAGAAGAAGAGCTAGATTACTCAACCCATGAGCCAGTCATACAGGCTTTACAATTCTTGAAAACCAATTAGATCTTGATAACAAAATTGAACCCATCGGTTGTCTCGTAATATATTTACTACCGTGAGTCCGTGGGCTAGATTGTCATTTAAAATAGGCTCCTAATGGAGCCGTTGGTCCGAGGTTGACCTGTCGTGGATTCTGCGGGCGCGCAACTGTCGCCTGCGCAGCTGGTTTCTCGATAATAATTATACCTACCTACTGATTGATATCGATACAATGATCAGTTTTTGTTTTTTAATTTATATGTTTGAGATCTTAAGATAACTTTATTCTATCGTTTAATCCCACTAATATGATAAATTCTAAAGTTTGTACGGATGTTTGGATGTTTGTGTTTCAATCCCGCCAAAACGGCTGAACGGATACAGATAGTCCTCATCCCAGATTGACACTAAGGATATTTATCCCGGAAAATTGGATAATTTTCGAGGAAAACGAGTTGTATGCCGACGGAGTCGCGGGCAAAAGCTAGTTCTATATAAGCTATAGGTACACAGTCTCCAAATGGAATAATCAGTCGTCGCTGGTGGCGGGACCGCAGCGGTCCGGGTTCGATTCCAGCGCAAAAACGGCATTCCACTCGATTTGAATGAGCGTGTGGTCCGATACGAGGAAGCGGAAAAAGCAGAGTTAGAATCGCCATCTTAGTGGCCCGCCCGTGAGTTCACTGTTTTCAACGTTTTTTATGATTACTTAAATTGTTAACCTACAGCTTTATATGCTCGATCTTGTGAGATTTCTACGAATAGAAAGGTAAGAAAGAAGAGAGATTTGCCAACCAGCAGCGTTCGTGTTGTGTTAGGTATGGAAGGTAAGACATCCAGAGAATAGGAATGCGTCCTGGGTAAAAAAATAATAATTCTATTTAGTCCGTCAGTTAGATTATCAAAAAATATTGACATGTATTTTTTGCTTTATCAAATCAATCAAAATTGACAAAGACCTACCTAAGTTCTAAGTTCGGGCGGGAGTGGGGGCTCGTGACGTCACAACGCGGTAAACAGTGCGGTGTACGTCACGCGGATCTTCAAAGCACTAAGTATATCTTCGACATTTTTTGTTTAAAATGACAAAAGAAAAAATACGTGTTCAATATTTTTTGATAGTGTAAATGACGGACTAAATATAATTTTTCAGGACACTAGCCTATTGAAGCATAGAGGACTTCCATCCTAGTCATGACGAATGACATTTCAGTGCAATCATATTATGTGATTCCAATTATACCTATCTACCCACCGGTGGTCTAAGAGCTCGATTTCCTCTTTGGGTCATAAAATAAATATAAAAATGACGTATTCGCATACAATTAAAAAATGTTGCCATCAATAAAATTGTTTTCAACTCCCAATACTAAGACGTAGCTCTTAGGTAATGAGAAGTGCGGGGGGTCAAACTTCGGCTCTGACTTTTTTGTACTTAAAAAAAATGGGTTATATGATTTTCGGTGAAAAACAAACATTCGTGATGAAATTTCTAGAAATTATTAAAATACTTCCAGCTTTATGAATTCCACAATTTATTTTCTTGGTCTTCTATGAAACCGAGTTCAACCTCATTAGAGGATGCACAAAAGTACACTTACAATCAATTATTAATCTTGTTTTGTATGACTCACGGATCAGTATCACCGATACCATCAAAGTGTCCCCGCATTCCGCTCGCGTACTCCAATGGGACACCAATTAGCCCACATTAAAACCCCATAACTACCGTTTAGCCATCAGGTACTGTAATTGAAGAGCGATGCGTCTGCGGGTGGGATAGGGGAGGTACTCGTGCAAACCATTTTGAGAAGTGTATGTTTTAATCAGCTAGTTTTAGATTAACGATGAGTTTTAACATTAAAATTTGGGAGTTTAGCAGTCTTGTGTATTTTATAGCAACTTAGAAACTTATTACTGAATGGAACAAACTCAGGAGTAGGTAGTCGTAATTTTTACCGCCGTTTTTATTGTTTGTGGTTCAGCCCGTTGTTTAAATGTTTTGTTAATGCGATTGATTCAATTAACTTTAAGAAATGTGACCTTTACGTACCAATAACTTGAGTTAGCATGAACATTATATAGAAGACATTGACGACCTGACATTTTTGACACTGGTTTTCAGGATTATTCCTGAAAACCAGTGTGTTGCAAAAAATAGTTATCTATTTTTTGTTTAACGGAAAATGCCAGAAGCGATCACTCTTGTTAGTCCGATTACCTATTTAAAGATCGTTCAATCCTTCAATCATCAGATCATCACATTCAGTAATGCAAATTTATATTATAATTTTTGTCACGTAATAAACAAACCTAAACCTTCAGTCGTTAATAGTGTATAAATGTGTGAGAGTTAAGATGACCTTGTTCATTTTATTTGTAATTAATTCAAATGAAATGACATATTTTATTGCAATAAAATGCGGCCGTTGAAGGGGTTTAAGATACAACGACGCTCATTTCATAGAAGCATCATTCATTATTATTCATGTTTAATTCTTATTTCTTATATGTAAAGTTTTCATTTCGGCAACATCTCCCATCGCGACAGTTAAGACTTAGTCTAACCTACATTATTATCGTTCAAGATTACCAGAAAACAAATGTGAAATTAAATTCAGTTAAATGATACATTCCATGAAACGTTTGTCAGTAAGTAATTCAAGCGGGCCCGATTGAAGATTCTAAAAAGCAACGTTATTAAACGCAAATCGAAGTACGTATTCTGTTGTCAATTTGATGGTTGTCCTGTAATACTCCAAAGAGAAATATTTATATGAATGAATGTTATATGATGGCGGATGGATGAAATGTTAACGAGGGTCTTTATTGTAATTTATTCTATAACACTTTTGAGTTGTGCGAGCGCATCGAGTGGCTGGTGTTTAATGCTATCCCCCAGCAGATGGCTATAAAACCTTTTACTTCTTTTCGAATAGACGACAACAGTAATTATTGTTCCATTGCAATCATTGCCTATAGTCACATTAATAGTTTTTAATAGTAAAAGTAATAGTGGATGGGTAATTGACGTATATTGTTACTGTCCTTTTGATGAATGTCTTAATGAAAAAATGTTGTAAAATTTAAAATGCCACCCCGTATAATTATTTAACGAGAATTTTCACAAAATAAGAGAAGTGGGGCCCTATTCCGGGAGCGGGACACACAATAGCTCCTGGGTCCTGTACATTCCTGTGACATTTAAATTGACTGTTCAGTTTCTTGCAGCGCTTTTCCTCAACAGTGGCCACCTCTTGGGAAGCGCTGGTAGGCGCAGACATGTGCAAGTGTCTACAGCGGGTTTAACATGCATGCGCGAGATACAATTTCACAGGTGCTAGGGAAATGAATACATCTATTCCATATAATAACGTAAGACTTAACGCTTAAGGTTTAAAATAAAAGTGTCTCGTCCTGACTTTTATTACCTTTTGTACTAAGCGACTTTAGCGATTCTCACTGTTTTTATAGCGATTTTATCAAGACGGGACACTTATTTTAAAACTTAAGCGTTAAGTCTTACGTTGGAATATGGAATAAACGTATTAACTTAGGACCTATCAATTTTTATCTCGTGTACCTATGAATGTTAAGCCCGCTGGGTCTCCTTGCAGATTTTAATTTTAATTTATTATTCACAAAATTGATGCATATTCCCTTTAATATCTGCAATCCTAATTATATTAGATGGATCAAACTAATCGTTACTTGCTGCTGAGGCGGCATTATGAACTCTTAAATCCTGCCAACATCCAGACAGTAAACGGGACAGAGTTACCTGTCATGTAGCTCCGTCCCTGTCCTTGAAAGTGACTTAGGTAGGTTTTAAGCTCTGGTCTGTCCTTCGTAAAACATACAACAAAAATACCTTTTCATTGGAACCAATACAGCACTTTCTTCGAAGAATTACTTAGTCTTACGTATTTCCAACAAATTACGTTAATGTCTTCTATTATTATTTAAAAGCGAATGCTTCGATCGGCGGGGGATCGTTTGCGGCTGCAATTAGCAGCGCGTCTCGCCTTTTACGGCACATGCGCATTCCCGCGTTTTGCCCCAAATCCCGGGAAACTGGGGAAAGCGGAATCCCACGCATTCCCGGGCGCACGGGTGGGCGCGTGCGCAGGTCGTCTTGGTCCTACGGGGTAGCTTTGGATTGATTGCAGATAAAAACTTACTTACTTATTACTATATCAATTAGCTTTTGTGCTTGTTTTCCTTCTCCACGCTATAATAAAAATAGTTTTTTCGTAAATTCTGGATAAAAAAAGGTACTTAACCTTTCGCAGAAACAACAAGTTAATTTATGTAGTTCACTGACCCAAAACACGCATGCCTCGGACCGTTAAACAGTTCTTTATTTACATAGCTATTATTAAACTGCTTAGCCGATGGTTGACATAATGGCGGCGCAAGATTGCGCCGTAATGGCGGCCTGACCCGCGCCGGCGCAGGTGCTTTATGGTTATTAAACCAAATCCAATCAGCCTAGGCGCTCCGCCCATCAGGGCTGCGCTTTGGTAACATCACAAATCCTACTATACTTTAAACGCGAAAGTGTGGCTAAACCCCAGAAATGGCTTTGATGAAATTTGGTACGGGGGTGATTTAAACCCGCATCAAAAATGTTGCTTATGTTGTATTCACTTACTTCGCTGTATTTTTGTGGACATCATTCATTGGCTTACTGTTTTGTATTATATTTATATGGATTATTTAACATGTATCGCTGTTGATGACCCCAATTAAATAAAATAAGAATAAAAAACTGTGATCCCTGTCTCAAGATACGTCAAAGTAAACGTCAATCCATAGAAAACTGTCATTTTTGATGCATCTTGTGACGGGTATCTCAGCCGAGATTAGTTTATTAATACGGACGGCCCTTACCGCCGCACTCAGAGCCGTCAATTTAGTTTTAAGTTTCATTAAAGTTGCTGCTGTCACTTTCTTTGCTATAGCAATAGAATAAGACGCCACAACTTTAATATATATAAACTTTAAACTTAAAAATTGATTCACGTCTCTAAGTGCGGCAGGTAGTCACCTAACATTCCATCGGGCTTACACGCGACTTTCATATGGTGGCACGTCACATGGCTATAATATTACTTTTCATTACAACTCTTTCATTCGGTATGTCAAATGAGATCATTATTTGAGATCAATATTTGGCAAATACAGCCAAATGTAGTGCCGCTAATAGACCTGGCAACAGTGGCAACCCTGGGCGCACCGCGGCAGACGCTGCGCGCGCGCATGATTGCGTAATGGGCCATCCTATAGTGCGCCCGCGACTGCTCCCGCCATTATAATAATATCTGGACCAGCTTTAGTAGGAAGTGATTAGCCTTTACCGATTCAGTCGCCTATCTGAGGATTGCTTAAATAGCGTCGTTTGTATCGGCATTTTGACATGGAATCCATGGGAGGGGTATTACTCGCACGTTTCGCGAAAATAGACCTTTATGTTTCAAATGTACTTTCGGCATACCACTATCTCATGACCCGCTCAACCAATCCCAGCACACCAGGGCTCAGGTGATCGAGTCAGCCACCAATAGTACTGAGAATTTTGACAACTGACTTCAGTTGCCTCTCTGGGCTTTGTCTGCATCTCCGATATCTGGGTCATACGGCGTGCCCCGAAACCACTCAGATCGAGCGCACGGCTAGCTATCAAGACAGGTATCCTATCATTTGACCAAGCAACGCTTCACAAACTGATTCATTTCACTAACAAATAATTTGGCAAAATGCTTTTTTACCTGAAACTGTGAATATTTCAGGATTTATGTCAGGACCAGAGTGTAGAATATTTACAGTTTCGGGAAAAAAGCGGTTAACCACATAATATGTTTGTGAAATGAATCAGTTTGTAAACCGTTCTTTGCTAAAACATTACGAACAAGCAAGATAACTACTGATAATTTCAAAATAGATGAAGAAGGAAAATGAAGAAAAAGAAAACGACCTTCTTCTGACGCGCTTTGAATAAATAAAATATATCGATACTTATGTAGCTGTTTATTGAACCAACCCTTAATTCCTTCCCAAAGAACAAGTCTGCCCGTGATTCCAGGTCCACCGACACTCCCACGACTACCAGAGCATTTTTTGCTAGAGGAGACGAAAGAGCCAGCGGGTCACCTGATGGGGACCACCGCAAGGAAGTGATCACCGCAGTCCATGGACTCCCGCAACCTCAAGGGGCTTAGCTGAGATGCATTACGCTACTTAAAGAAATCTAAATTGAGAAATCGAGATTGACGTATGCTAACGATCAGTCGCGTCAGCCGCTTATATCAATTCCATACATTTTGTCGATTTCCGAAAATAGCTGAGTTAGCGTAATGCATCTTAGCTCCTTGGAAGAGAGTCGCAGACGAGTTGCCAGCCTTTAATAAAAGAGTAGACAGTTCATGAAGGTCCCTAATTTATAACATATTGTCAGTTTAACATTTTTATGAATATTCTGGATTAGAACACGTTGGAATTGTGAATAATTCAGTTCAACTCTTTCTTTCTTTGTGCACTAGGTTACTCATGATGTTAAATACACTCAATGGAAATGACAATGTATCCCGACTTGCCCACGTGAGTCACCGGTAGGTACACAAGTTACTATGAAACACCACGATAAGTATAATGTCAACAAGAATAAAATTGATTTGACAAACAAGTTGAATAAATTATATTTCCAGAAAGTTCTTAACTCACCATAATACATTTTAATCAAATGCACAAACCAGTGTTTTATAGTTTTTCATGCCTTCGTGTAGATGATTTCGTTCATTAATATTTTTTTGGATCCATTCCTAATCGATGAAGGTGGCCTACGTTAAGCAGTGGACTACCTTATGCGGGCTGAGATGAGGATGATGAAGAATCATTAAGTATTTGAAGATAGAAAGATTATAAAAGGGAAACCATTTACTTTAAAGAGCGTAGCGAATTTGTTTGTAATTGCGTCCGTAAAAAAAATCGACTTAGTCAATCAGAGCCCTTAGCCAAGATGCCTATCGCTAACTAGCGTTTCTATTCGTTTCGCGTTTCGTTTTTAAACCTATCGCGTCATTGGTAGATCACGTGACTCTCCGTATGACGTGATCTACCAATGACGCGATTGGTTTAAAAACTAAACGAAGAGAAACGCTAGTTAGCGATGGGCATCTTGGCTAAGGGCTCTGGATGTTTTGGGACCGGAAACCGATCCATCAACCGATTTAGATCGCTCAGTTTATTAAAATACATTTTTAGTTACGTAAGTAGGCCCTGAACTGTAGGCACTTTCACATTTTTGAGTCTACCAGCACTTCCCAAAAGGAGACCACTGTTGAGAAGTTGAGAAGAAGCTTATCCCAAAAATGAATTTTTTGACAGAAAGTAATTGTTGACCGTATCTAACGCCGGAGGTTCATGAGCTCAAAGATCGAATTATGGTCGGGCATCGACGACGATGATAACTCTGAAACGTCAGTCACATCCTTCAAAGCATGAGACCATCATGAGACCAATAAAAATTGTAGCCCGATAAAAAAATAATTTTATTAACCTTCGCGAAATTGTCCAGTTCCTAATTGGCCCAAAAAGTAATATTTTGCGAACCCGGGTCCATAATAAAGGGATTGGATCTGCTTTAATCCGTCGGCTGCGCCTGCGCATCTGCATAATAATTCGCGCGGGCGTCGTTCGGACGACACCGTGTTATTAGAGGCATAATGCGCGCGGGCAAAGATAATGCGAAAACAGATGTGTGATAATGAACATGAAATTGTTTATCTTTAAGTAGAAGAGTAGAATTAGCTGTACTTATCTCGCGAGCACGTTACTCATAAACAAACTTCATCCTCGACTGATGTAGTCACGTCACTACCATCAGGTGAAGGGGGCGTATCGCTGTTAGTCTAAAAAAACTTAGCTACAGTAGGTATTTATGCTTATATTCCGTATCAGCAAGTCATAGAAATTGTTACAGAATATTAATATTGTTCAGAGGTATAGACAGAAAACAAGCCAGAGTAGTGGTTGCGCTGAAACTACTGTTATTCAGATAATTATTATAGACGAAACTCTTATAACTTATTTTTTTTTAGAAATAATAGGCAACTCTAATAAATCAAATTCATTAATCTCGTATTTATTTATTTATTTATTTAAAACAGGCACACCAACAGCATACATATCAATCAGTACAATTTAATATTACATTTCGGTTCTACTGCTTATATGTGAGCCTATGATAGGCGTACACAACATTCAAATATACGTAACTATTTATTTAAGAGTGACATGCAAACATTTACTTAAACAGCCATTCCAGCTCATGAGCCAGAAGGGAAAGCTCCAAAAAATACACAGCTATAATATTTAAAACAGAAACGAAGACCAAATATTTACAAAGCAATTTGAAGATCATTTCACATTATTTAACATAAAGCTTAAACATAAACTAACGAGAGCCATAGATTGACTTAAGTATTTTGTTGCGGAAGGCTGATAGGGAGTCGTTAAAAATATCTAAATTAGAAATTGCAGAGTTGAATGAGTTGTAAGATGAGCAGAGTCGATTAAGAGGCGCATCAGGCAAAGAAACCTGCTTCTGCAGTTTTTATAAAAAAAAAGATTCCAATGAATTGAGAACCTTCTCCTTGTTTAAGTAGTTTTAAAACAATAAGGTTTACGCAATCTAATGAATTTGTTAACGAGTGTCCCCTCTATACTCGCTGCTCTCTCAGCGGTACGCAAATCATGCCCTGGCGCCGCCCCGCGGATAAAAATAATTGCACCTGCGACCGGACCATTATCCCAAACTACACACAATCACTGGGCACCCTTGTACCAATGCCACACCCAACATTCTACACTACATGTCTGTACCACAGGAGAAAACATCCATCGCTGGCTCTGTCAGAGCTGACGAAGGTTTAGACAGTGTGAAATAAGCAATGGATGGTGAAGTGAGCTGGATGTAGCGACGTGGTACTCATTACAATATTAATCAATGCTTTCACATCGGGGATAAAATAATAAATAAATGCAGGTTTACGTTAGTTGCGCAATAGTAATGCGCGGCTCCAAATAATAGGGGATACGTGATTGTTGGGAACCTTGTAAGAAGTTTCTTGTTGAATCAAATCATCCGTACTTTATTGTAGACGCTAATCAATGCGTTTCCGTCGTGTGATTTGGAACTACGTCCGCTTTTGTTCAATTAATGTACTGGGAAGTTGGAGGTATATATTTATTTCGCTGTTTTTTACGGCTTTGAGAAGGCATATGAGCAGTATTTCCCTGAAAGATCATATCAGAAATTGTGATCAACGAGAGAGCGGGAGTTATCAACAGTATAACCAATAATTCTGCCCTCATAAGAAGAAAAGGCACATGTGCAAACGAATTGGTATTGCACATGCGACCTCAATTAACCTACACAGGGTTTAATTTGCTTCTGTGAATAATTCGCAGATGTGCCTTCTTTCCTTAGGAGGGCAGAAATAGCTTGTTGAAGTGGCAGCAAGCTGGCCACATCAGCAAAAGAACCAATGACCGTTGGATCAGACCATTTCTAAAGTAGAGACAACAACTTGGTAAACGCAATGTAGGGAGGTTCTGCGGCGAGGAATAATTACTTGCGTTCGGTAGCCGGCATGAATTGCTGTTGGTTGAGGCGCGCTTCGGACCGAGCATTCTGGCGCTGAGGCCACATGGTTTTGACGATGGTAAGTGGGCTAACCCCCTTGCACACTCCACCGTTCCAAATTTACGGCCTTGAGAGTGGTTTAACACAAGTATGTGTAACATAACCTAACAACATTGACCGCTTACCGCCTTGACAGCATACTATGACGTGAGTTTGCCGGTTTTTTCCCTACACTACATATTTAATCGATGTATTGTCGCCGCCATAATTTGTTGTTCCAATTATCTCCTGTAGAGGGAGTTGATTGCGTGTTGTTTTCCAATTGACGCCTATTAACAGGATCTAGTTAAATGTTTACTTACTTTACTTTACTCGGACAGAAATTTAGCCGATATCCTGCCAGCAGCGACCTCGGCGTACATGGCAGAGCAGGACCGCGCTGTTTTGTCACCTCGGTGTTAGTTTTAAGTTTTATATTGTTACTAGCTTTTGCTCGTGACTCCGTCCACATAGAAACCGTTCAATATCAATTTTCCCGGGATAAAAAGTATCCTATGTGTTAATCCGGGATGTGGATGTGCCAAATATAATATAATACTATTGTAGTAGATGTCAGTCTGTAACGTATTTGCACCTAGTTATGGGCCTCATTGATTATAATAAACGTTATCTATTTATCTTACTTACTAAACGAGAAACATTTGTATATACGTATATGTATATGTATGTATTCGTACTCACGTTCTCGAAAACGGCTCTAACGATTTTGATGAACTTTGCAGTATCGGGGTTACAGAGGCAAAAAATCGATCTAGCTAGGTCCCATATCTGAGAAAATTCGTTTTCCCCGTATTTTCATATGGTTCGTAATTTCGGGGCGGCTGCCGTCGTCTGAATAGACTGATGGTTAGAGCGTTGGCCTAGTACGCAAAGACTGGGGGTTGAACCCTAACTATGGACCGGTTTTTTTTGTCCCGAGCGACGACGCTCGGTGTCCCGGTAGGTACTAACATTTTATTGGCGTAACAGGGGCCTTAAGGCTGGTCGTTAGCTTACATATATTGGCTAGGACCATTGATATGTCTCCCTGCGCACCATATTTCGGTGACGATCGTCACAGCTTACCAGTGAGTTTTCTAAGATAATAAATCAGCTGTGCATAAGTGGAAGGCTTGGTTTATATAAGCACTAAGCAGGGTGCTTGTATAAGTTCCGTGGTGATCGAGAGTTCGCACTCAGTCGGTCGTTGTAATACCAACGGTAACGGCGGGATAAGTGGGTGTCGACGGAGCGATGCAGTACGAAGGCTGGGTACAGCTACAGAAGTTTATAATAAGTACAACGAAACAGAAAAAAAGGTTTAACTAGTTTAAACCTTTTTTCTTCCCCAAAAAACATCGGCTCATTTTTTACACATTTTGCACGAGTTCAGCATCAATAAATTTGCGTCCTATCATGAAAGATAAACAAATTGAGGAAATTCGGCGCGTGCACAACTCACTGCGCCTCGATCTGCGCAAGCGCATCGTGACCCATAGCCGCGGGCGCGCAGGTGCTAAGCTTTCGATGTATCAACAATAATAATATTATCCAACAGTGAGCGCAAAAATATCTGACACGCCACCTCAAGTAGGTAGTAGTTAGTCGTTTCACATATTTTTAGATAAGATACCTTTTATCCCGGAAAATTTGACAGTTCCAGAAGGAAAAGCGATAAACGACTTCTACGACAGAGTCCAAAACCAGTATTTTTCGAGTTATGACTTTATGATTAATAAACCAGTATTTTTCGAGTTATGACTAAAGATCAATTAAACAGGAATGCCATCCTAGATAATCTTATGTTTTGACATTTTCCAGGAAGTGAAAGTGTCATCGATAGCATTTTTTAATTGACGTAGGTTCTGTTTATAAGTATTTGTCCGCGTAAACTTTGGTTGTTCGTCGTACGAATTTTGTCTATTCTGATATTTCTGATTGTCATATTCGGTTTAATTCCGTGATAAAGTTAGCTCTTGTATGGAATTGACGTAGGCGGCTGACGTGACTGATCGTTAGCTAACGTCAATCCTATATTTTAACAGTTTTCGAAAAGCGCTAAGCGTTAGCGTTATGCGTGTTGGCTAGATCACTTGTAGTGCAAATAATGTAGCAATCTACAAAAAAAAACTTATAACACTGGATTTTACTAGAGCTTTCTCACAAATTCAGATTCAAAATTAAGTCAAAAACAAAGCCACTGTTATCGTTATATGTTTTATGTATACCTATACGTAAACTCATCCTTTGATCCTATCCTCAGCGCATCATAGCTCGGGAGCCGGTTACAAATTTTAATACGTAATTCGTAATCATTTGTTCCATACAACTATGATTTTTCTTCAGCTCTCCAGAAGTGTAATGTTTTCATATGTATGTTTGTATACAAGTCTGTTTCATTGTGAACTCATGTCAACAAAACGGCTTGACAAATTTCAAGTGCGGGGTATCGTTGGATTTTTCTTTACCCAAGGAGTATCACGGGTACATATACATTTAAACCCTGTTACACTATTGATACAGAGGTTCTTACTACCTACAACGCGGGGTTGAACATTAGTTAATATTAATTTTGAGTAAAAGATATCAAGCTATTACTTTGCGATTAAATTTCAGCGTCCATCTCTTCATTCCATCAGGACTGCAGGGTACGTAGGATTTGCAAAATTTGCTTTTTGGTAGATTTTTATAGTTCGTTGATACGATAATTATATTGACATTTAGCCACATACAAATACAAGCAGTTGCCATGCAGTTTCGCTGATTGCCTTCAAACTTCAGCACTGCTTTATTAGTCATAATTTCTCCTCTCAACTCCCGCGCCATCATGTCCGTGACAATACACAGAGTGGGGTGACCGTGTCCTCAGTTTTTGCACCTGCGCGCGCGCATTCCGCCGCCGCTGTTTGATTAGGAATCCGTCTGTCGTCGGACTTAATGGCGCGCGGTTATGTCGCGGCTCATAAAGTGTCTCTGTCACACTTAACTAGTGCAACAGGGAGGGATGAACGCGGGGGATTAATAATTCCTAGTGAGGTTATAATTTTTACAGTTAATTATCATAACTGTGAAATTGCGTCCGTTTATCTCTGACAAATGAACCGTCAACATTGAAATGATACTCATACAAATGTACTTAGTGCGACACCCGACCTGACCCGACTGAGCGCAGCCATAAGAAGGGTAATGGTTTTAACAGCCTGTGTGTATGTATGTAAGTATGTAGGTATTAGAGGAAGGCTATAGGAGGTGCTAGTATTAATCGTAATTTAAATTTATTGTTGAAACATTCATAAAACATATTTTATTATGAATAACTTTGCCAAAATAATGGTAAAAAAGTTTCCTTATTTTTTGAAATTTAATTTTCACAGAGTTTTTTTTTAAATCTGACTAAAATGTAAAGGCTCGTCCGATACTGATGATATTTCCCGTGATGGAATCGTCAGTATTTTTAGTATATTTGAGCAGCTTGTTTTACTCTGTTCCCAAATATGTTCCTGGGACTCTAATTTAGACATGTCTTCCAGGCAAGTTTACTACATATTCTAATATCGAATGTTAAGGAATCATAAATGGTTTAAAATAGAACTGATAAATCACACGTTTTGTTATATTTATATTGGAAAAAATTAAAAGGTTAGTATTTTTTGAGACAATATTCATTATATCAAAAATCTAGCGCAGAAATACGTCACTTGCAGTTTTTTCATAGTGTTAAAATGTCTCGTGATAAAAAAATCGTAAATAAAAAACGAGGTAATCCATATCTATGATTTTTGGGTACAATGTTTATATTGGAATTTACCTTGTATGTATATTAACAGTATTAATATATTTAACAGCTAAAAACTTTCGGACCGGCCCTCGTATACATGTATGTGACCAAAAATTTGATGTTCCGTTCTAGCTCCTAAACTATAGGACCGATTTTAATGAACGGATGGCTACGTCATACTATTCAGGTTTTAGTTAACAATTTCTTTGATAAGTTTGTATTCGTCTTGTTTCTTCAATGAGCTTATCGATGCGTACTAAAGCTGACTGAAAAAGCATGATAAATACGAACTTTTCCGACCAAATACGATGTTGTATTATTTAATACAGCTGTAGAGCTCTTGATGATGATGATAAAAATATTCGATTACATTTAGGGACAATACAAATAAGTCTTGATTTAATTATTTCTTTCCTGTTTTTTTTCAATATAAAAGTTAGAAACCAAAGCACACTTTTAATCCAAAAACCCCAAGAGTAAAACCTAGTTAATAGTGGTACGCTTATTAAGGTTGTGTTTCAGTGCTATTTGCTCGTTTTGCGGCGCGTGGGGCCGCGAGCGTGCCCGCCGGGTAATAAATAAATTTAACTAGATTATCAGCGTGCGCCCGCGCCGCGCGGTAACCTACTGCGGCGCAGCCGAGGGTAGTTTATCAAAAAAAAGTTGATCATGAACTAGGTAAAGCTATTATCCAAAATAGATTCTGGAACCTAAGATAAACTACACTTAATTGTAAAACATCTCTAACTTTAATCATACGTAAAACTGGTGGGCAGCTCCCGACCTATTGCAATTTGTTTACATAGTCAATGAACCTCCAAAATTCTACCTTAATGGTCATATCACTCATATCTATTTAACTTCGACCTTGATAAAACTCGACCGATTTGTTATGCGAAATCATTGACGCTGGACCATTCTAGAGTTTCCAGAAACAGCTACATACCACGGCGCGTGCCACGGGGAGCCAATATTCAAAAGCCGGGCACTTTGCTTTATGGAACTCCAGCTACACGCAATTATAATACTGCAATACTACCACCCATAAAAAAACATCACATATCCCATCAAACTTCAATAGTAATCGCTACCTTATTATAACTTCGGGAAGGTTTAATCAAGCTTGATATGAAAAAGTACTTCTTCAAGAAAATGCGACTGCGCATACCCTCCTCCCCCTCCCCCTCCCCCTTACCCCCTCTTTCTTCGCGCGTGAGAAGATCCGCTCCTTTATTGCACTTGCATTACCAACTTATAAAAGTAGCCACATTAAGAAATTTGGACTCTGTTGCATTGTAATACGGACGGTGGTGAAGAGTTATGGTGTTAAATTGTCGAGCGTTTACACAAATATTATATCTATAAACAAATTCACGAACTACAAGGCGTTGGTTAAATCAATTTTGTGCTAATCTTCCTACTGGATCGGGTGCTTTACGTTAGAGGCAAGAAAACTTTCTGGTGGTAACACGGCATTAACTTATTTATGTGCATTCTAACAGCCTTCAAAAAAGGAGGAGGATCTATGTTCGCCTATATGTATATTTTCATGTATTAATTGACTTCTCGACACTTTTATTTTAAACTGTAATTAAGCGTTAAGTCTTACGTTAGAATGTGGAATAAATAGGTGTAAAGATTTCCCTAGCTCCTGTCAAATTTTATCTCGGTGCATGCATGCTAAGCCCCGCAGTGGAACAAAGATAGATACGACAAGATAAGGTAAATCGTGTTTATCATTTTAACGATACTTAGAACAATGATATTGACTGTACTAAAGCCTGGCTAAAGAAAGTTCGGAGTAACATTGGTAACATGATTAATTTTTTTACCAAATGATGCTGATCAAAGTAGGTTGTTATTCCGCACTCTTCACGCTATCATCCCGCATTTTTTGCCAAAATATGTGTCGTTTTCAAGCCAAAGGTACCTACCACTTTGTCAGTTTCCAATAAGAGCCTGATGGGTACAGTCACGAACGTTAATTTGGGACCCGTTTCAAAAAAATATTGCTAGTAGTTGTCAATGTCATTAGATATGCCAAGTCATTTGTAACTTAACAGGAAACTCCGCCTTATTGCTGTAGAATGTCAGATTGACTTTGGACCTAAAGTGGGTCCCAAATTAAAGTTCGTGACTGTACCTACTGCCTACTGGTTTAAAGATACAAATAAAAATCAACTTTATCAAAATTCTAACTACATACTTATGTATAATGTTAATGGCACAAGCTTATTATGACTATTAATAAAATAATCTTTGTCGAGATCCGTCTCAAGATAAGTCAAAATACAAGTGACGAGTCACGCAGTTTTTTTTTAGCCTGTGTTAGTGTCCCACTGCTGGGCAAAGGCCTCCCCTCTTTTCCGCCATTCGTCCCTATTTAGTCACGTAGATAAACAAGAATAAATATGCATTGAAAGAAACACTTTCATGTTTTAGTTCGCCGAGCTATGGACCAAAGCAAAGTAACCGCAAAGTCAACGCAAAAACTTAAATCAACTCGGAGGCAAATGACAGGCGATTACGGCAATTAAACCGTCGCTTGTGCGTGTGCGCTTCCCAGGGGGGGGAGGTGGAGGGGGCAAGGGGAGTAAAAAACCTCATGCATATGCCGCCATTGTCCCGAGATGCGCGCCGAGATCATATTTGCGCATGCGTAATGCGAAGATGCATTATGTATATTATTGTGAGTCAGTTTTTGCGTCATGTGACAGTATGTAATTAAGGCGGCAGCAACTAAAAAGGTTTAACACAATACAACAAACACTTCACGGGAGGAACAAGTCGGTACTTGTGCAACAAGGAGAGAATTAGAATTACAATGCAGTGAAATTTACAATTGGTTAAATAGATTAATTTTTTTATCCCAGTTGATAATTTCTTATCAATCGATTTCATTATAAAAAAAAACATTTTATTTGTAAAATAGCGAGGTCATTTAGACGAGGCACTCAATAAAAAAAAATGTAGAGAAACTACTGGGTTAAACATTACACAAAGTTTAATAATAGTAACTAAGTATCAAGAAGTCTTGAGATGAAATGAAAACGTCTTATTTGCCATTAATTGAGGATACCTCTATTTTTCGACTATTTTTGACGACGCAGTTAGCCTAGTTGGTAGTGACCCTGCCTACGAAGCTAGCGGTCCTGGGTTCGAATCCCGGTATGGACAAATATTTGTGTGATGAGCGCGAGTATTTGTTCCTGAGTCATGGATGTTTTCTATATATTTAAGTATGTATTTCTCTATATAAGTATGTTTATCGTTGTCTAATACTCATAGTACAAGCCTAGAGCTTAGTTTGGGACTAGGTCAATTTGTGTGAGATTGTCCCCTGATATTTATTTATTTATTATTATTATTTCATTAGGTGTGTTCACACACCGCACACCGCACACCGCACACCGCGTCCAGTCTCGACGGGCATATTGACCTTGAACTTGGTGGGATGGTTAGTAGTTGAAGGTCATCAGCTTCCGTTAGCGCTTTAATAGATCTTAAATTTTTATAGGCTGCACCTCGCAATGAATAGTTATTTTTGTCCCCAGTGTAATATTATGCGTAATCTTAAAAATGTAAATTTAAAGTAATTCAGTCCAGCAAATATGAAAGCCAATATGGGGCTTTTTTATTCTTGTGACAGTGAAAATTCGTGATATTGTTATGCACTAATACTAAAAGCACACAGACGCACGTTTACCAAAATGGTAAAAAAGGAACCCTTATGGTGAGACTTCGTTGTCTGTCTGCCTGTATGTCTGTATGTCATAGCAGTTTTTCTCAGCAACTACATAGAACTTGAATGTATTTGGCATAGTTGTATTTATAACTTGCTTGCCCACTTCTGTTTTAGTAAAAAAATATGAAATTAATTTTTTGAATAATTGAAAAGGGGTCTACAATGAGGAGTTGAAGAATGAAAGTGATTTGATAAAATGAAAAGACTCAATCTGCACACATCAAAACTATTTTTTTTATAATTTTCTGTGACGTACTTTTTGATTTATAACCAATATGTTCAAAAAATTACCGTTCCCGAAGTCGAAGTCGTTATCTCCGAAGTTTGTGAACCGAGAAATCTGACAAATTCCTTACTTACAGATAAACCGAAATGCGAAAATAAAACGAAATGTTCAAAATGTATAGTTTAGATCTGTACCAAAATTTAGGCAAGTCAAAATGGACCTTATAGTACGGACCTAAATACGGAACCCTCGGTGCGCGAGTCCGATTCGCACTTGACCGGTTTTTTTATGGCATGTAGAACGCAAACGAGCACACAGGCCACCTGATGGTAATGACATGATGATGCTGATGATGCTGATGATGCTGATGTCGATGGTGGATGGTGAGGACATTTTCAATCTCAAGATATAACCAGCATGTAAAAGATCACCACTCCTGCCTGTCCTTAAGCTCACTGAAATCAGATCGAATACCTTGATTCAGCGTTTCCTCTATCATCATGCGGTTAGTTTTTGCCCGTGACAATTACGTGGCATCAGTATGCACGCGGCGCGACGCGCGGATAACGTCCCCCGCCCGCCGCCGGCCCGGTGTCGCCCTGCGTCTGTTTTTGCAGCGAGCGTCCGTGGGATACGATGCAAACGCATTTAGATCTGATCTAACTGCATGCCTAATTGTTATAGGTTGTCGTGATGACGTCGTAGGAATTGCCTGTTTGGTACCAAATAGGTCGAAGTGGGTGGCAAGAATCATATGACATTGCAATTGTGTATACCTACTTGACGCCCCGGCTTGGTATATTCTCATGTACCATCACGGACTTTAATTGCTCTGCCACCATAGAACCCTGTCATAATGACAGCGAAAAGTCACAAAAAGGAAATTCGACGTACTTTCCTTCTTGTGACATCGCTGTCATTATGACAGGGTTCTATGGCGGCTAAGCAATTAAAGTCCGTGATGGTTGATGGTACCTACTAGGCACCAAATAGGAAATTGCTACGAGGTCATTAATGTCATTATTTAACCTTGTTTAGGGTTTTTGAAGAAGGTTTTATTTATGTTTTTTTTTTTTTTTTTTAAATGCTTTGCAAATTTGCCTTCAAGTGGAATTTAACAATAAAGTTTTTATGCGTCAAATCTCACATTCTCTCTTAATATAATCACTACCAGACTCCCTTATTTTCATACAAAGATGACTCGATACGGAGATATTCGGCATAGAACGCGAACTCAAAACAGTCGCAGCGCGTTTGAATAAAAATGAATATTTCATTTATTCAAAGCGCCGAAAAACTATGTCTGAATATTCGTGCGCGGGCGACGCGTTTGCATGCGGCAAAAAGCGCATGCGCTGTCGCTTGTTAGCCGGCGCGTCGGGGACACAATAGGGTCTATTTTATTTTGAACTAGCGCAGCGCCCGCTTCCGTTAATATAAGTTAAATAAAATATACCTAGCCTATGCCCACTCTGAAAGTCCATTCTAAATATTGGTGAAAGAATTTTTGAAATCGAATCGAATATTTGAAGTAGTTTCGGAGGTTTCCTCCTACATCCAAACTTAAAAACAAACTTTATGCCTAGGTACTGATCGTTTCGAAAAAATATGAATTTTGGTGTTATGCATTTTGTTTTTATATAATTTGATTATTATACCGATCGAAATTATACTATTCGTGTTATGCAAAACAGAAACGACTAAATTTGTTGTTATGCAAAATATTACACATCCATTAGAACCAAGATGGAACGTTAATCCATCATTGCTCCCACTGTCTCGCCCTGAAATACTGCTGCTTGGCGGCAGGCTTCTACCGCCACCTGAAAAACACACTAAAGTACAAAAACATCGGCAATCAGGTCAAGGGCCTAGCCAAGACGCATCCCGCTTACTTAAATATTTTCGAAGAAAATGTATGGGAGTGGCGTATGTAAGCTAACGACAGACGGGTCCAACAAAGTAGGTAAATAACTTAATAAAATGGGTTTAGTTACGACTGGCGTGTACCGGCATGGTCTGGTTCGGACCGGTAGCTCTTCCTCTAAGATGAGTTGAGTGAGTTTGCAACTTAGTATACTTTTTATATCGGAAAATTTTGTAGTTCCCGAGACAGCAAAGTCGCAGATGGGTCTGTCTCACAATTGTCAAGTAAAGCATATCTGTCAAATAAATTTAGCCCTTTCCCTTTCTTACACTTGAAAATAGACAAGGAAAGGGCTATATTTAACTGACAGATGAATTTACTTGACCATTGTGAAACAGTCCCTAAAGTTAATATAAAAAAAAATACTATAACCAAGCCCGGCGCCCGGTGTGCCCTCGCCGGTCCGGCGCAGCGGGCAGCGGCCGGCCGCCGGAATGGCGCGCGCGCACATCAAAGCGCCGCGCCACCCCCCCACCCCTCCCCCACACACCAAAGATTAAGCGACAAAAATCGCTAATTTTTTCCCTCATTATTTACCTTCCGAATAACAGGGAATTAACGTCCCTGACAACACCGCTATCCGTGTCAGAATAAAAGCCATTTTTGTACAACTATAGTTAATTTATGAAGAAGAAATCAAGTGAATTATTATTGTATTATTTTGGACTTGGGTATTTTAATGGCGGTTATGATATTACTGGCATTTGTGCCACCGCGAACATTGCCGCGGTCAGCCGTAAAAGGTACACATACAATCAAGATTTTGTACCCATGTACGAGTACGATTGAATGTACAGCATTTTTTGACAAACAAGTGTTTAGTGTTTGGGTCCTATCTCGTAACATAATTTTATTAATACGTAATCGGCCTATTAGTATAGGTATAGAACCTACTAGAATACCTACTACCTATAGAACCCCATTGTACATAATGACGAAGTATCAAATTACAAGGAAGTAATCATTATTATTCTGCGACAAGGTTTTAGAGTGGCTAGGTAAGTCTGGTAAGTGAAGTCTTAGCTTAGCAAAAAAATAATAGAAAATTAATTGAATATAAACATCTTTCATTTTAATTAAAGTATGCTTTGTCACTTTCTGTCAAATTAAAATGTTTCAATGAAAGATATATTGCTAAAGCACATTTTAAGCATACTTAAGCTATGGTGCGTCTAATCAGAAGGTTTATCTTTATCTCTAAGGAATTCTAAACGTACGGAGTCGCGGGCATCATCTAGTCGTCGATATAGATTTATACAAATACAAATAAAAATACAAATAATTTTATTTCAGACCAAGGTCCATAAATAGCGTTAATTACATTGTCTTAACTCTATGTTGCTATTTAAACTTATAAATTAATAGCATTCATTAAATTAAAAAATAGTTTCCTATTCAATTAAACTGGATAATAATTAAAATGTCAAATTCTTAGATAAAACATCATCATCATCAGCCGCAAGTCGTCCACTGCTGGACAAAGGCCTTCCCCAAGGTTTTCCACAACGATCGGTCCTCTGCTGCTGTCATCCAGCGGTTTCCCGCGACCTTTATCAGATCTTCGGTCCACCTTGTGGAAGGCCTGCCTGACTTCGTCTCCCTGTTCGCGGTCGCCACTCTAGAACCTTTCCTCTCCAACAGCCATCGGTTCGGTGCCCCGCCCACTGCCACTTAAGGTTTGCTAGCCAAAACATAATTAAATACTAACGTAATAATAATATACTCCGTTAATTCTTCCCACCTCATCACTACAAACGAGATCCCGATCAACCCGTAACGCATTCTAGTGCGTCTGCGCAGCTTCCTAGCGCGGCGCCGCGCGTTATGATTGGCGGAAAAAATATGATCACTAACTAACAAGTAGCGGCGCGGAATGTCGCGCGGCAAAAACGCGCCGCCGCCGCGCGGTGCGTAAGGAAATATTTAAACAGAGCGGCTTATATGGGCGGTCGCTGCGATATGGTTGTGGAGTATGGCGGGAGGTGGAGTTATGATTGATACGTAGATATACGTAGATATGGAGGTTAGAAAATGGTACTTATGGAAAAGTTAGGTCAGTGTATTAATTTGTAAAAAAAAACCACAATTTATTCGTTTAAATTATTCGAAAAATAAATGCAATATAAACAAAAATAGATAGAACTGACGTCGGTGGTCGTGAGTGAAATCATTAGCCAATTCAATCGATACTTTTTTCAAACTTCTGCAGTTGCTTAATAAAAATGCTATTATTTTTTCTAAAAAACGTGTAATCAGAATTTTGAGGACAAATTAAACCTCTAATTTTTGTTTCAAAAAATTATACATTTCCGAATTAACACTGCGCAACTAAGCCGAACATGTGTTGGACTTCACTTTTCAATCTTTCCTAACTAAAGTTGATCGATAAATATCCCCTTAGAAAATGTACAGAATCATCATTCAACTCATACTTAACGTCTGAATGGCCAGTTTCATTCATACCTCCAGAGGAACGCGTTTTTCCTCCTTCCACCTAGAACATGCGCACGAGTTTTTGCGTCATGAAAATGTATGAACATTGTCGCCATCCATCGGATCCCTCGGGAACTATCCGCCGCTGTTCGGAGAAGTGCCGGTAAAAACTATTAACGATAGATATTGTCATATTTCAATGAGATATGTCGCGTCGTTAGAGACGGGAAGCGTTTTTTGCCGCGGCAATTGCGCGCGTCACGTGTGTGGCGTGCCTTTACCGAAAAAATGGGTTTTTGCTGTAAAATTGTAATTAATTAAGCTCGGAGATGTAATTATACACAGTATGATATCCGAGCTGGCGTTCTTATGGCGCAGACATATCGTGCTTATATATTACGCATACAGACGTGATCATATGCCGGCCGTTAAAACTAGTAGAATTTATAATTAAAATCATATATGTTTTACTAATTAAGAAAGGGCGATCGATAAGAATAGATAATGTTTTCTCGTTTGTTTCATGTCTATTGGACAGAAGGGTTTCCCTTAACGGAATTTCCCTTAACGTCAATAAATAATGACAAATTTTTCCGATAGATATACAACTTTCTATAATATAAGATATAAAATTTATAAAGTTTGACTTTTATATGAAAAACGAATGGTTGCTCAATACTTTTGGCCAAGGCTGTAGGTACCATCACGCCTTTCTCCCAATGGGGTAGGCAGAGAACATTGGCGCTCCAGGCGCACCGGTCCAAACATAATACCTCTGTCTAATCGCTTCCTCTACCTACATTCATCAACATCAATATTTAGAATAGAATAGAATATAATAGAATAGAATATAATAGAATAGAAAAACGTTTATTCAGCAGACACGTCAACTTAGGGATACAGTGTAAAAAACATAATACTATTGTAGCGACACAGTTTCTTTGCTTACCTAGGTAAGCTAGCGTTATGTGTTATATACCTACGCTAGGTATGCAGACGGGCTCTTCAGTAGTTCCGCGCCCGTAGGCCAATGTAGTTGGCTTTACAATAAATTAATAATTCCAGTACTTCTTAGTTCATCTTTATATCCCCTCCTACCTAAGTCGTAAATAGTGATAACTAAACTATTATCGCTAAACCGTTCATATTATTATTCTTATCACCTAACACGGCCATTTTAACAAAGGTTGCACACAACGATGTGCGCCGAATTGGTCTCCACTCAGCAATATGGTTGACATGAAGATGTCAGCCTAGCTGGTTTTCAGGGGAGCCAGGTATTGGCGAATATTGCTAAATGCAGTGCCACCATTAAGATGCTATCAGGATGCTACGTGCTCGTTTACTCGTGTTTTCTCGATGTCTCGTCAAAATAAACATGACATCAATATTGGTGTATAGGACAATTGTTTAAGTGCAATTTAATTGCTAATTGCAAGAAATAATCAGGAAGCTAGCGTCTTATCTAACTAATGTTATTATTATTCTGTAGTTCATCCTGTATAATGGGTGGCAGTTAGTTGGTCTGGCGCCGGTCGATGAGACCAGGTAGGCAGACCCATTCGTCTTGGCCGTATTCAAATCACTACAATTTGCCGACTACCCGCGCCCTAATGACGATGGTTACATTTTGAATACCACAATAAACGTTTTAGGTTGGAATAAATCATCGAGTAATGATATCCGTTTTTGGGTAAAGATTTTTTGGTCATCCAGTCAGTATTGAAAACCTTAAAATTAGGGATAATTAAACGTGTTTAAACGTTTATTTATAATAATAGAAGAATGTTTTTGTTATACTCGTGAAGCATAGCGAGAACTATTTAAACGTCCGGTTCTTAATTCAAACCGCAGATAGGTAAAACGTGCATGGACGAGATAAAATTTGACAGGTGCTAGGGAAATGAATACATAATATTCCATATTCTAACTTAAGATTTAACGCTTAAGGTTTAAAATAAAAGTGTCCCGTCCTGACTTTTATTATCTTTTATTACTAAGCAACTATAGACATTTTCATTTTATCAAGACGGGTTTATCTCGTGTATGCATACTAAGCCCGCTGGGGGGTGATTTATGACTTTCGAGTGCTCGAAATCAAAGTTGAGTGATAGAAAATAATAGCACACGAAAATATATCACGATTATTTTTGCATGAACCCATTATACATATTGTTGAAAGCTCTCAATCGAAAGTTAGTGATTGACTTAATAAATTTACGTGTTTAAAAATACGGTTTACCGTTTTTGCTCACTTTCGAGTGAAACTTTCGACCGCTCGAATGTCAAAAATCGCTTCCCTGGAGCTCTAATTCGACCGGCCATTTTTTTTAAAGGAACTGACGTAGTTAGCCTATGACTGCTACTTCACCGGAGGGAGAGGACATAAGTAAATACATAATTAATACATTTTGGAACTAAAATATTATAGTACTTCGGTACCATAGTGCGGTAGTCGTTGTCTAGTACCCATAGAGTTAAAGCCTAGAGCATAGAGTTAGAGTTGTGACTAGGTGTGTGAGGTTGCCCCCTGATATTTCTTTATTTTATGAATTTCTTAACATTGGTGATTTACTTACTTTATATTTATTTTTACCGTCATATTATGTTGTGTTTATGTTACGTTATCGTGTATTATTATTATTTGACTTATGTGAACACAAACTTAATCTAAAATTTAAACTCTATTGTAATTAAAAATAAATAAGTAAGGCGATATATAAATACACACTACATTGAAAAAATAACGTACGGCATACATCAAAGAAAGAACTAGAAGTGCACTGCGTCGGCTACATCCTCACATTCTGTGTTCCGCTCGTCTCAGGGAATCCGAAAACGACACCATCTTAATTGAGGACAATTACTTTAATTACTAAAACCAATGCATAGTTCACTCTTTGAACCTCTCTAATGCGTTTATAATACCACATTTAACCACAACAAAAAATAAACTTTAACTCTGATCCCGTAAAGTCCAAAAACGTTTTATATTAACCGTTAGAAAAAATTACCATGATCACTCAAACTGCAAGAAAAAACAAACCTTAAAGGTTTACATTCAGAGTGTAAATCTGTTTAATATTTTGTTAGTTAACATTTTTGGAGCTACTCTATTAATGAAGGTGTTTCCGAATTTAACTATCATGTTTATGTCCCGCGATAATTGTTATAAATGAAGCGTAATCGAGCGGAGGCAGTCATTAGCTGAGACGGGAACGCGCCGGGGGCGCGGCATTATGAAAAACGTCAGTTTATTTTGATAACCCAAATATGCTAACTGACGTTTTATTGCCTTTAATTTGGTTCGGTTATGGATATGGACTGATCGTGTAAATCAGCGAAGGATTTAATGTTGGAAAATAATTAAGATGCGTCGATCTTGCGTGAAGCGTTTTGCGTGTTAGCTAAATCATTATAATATAGATCTCTTCGAATTGAGAGTCTTTACGATAAATACTTTGATCATATGAGAGAATACGTGACTTAGTATTATTTTATACGGATTTGTCGTATAATTACTGAACAATTAGTAGGTAGACTGTCGACGGAGCAAACTAATGCTGGTATATATTTATATAATGGTCTGTTGGTCTTTATGAATAACGTGACTTTATGAATAACTTGAATAACGTAACTCCTTATTTTTATGAATAACGTGAAAAAAAAACAGAGGTCGTTTATTTTGCTCGATTGATTTTAAACCGATGTTTATAATTTAAATATCAAACCAACCAATAATAAAAACTAAAACCCGACTACTAAAAATTATTAAATAAAAAGTAAGTTTAAAAACTAAAACCCGACTTACCACTTTATGGTATTCGGTATCTGATTGACGAATATGTAGAACCACTCCTATAGTCCTAGTAGAGTTAAAATTTAGGAAAATCCAAGACATTGGCAGCAGGCATTACCTGTAAATGGAACTTCATCCATAACATTACGATCGTCATCCTGCCTGCTAGGAAGCCATTCAAAATATTGTACGAAGTCGAAGGCCAAACTGCGATGCACGTTGCTATAATAATTCCTGGTATGTGTAAAACATTACAAAGGTCCAAACTTGTTTCATTCTTTTTGCAGTCAGGTTTTAGTTTTTAAACTTTTTTTTTATTTAATAATTTTTAGTAGTCGGGTTTTAGTTTTTAAACTATTTTTTTATTTAATAGTTTTTGCAGTCGGGTTTTAGTTTTTAAACTTATTTTTTATTTAATACTTTTTAGTAGTCGGGTTTAATTATTTTCATTCATCCCATTAATCCATTCGATGTGTAATCCATATTCGGTGCATTGCTTTAAAAATCTCGGAATTTTTGAATATCAATTAGCCACTAATACATCATTACATCTAACGTCCAATCAACTAGCCAAAACATATTACTATAATATTAATTTCGTTCTATTTCCGTCCCATCTGTTGAAGTAAATATTTACGAAGGAACTTAACAAATCCACATTATTGTAAACACTTCCATAAAGGCTCCACGATCGCTTAATACATCTTAAAAATGCGCAATGACATTCCTTTACCACTCAGCGTGACTATCTGCTACAACGATCATAAGCTTATCATCCATTGCTGGCTTTACCCTTCTTACTACTAACCAATCGTCAGCTAAAGCCGCTATGTATACAAAACTAAAGTTATCGATCAACGTCAGAATAGTTTCTCAGGTTGACAGTAAGGGGTGTCAGTACGGCCGTGCGAGGTTTCCCACGGCACAGATGTCCTTAAGCGCAAGCGTAGACCGCGAATGATTAGCTCTGATTAATACGACGCAGTTGCCAGGAGTAACGGTAGGTGGCGCCAGCGTCGCGTGGGATACGGCTCGAAGGACCACGGCAAAAAACTTGTAATATGAAATATCATAATCGTAGTTAATGTGGAAATCGAGATAACAGTCTCAGTGGAGTAACGGTAAGAGCAGAGCCGAGATCAAACTGCCTAGTTTTTGAAGCGAACCCCTTCTAGTGTCCCTTTGCGGTACCATTTGGATAAATATATTGGTATAAAAGGGCAAGACGATTAAGATGTTTGTTATTTTAGAGGGCATTTATTTTTATTTTTTATTTTTTATTTGTATAAGTATAAATACAAATTGAAGTTAATTAACTGGCCATCCAGCATTCACATCTGAAACTGTTTCCTCTCCTAGTATTTCGCTCTACATCGCTGGTTCCGATGCGTTACATTTTAAAGTTGGAAAAAGCATTCAAAAGCTCTCCAAAAAGCGTAAAATAATACCGGGGCTCCTTAAAATTAATAAAGTATTAGCGAAAATAATAACAATGTACGTAAAGTCCAATTCAATCAATTTTACTATAATTAATTAGATGTATTTTAAGGATTCAAAAACAAACATATGAAACACGAGAAATTAAGAACCTAAAGAAACTTGACAATTTAATGTGTGTCAGTCGCTTTATTTCAATTTGTCTAAGTTGTACTGTTGTCGTTATAGTAGTTTGTACTGTCGATTAAGTAAGAACTTCCGTAACGTCAACAATACTATTACGATATAGAAGCAAGATGTTAAAACAAAGTAGAATAGAAGTCAAGTAAGTTATTCTTTGAAATTGTTTTTGAATATACCTTGTAAAGAATCAATCCCTCTCCTCGACTCTAGGAATGCAGGCCATTACAATCCTGTAATAGGTTTGGATCTTTAAGCTTGATCCAAGTGATGGAAAATTGGTTTTCACCTCACCAGCTCGGAAAAGCTTTCTTTGTCGGTCAAAATGTGCGCGCAAAAGTTCACTTTAACCGCTAGCGTGGAAAGTAAATGCTGGTGCTGTGCGCGGAGGCGCTGCGCGAGGACGGCCACTACTCGTGTAATTGTTTTTCCAACACCCAGTGTTTTCTTCGCTACATTGAGGTGAACAATTGTGTGTTTAGCACGGTAGCAAAAATATTTTGGTCTCGAGTCCTTGAATCCCTCGTTACGGTCAGGTTTGTAGAACTCTTCACTAACTCGGGATTCAATATTGGCTCTTGCGCCAAAATAACTTTGCAGCCTTGCATAACAAATAACTATTACAACTAGGTAGATGCAAAAAAAACTAGCATTAGCATTAGTCATTCAATCGTTCAGCAAGAGGCGTGGGAGCTTAGCCAGGGTTCCATATAAAGGCCTTTAAGGTTCCGTGTTTACATGAGAACCTTTCAGTCAAGTTTGTGATTCCATACGGTCTTCTTGGGTCAGCAATGCTGGATATAGCTTAGTTATTTCTCTCCGATCGATCAGAAACCTATTTATAGTTTAAAACAAATGATCCCACTATTTCTGGTACCATATACCTTTAGGAGTTCTTCTTCGATGCACTCTTGACGGAGTGGTGGTGGTCGTCTGCTGTTACCACGATGAGTGATCAACTTGGTTACGTGGTGCCAGTGCCGGATTAAGACTACATGATGCTCTAAGCAATCCATGCCTGTGCACCTCCCCCCCATCCATAAGTAACCCTAGTCTCAGTCTATAAAAAAGATTGTGCTGTTTATGGTGCCCCCAAGGCGTGATGCCCTAAGTAATTGCTTAATTTGCTTATGGGCTAATCCGCTATGGACTAATAATGGCACCACGCAGTGCCATTCCTCTCTGACTGTTGCCGTATTAGATCCATGCATGGGACGGTTTGCCACAGTTCTGATTTGGTCTGGTCTGACCATTTCATAGACAATCTACCGTGTGCTCTGATGCGCTTAACTTTCTCCTGTACCTTTACAAGTAATTTGCTTAAATATTAATGGTCATAAAGGCAAGGAAGATTATGAATTTATTCAATCAATCAAATATATTTATTTGCCAGAACACAGTAATTTAAGGTGTTACAAAATAATGTTCACAGTGTATCAAGTGTGCATATATTTTGCTGAGCTTATGTTAATATAATAATATTATCATGTCAAAAAAGTTAATTAAAATTATATTAGTGTCATATAACATTATTCATTCACATTAAATTTTAAATAATCTCTAACACTGTAAAACATTTGTCCATAAGCCAGTTTGTCAATATGCGCTTGAAAAGGCTTCCTGTAAGCGACTTCATATTTCCTGGAAATGGCTGTTATTTTCTATGCACATGTTGTACACATTCCTACCATACATCGCCTTGTTACAAGGAGGTCTGTACATTAGTTAGACACATAATTGTGTTTTATCCTCACAGAACCCTTTCCCATCGTTTCACGTGCAATAATGTGCGTACGCATGATGCAAATCACTCCGCAGGCAGCCTTATACGGCCGCCGTATGCTTAATCATGCATATGTATGCAAATAATTGAATTTATACTGCGAATAGGCTTTAATGACGGGATAATTGAGAGTAATCAACACGACCTTCAATAATGAATCGATATGGATATAATAGGGATGACTATTTTTTTCTTGGTCGATCGAGGTAGGTTATCAAAAAGTATTGGACACATATTTTTTCTTTTTTCACATAATCAAAAAATTACGGATATATTATTGAGTTGAAATGTCGCATGACGTCACGTCTCAGTACAATATTTACATAGAAGTGACGTCACGAGCCCCCACTCCCGAACTTTGACGCGCTTTATCTTTGTCATTTTTTGTTTGATTGACAAAAGAAAAAATACGTGTCCAATATTATTTGATAAACTGTCGGACTATTCAAAGTATGTTGTCACTTGCAATAATCCCAACATTTTTGACCATATTTATATGGTCTTCCCCTCCTGAAAGTCCCTATACTCGACTACCGAACACCCATTCCATCTTGGAAGTTGCTGAGGCAAAGCAGTCTCGAGTCTGTCAGGTGCCGGCCAGAATCTACGCAGAAAACGGGAGCCCGTTGACACGCATAAAATTGTTTGACCTAATGTATTGTTTGGTTGAAAATCTTTTTGCCAACACACTTTTAAGCTGAAATTTCAGGATTATTGGATATCTGTTGTGTAGGTTAGTTAGGTTAGGTTAGTTTTATAATAATTCTGAAAAAAAAACTCTTTCAATTGAAAAAACGTTATCAGCCAATGATTTTCGACCAAACGATACATTAGGTCAAACAATGATTATGCCACCCGATATAGACTCGAAGAAAATGTATGAAATTGTCCGAGGAACTGATAGTCAGTGTTCTAACACGACGAATTGAGAACACTGTTTGTCCTGTCCCTAAATCTCCCGACTTCTAACCATCACATGACCCGCTAGCTCGTTTGAATCCATTCAAAGCAAACACCGTATTCGTGCCAGAATTTTCGCGTATCAGCTCAGTTGTTTATCGGCACAATTAGCGCGGTGCATGAATAATCTGCGCCTGCGCCGCTGCTCGTGCGGCGCGCAGTAACTCACCGGGAGCGCGCACGCAGCTATAGATCATGGGCTTAACTGTACCATACGGAGGAACATGAAACTTTGGCTCTGGGTACTTTTTAGATAGATCGACGTCATGAATATACGTATATAAATACAACAACTGGACTTTGTTAGGGGTTGTATAGAGCCTACGCTGATACAGCTGGAGACACTTAAGATTATTAGATCGCTAGTGTTAATTTCTGTAAAAATGGTTATAGTTTAAAAGATCTATTTTGACTAGAGCAAAATTAATTAAGGGTGTTCGCACACTAGATGGCCACGACTACCACCAGTGGCCGTAGCATCCATAGCTGCGTTCGAAATTCCGAAGGGTAATTCTTCGAGCGTTTCAATCGCTCTCATTCCCCTTCCCCTGGTCGCATTAATGTCGAAATTCCTGTAGCTTTGGATACTATTTTCGGTTATCTTGTAGACTGCCCTGACTTCTACAAAATACCTGAAAATGGTATCCTAATCTACAGGAAATTCGACATTAATGCGACCAGGGGAATAAAAGCGGTTGAAACGCTCGAAGAATTACCCCGAATCGTTTTTCCAAATCGGAACTCCTAATCGGAATTCCGACTGTATGTGGCTCGTGGCCGGCCTGTGTGGAACCCTTGGCGCGCGAGCCCGGCTCGCACTTGACCGGTTTACTGCCGACCAAAACAAGGAGGCGGTATGCGCAAGTGGACTTCATAATTTTTCTTTTGGTCGGCAGTTATTCAGATTCCCTTTCGACCGATTCTTATTATGTAGAGCAAGAGGTCTCCAAAAGTCTTTCGCGTTCAGGTAAGAGGTTATGAAAGCGATCGAGAGGGAAATACAAACCCGAAGTTTATTGTAGGTGCTGCTGCACTGTACATGCCATAGAATAGATAATGGTACTACTGTACGCGCTTTGTTCTGAAATTAAAGAAAATGTACCGCTATTTATTCGTAAGTAGTATTTAAATAATTCTTTAAGAATACAATTTCTTAAGCCTTTTAATAGTTATATTATTTAACATCGGATATCTCTTTTATGCAGTAATAATGTCACAATGTGTTAAAAATCCAAGATCAAATCATTCGCGCCCTAACGAAACTCGCCTTAAACTTTAACTTTCAAAATCCAATAGCTTATATAGCAAACTTTAAATACATAGCCAATAGCCATATACTTTAACGGTATGTGATTTTCCCACATTGCATTGTGCCCCCCCTCCCTGGCCTAGGGCGGAGGGGGGCGGCACCTGCTGTAATATCCTATTTATGAATAATGTTTTATTCTAACAGCGTGCGAGAGAACTGACCAGGGCTGTCACTAATTAGATTATTCCGGGGAAGTTTCGGCGTCGAGACGAATCGTAAGAAGGTGCTTGTTGTGTATCAGTGGTAATTGACTGTGTGTTGGAAATGATAAAGCGTCCTGAGCTTGAGAAACTTTGATGACCTGTCAACAGGGAGCAAGTTCCCCCACATGGTGTAACTTAGGTACTTTTAGGATACTTGTAGTTGTACCTATTGTTCCTTGTTAATGTTTTTTGTATGGTGAACAATAGTGTTTTGTATTGTATTGTATTGTACCGACAAATTTAGCGGAACATGAAAAAGGACGTGTTTTTACAAGATTTGATTATTTAATTTTGTTTTAAAGACCGTTAAACCTAACCGTCGTATGTATTGTTTTTGATTTAAAATTTACTGACTCAGCTAAGTCTCTTAGTATTATGGCGAGCGAGGCGATGCATCAGGGATATGGTTGTGGCAAATGGCCTGTTTCCGGTGCGCTACATAACCTATAATCAAGATTTAAAGAACCAGACCAGCTAGTATATAACACTTCAATGACAGGTCATTGATTACAAATTGCCCTCGCCATGACAGAATATCTGTAACGTGCGACGCATTTGTCAATCTATCTACTCGAGGGTATTAATGTACATAATTGTATCCATGGTTTTGTTTGATGTGATATACTCATAATTATAGCAATAGATATCCAGTATTTTGTACGGCAGTTCAAGCACGATGTTGGAATGGAATGTTTACAAAATCGTCGTCGTCGACAATAAATGTGATCCTTTCATGAACTGATTATATTATTCATTAAAGTTCAAGTGCTCTGCTGCCCGTACGAAGCCGGGGCGGGTCGCTAGTACAAAATAAAATAAAAGCACTTTAAAGTGTATCGTAATCCATATATTATGCTTATGGACTAAGTACCTAATGCTTTATTTTCTATTCCCTTGGGAAGTATCAGATCTTCAGGGGGAGAAGCGTCATTTGTTCTTCCACGTTTAAATAAAGGTTTTTTTTAAACAAAATTTCATAAAATTTGGTTCAGCAGCTAAGCCGTGGAAATATAACAGACAAATGACACTTTGCATTTAAAAACCGGTCAAGTGCGAGTCGCACTCACGCACCGGTTCCGTATTTAAGTTTAAGTTTTTTGTCAATTTCTCGAAAACTATAGATTTTGAACACTTCGTGATATTTTTCCCGTAAAATATAAGTAATTATCTATAGGACTTAGGAATTTTCAGATTTTTCGGTTCATAAACTTCAGAGATAAGGGAGGAACGGTAATTTTTTGAAAAGTTTTGGTTATAAATCAAAAAGTACGTCACGGAAAATTATAAAAAATAGTTTTGAAATGTGCACATTGACTTCTTTGATATGACACCCCATTTGCTATAATCAAATCACTTTTAGTTTTCAACCCTTCATTCTAGACCCCTTTTCAATTATTTATAAAATTAATTTCATATTTTTTACTAAAATCAGATGCGGGCAAGCAAGTTATACAACTATGCCAAATTTCAAGTTGATAGTTTGTGTAGTTGCTGAGAAAAACTGCTGTGACATACAGACGGACAGACAGACGACGAAGTCTCACCATAAGGGTTCCTTTTTTACCATTTTGGTGCGGAGCCCTAAAAACCGACTTCTGGCTTACAACTGCTATAATAATAAGAAAACCCACTGATCAATCATAATTTCATACCCTTTTATCTTAATAAAAACTAGTATCATGTTAAATATTTCTCAGTAAGAATGTGCTGGTCGACCTTTAGGCAATGATCCAGGCTTTGCTTGCGAATAATGTATAATGATCGATCAATCAATACTTAATGTCATACATATTGATCAGCTTGTTAGATCTACGTTATTTTATTACAACCGCGCTTGGTGTGCATAATAATTATGCAGTATGTATGTCACGGCTGCAACATTTCCTAATGATATACAGAATGCACAAGTATTTTTACGGCTCTGTGACATTTAAGAAGAACTGAGCAAATGCTGCCAGCATCTGTGGTACTTTGCCACGGGGCCCTCTCCTTTTTTTTTTTTTAGTGTTAGTATAATTTTATTTTAGTTTTTAGCTTAGTGTTAACGTAGTTAATTTTTACTTTAGTCACACATTTTTACTTTAATTTAGTTTTAGTTTTGTTTTTAGTTTGAATTTACGTAACTTAGTTCATCCTTAGTTCGGTAAATGTTTCTCCTGAATAAATGTTTGTTTATTAGAAAAAATTCAAGTATTTAACATTTTGTATAGCTACATTATTAAATACCTAGAATGAACTAATTTTTACCCACACAGTTTAAATAAATATTTTTCAACAGACTAAACAGTTCACGGGTCGTTGTTTTGGTGGAAAAAAAAATATTCAAGAAAAGTACCATAAATAGGAAAACACAACATTTCATCACCGGTTTATGGTAGGCAAATTTTTCGAACAATAAAAACTACAGAGTTAAACGCAAGCTTTTCATTCATTGTCTAATGAATTAAATAGCCCTCACATAAAACTTACGCAAAAACCAGTCTTTATGAGACCCGTGTTGCAAAATATCTTATTAAAAAACGCTACTACTCATTAAAGACCAATAATTAACAAAAGTAATAACAAACTACAATAACACTGTTAGTAAAGTAAAAGTATTTTCATAAATCCGCATTCCGTTGTGGCAGCCCTACGCTTATTGCTTGCTTTGTTTTTGCGCGGCGGGGGGTGGGGGGAGCGCAGGCCGCGCTGCGCGGCTGTAGGGTTGGCGCTAAATATTCATTGCTACTCATTTGAATTTTTGCCGGTTAAAGGTGTTTTGGTTTAGTTAATTCGTTGATATTGACATGAAAGTTTGGTAAGAAGAATTATTGTTAATTAAAATCATTACTCTTATTTTAGCTTCACTCTGTCAGGTAATAAGACTGTTGATTGTTATTACTGAGTAAATGTTAATTATTCGGTCCCGTGTTGGGCGCCAATTTACGAAATTTAAATTCAAATACTCTGACTCTCTAATAGAAGATAAACCAGTCTCATTAATATCTAATGAATTCATCTTTCGTTATTCACTTTCGTCTAATATATAAGGGCATATTAGAAAATATAAACAAATGTGGCCCCTCGTTAGGGCGCCAAATTATAAAGTGTTCATAATATGAATGTTTACCTCTAACCGAATCAAATGAAAATATAACTGCTAAAACGATAGTACTTTTATCTAAGAGCACGTCCATATTTCCGCCGTTCGATACGTTTCTTCCATAAATAGAAAAGAAACAGAACAATAAAGCAGGTACAATTAAAAGCGCCGGCCCTGCGGGGACGGCTCTTTAATTAATGGAATAACTCCAGCTATGCTCGAGTTTGGTCACCCTCCCCCTCCAGGGGGCCGAGGGGGCTCGAGGAGGCCTGGGAGGCTGGGAGGGGTGGGGGGCTCGTTACTGCACTCTAAACGGCGAGAAATCTTTAAAATATCGCCGTGTCGAGGCACATGTGTTAGTTATAAGTTGAGAGCCGATGGTCAGTTGGTCAATGCAGTGTAGCCGTATGCAATGCGGTTTATATGGGTTTAATCGTCGGTGGTTACAAAACCTGAGTCCAAATTGACCCAAATAAGTCAACGTGTTTAATGCAATAATGTAAATTTAATACTATGTTAAAACTTAGCAGCAATCCCAAAGATGTAAAGATTTTAAAAGAACAATGAATATGAAGAATTTTTAAACTTCTTTGAACTTCTTTAAATGATAAATTTGAATTAACTTTTGGATAGATTCATATCATCCATTCAATTAAAATAAATAAAAATAGGTATACGTACAGTGTGGTCCACTTATGTATATTGTTCTTACAGTGTGGGAGAGTGTAGTAGTTTTTCAGCAGAAATTGGACCATGTTGCCAATTTCACTCCGAACAGTGCCTTGATTTTTTTCTAAACTCTGTTTTCAAGGATGTAAGGGCTTGAAACAATGTAACCACATGCCGATGACAGAAGTGTTAGAATAATACTTTTTATTACCTACTTCATGCTGATATTAAATAATGATGTGCCTTTGTATTGAAGTATTTTCCTTGTTACAGGTAACCCGCTGAGCAGGTGGCGTCATATTTGAACCTACTGACTGGTAGATTGCTGTAGTTTTACAGTAAAGTCGTTTAGCGGAAATCATAATTGTAACATCAATAGTATACCTACAGGAATTTTTATATGGCTATTTAAATAAGTGTTTTTGAATATTCTTGAGAAATAAATTCAAAGAAATTTACTGTCCTATACTGAATATGAAATGTCAAGTAGAAATTAGATATACATTTCCCTATTCCCTGATTATTAATTTAAAAAAAAAGTCAAGTAGGATTTTAATTATTTTCTACATGCAAAAAAATTTGGTCATTTCGTAATGACTAATGACTTCATAACGAAACATCTGACAACCTACCCAAGACAACTAGCTGCTATTGACCCCTATTTTCACCAGGTAAATCCCTATTAAAACCTAGACTAAGCAATTACTCGAACGCCATAACTCCTCAGACACACCCTAACACCTATTCTATATTTATCGACCGTCTTTGTCGCATAAAAATAGTTCCCCCCATTATTATGATTTAGTACACAGTTGCAGCGCTGCAGCCACCCCCTCCCCCTCCCCCCAGAAGGAGTGGGTTGAGAAGTCAGAGTAATAAAGCCAGCTATATTTCACACTTAGCGCGTAATGAGCGCGCCAAAATAATTGGATCACGTACATAACTCATTATTACCTCGCACCTCACTCGCGGTGCGAATGTATCATTACTCCCCCAGCCTCCATTAGCTACTTCCACTAGGAGATTTAAAGTTTGGCTCGAGAGTTGAAACAGTGTGGAGCGCACGGTACCTTGACCGGATTGATTTTTAATCAATAACTAATCGAGACTGTTTAGACTTATAAAATCGAGTTAAGGTGATGAGGCGCTTCAGAAAGTATTCAAAATGCATTCGTTCTGTTGGTGGCTATAATTATTGCTACAAATGCTCAATTAGGCTATTTCTAGCTTGACTATACGATGTGCTGATGGAGGCAAAGACGCCATGTGCAGTCTGTGAAACGTCAAAATGTTCATGATTATATCCTATTCATATTATAAATGCGAAAGTTTGTTCGCATGCTTCGATGTTTGTGCTCAATCATGCCTAAACAGTTGAACGGATTTTGATTTAGTTTTTTTTTGTATTGATCGAGAGTGTTTTAGCTAAATTTGGAGCAAATCCGTTGGGCCACCTAAGAGTTATGGCTCAGAATTCAGGGATCTAAATTTTTTCGGGGGTTTTCATGTATTATTAAATACATGAAAGTTATTAACTTACGTTTCGTCACTTTTAAGAGTTCTTTTGGAAATATTACCTATTGAATTAAGTTTCCTAGCCTTTTGCCATCGGTTGAAGAGAAGAGATACCAGTTAAAATACACTAGAGATGTGCCATTCTCGGAAACTTTCCTCATTGTGTATGGGAAATATTCCCGGTCGAGAATGTTCTCCATACAAAATTAGTAAAGTTTCCGAAAGATTCCGAGAACGGGACATCTCTGACAGACGTTATTGAACATAAGTCTTATTTAAATTTATTGTCACAACACAACAATGAGTGCTTGTTAAAATTGGATGTTGAAGAGTTTTGTTTAGTATTAGCACGTTCACCTCTTATCTCTTGTAAGGTTGTTTGGAAGAGATCACTATCTAGCGATAAGACCGCCTGTTGTCTACCTATAATACTTTTAGTTGTACGTATTGTTTCTTGTAAATGTTTTTGTATAATGAACAATAAAGTGTTTTGTATTGTATTGTAAGTTCGGCCAGGCATTGCCAAGTCGCTCGCGACGGCCACTCGACCGTGCAGTGCGTGCTGAAATCGTAAACGTTATTAATTTACCCGAATATTCGACGCAAATGTGGCATAACTAGCGCATTGCCTGGACCCGTCGCGCTTCACTTATAAATTCTCACTGCTTTTATTCTGATTAGCTAGTTTACAATATTTCACTACTTATAACGTTTGCTAATCCGTAGTTACTTTCTCTGCCATTATCTTTTTATCGGCTGTCTTTGACTTTGCAATACTTGATCCATTGCAAGTAACGCGTTGCTATAAATAGCGTCACGTTGCTCCGTGAACCCGTATCTGACAAAATTTTATATTTTCCTTGGTCATATTACGAAATTCATTTTTGGAAAAATGCTTACACTTTGTAAAAGTTTTTACGTTTAGTTCATACTTTATGAAAAGTCGGCTGAAATTCCTAAATCGAAAGCTGTCGTCACTTTGCTGATTAATGTGGCGTTGAATGATTTCATTATTTGTTTTTAAAAAGACAATTATTACAACATAAATTATGACTATAAACACAAAAATTCATGCAATATGTTTACCCGTAGATAAGTAGGTATATATATCAATTTGAAAAAAAAACCATAATGATTACCGTTATCTTTGGCAGTAGTGACAAGTTTATGAGAAGGATTCAGTTCCAGCAAGGTTTTTTTGTTTTCTGCACTTAGTTCAAATGCTGTTAATATTCCAATATTGGCCCTTCAAACCGGATTTACCAAAGTTTACAACATTTAATTCCGCAATCGTCTAAGTAACAAATAATACTTATTTCAAATGTACAATTTCTGATTTGATACGTTACAAACATATTACTCGTACTATTATTTTCTTAATGAGTTTTATGACCACTAATTAAAGCTCTATAGTTTTATATCCTTACGTATCAACTCAAACTACTTGTCAGAAATAAGTTTATCCCAGTTATCAATAGCTACTATAAAATACTAAAAGATATTTCCAAAACAGTTTTGAACCCGTTTACCGCCGTAAAATCGTGACCCCTGGATGAGCGGTGTTATTCAACTTTAGCATTTGCGCGCGCGCAGCCTTTCTTGCTGCATATGCATGCGAAGAAAGTTCTCGCGGTCCAAACTAGTTGCGGGGTAATTGCCGTGTTTTTGCCCTAGGGCTGGAAAAATATAGTTCATTATTCGATAAAAGTGAGTGAACAACGTTATATTTTATGTTTAGCGAGATTAGTGTTGTATCTTTGCTCACATTTTTTAGAATAAGTATTTATTTCGTTACCTTCATTGGATAATGGTAGATGCCGAGACTTGTAAAAATCTCCAATGTTTCCTTTACTTGTAAAAAAACAGGCAAAGATGTCGCGGGCAAAAAGCTAAGTAGGTATTTAAAAAAAAAGAAACAGTCGAATTGAGAACCTCCTCCTTTTTTTGAAGCCGGTTAAAAATACAGATGAACACTCGACAAATTTGATTTCTTGGCCCAACATGTCAAACTGACTAACCAAATCCTGAACCCTTTGTTTCCCGTTTTTTTTGTCATAATGTTTGTGTACTCAATACTTTATTGCAATTTATAATGTAGGTGCAGGATGGAAAATAATTAGTTTATGTGCATTATGAACCCGGTCGGGCACAGCAAACAACAACGACAACGACAACGACAACGACAACAACGATACAATGATACAACGGTACAACGATAGTAATAATTTTTATATCTCTCGAACCGTAAACTTCCCAGATTTTTCATTCTAACCTGTACATAAAGCTGGGTTAGGTTAAGTTTGTTATTATTATAAAATAATCCTGAGAAACTAACAGGTTTTTATGGTCTGTTACTTTACCATAGGTTGCGTGGTGGGCTAGAGATTAGGCGAATGTTTTATAGGTACAAATGTGATGATAAAACATTTTTTTTAACTGTCTATTACCTAAACGGTCCATTTTCTTTTACTCAGGCCGAAATTTAAAGGTCGATTACCCGCCAAGAAAAAACTGGAAGCACTTATGGATGGTTTAATTATTACAATGTATTCAAGTATAAGTACTAAGTAATTAACATAATTATACAGAAATAACACAAACGTGATTCTAATCTCCATATACTACCGTGGCGCTATCTTCCACCTCCAAATACGGTTGATACAAAGTGCATAATCAACAAACTGAAGAATTAAACGCCCGAATAAGTTTAAAAGAGGATTATCTTAGGCACTAAAAAAAATGCCGGTCAAGTGCAAGTCGGACTCGCGCACCGAGGGTTCCGTACCAGCACATAATATTTTTAAACACAAATAGGTACCTCAATAGTTATGTACTTCAATGTGTGTCCGTTAACGCGAGCTGGATGCACACTTGGCCGGTTTGTGTTATTTGTTGTTTCTCTTCAGGGTTACGACTAAAATCAGAACAAATTTGGCGCTTGTGTGTATTACCTTCCAATTTTAAAAGAGAACAAAACCAAAATAAATTGAATAAAAAAACCTATTTTACTTTTCTTTATGATTTATTTATTAATTGCTATGGAATCCGCCGTTAAGTCACATAACTGTAAATAATTCAGTCAATTTATTACACATCGAAAGATACAGCTCTTTTAGGGACAAACGGACGGACGGATAACGTGGGCTTATCGAAGGCAATATGGTCCCGTTTTGCACCTTTTGGGTACGGAACCCTAAAAAACTAGTTCGTATAAAGTAATACGTGGTTTTTACTAGATTATTTACGCTTATAATAATCATAGCAACATACAAGCACTTGATGAATGCGTAAAACAATAAAAAATGGTTGGTACTTATTAGGTATGCAGTCTTAATAAGGTTCTGATCAATTAAATGCACTTGTTCGTGTACAAGGTTCAACGCAGTCAACCTAGAAGACCAAAGAACCTAAAACACCGGCTAGCCAGAAAAACGGGGGATTTTGTGAAGAATCCAGTGAACCGTTTAATTTTCTTGCCTTGCCTGTCGCTAAGCAGCAATCTCCGCACTAGTCTATAGACATGTAAATATATCGAATGTCGATTATCGACAGTTCGGCGCGCACGCACTCGCTCCCCTCCCCCGCCCCCCTCGATGCGCCTGCGCAGCGGGCGGGTTATTTAATTAATCGCGTTAGTACAGAGTGATTATTTACGCATGCTGAGCAATATGGAGCGGCCGCTGATTTACGAATACCACTGAATCTAGCTCTGCGGTCTTTTACAACGGCAGTAATATTTGCCGTTACAAATAAATGATTGTTTTTTTTATTGTGATGCATGCAACCTTGAGTGGTGTGGGGTTTCATATGTCCCCTAACTGCAAAAAGGCTGTTAGTACATAATACATGTTCTGGAATGTTTCTATTGATATCACTTACAATCAGGTCAGGTGGGTGGGCTGTATGCTCGTATGGCTATTCTATGCTATGAAAAATAGAATGTTCATAAATCGACGGACTGATGTTAATAGTGATGAGGTAAAGTCGATATTTCAGTATTGAATCGACCTGGTAGGTCTCAAGTAATAATGTACAATGGAAAAGTCGATTATATAAAGTTTAATTAATTTATTTTTATTCTTATTATTTTAATGTTTTGTGTTACATGTGCTAGACAGTTGCGAAATACTTTTTTTCAAAAGTCATAAAAATAAAAAATAACATATTTTTCGTCAATAAAATTTAATTTAATGTGTGCACGTTATCAAGACTCACTGTATTTATTTTGGGCATTTGAGTTGTCAAACTGTTCCAATGAAATCGACAGCATTAATATCCTGATTATGTTATGTTACTAGACGTGTGATCGCCCATAATCGCTATAGTTGTTACTGATTACCCGCTAATGGTACTGGATGCGCGAGCCGCGAGCGCACATTCAGGGGTTATCAGACCGCGACGCGGCGATAACATGGCGGACGCGTCCACGCGTTGCGATAACTCGCTATTGAGTCGCATTAATATATCAATAATAATCATAATAAACTTGATACCGTTTCAAAATTAACATTAAAACAACTTTCGTACCAACTCCTAATTAGGTATGTACCGCACCCTGTGTAACGGAACCTTTATAGTACCTACTAGTCAAGTATTAAGACACTATCCTTGACATTTGACATAACTACCGCCAAATGTCACCTGTCTGCCAGTACTCGTAGGTACGTTGTCTATAAACACACACAACTGCAAACCACGCTGCCTTCCAAAAGGTAGTATTAGAGTATGAAGGCAGAATACACTTAATACCTTTTCGCTTCGGTCGGTGCGGGTCAAAGTACGTACATATTTACGTGCATCGTTACCCTTTTTTTGCTTCTGAGTGAAACACGAAAGTCTATAAATAGAAGGTAAACACCAGAAAGCATTGAAACCCGCGCAGGCGCAAAAAACTCCCCGTTATTCTGGCATTTGAGCAGGTGCGCCCTTGCCAAGGGGATTTTAGCCTTATTGTTATTAGTTAAAGTTGTCAAATAGATCAGGCTTGAGTGTCAGATAGATCTTGATCCAGTCTTTGTTGGTTTCCGAATGGTGTCACTATAATTGCATTATTTTTCAAGTGACCTTTGCTTCCGTGAGGGAATCTGTCGGCGCGTGCGCAAAGAGATAATCGTTAATTTATGAGGTTGTATGGATAATTAATGGTTTCCTTGTGATATGGAAAAACTTGTGGTATGCTAGGTTGCATACGAGATATGTTACACGCGGACCCATATTAGAGGTTGTCTCTAAAGGGCCACACAGACTAACAGTCTTAGAAAATGTATTACTTGAATCATACGAGAAACTGATAGTCTGTGTTCGAATACGATGAACGGACAGGCCGATATAACCCAAGTAGCACACAAGCTGTGTAAGAGCCGTATACAGCTCTTAAAACGCTGAAACTAGAGTTATAATGGCTGTATAAGCTCTTATACAGTTTTTGTGCTACATGGGAAGCCGGGGGATTGTTAGTCTGTGTCATAGTATTATATTCTCTTTGGTCTGTGATACCCTTAAGGTCTACTTACTCAATGTAAGTAAGTACCTTTATACTCATCACTTGTAAATAACTATTATACTCAGCAATCAGTTTGTGTGTCTACTTGTTTGTCGTCTCTCTTGGCAAACATTTCAAACCTTAAACATCAGGTCTTGCGTTAGATCGGGTACTTGTGAATTTTTGCAGATTTCTTTAGGATGTAGACTCAATGACTAAGCCAGGTTTTTGACCACAAGTGCCCAAAGTTGCCAAAAATAAAAAAAATAGGGTGTAAATTTTAATGAACCCCGGAAGATTATTTTTGATAGTTAGCATCTAAGACATTTTCAGAAAATACTTACTATTTAACTAAAACTATCGCTGTCTCTAATATGCTAAGCAGTTGTCTATATACTGAAAGGAAAGTGATTGCTTCTAACAAGATTTTAATACCTGTCTATACATAGCAACTTGATTCCGTACGAGCCTAACAACATGTTAGACACATCAATCAAGACGTAAGTTAAATCACAAAAGAACTCGCTATACCAGCTTAGGTTGATGTAACTAATATATCATAGCTATTTTATTCAATTTCGTGTAAGGTTGTCCCGTCTATCATCTATTTTTGTTAACTAAGAGAGTCTCTTGGTCTCTTGGTTCGTTTTCATTTTTTTAGTGTAGAAACGGTTTTAGTTTCAAAATGTAGTATTTTCTAAAAATATCTGTACAAAGTTAGGTCTTGCCTGTTTCTGTTCTACACACAAAAACCTCAACCTTTCAGCGATTTACCTGTACTTTTTAGGGTTCCATAACTCAAAGAAAAAAATGGAATCCTGATAGGATCACTTTGTTGTCCGTCTGTCTGTCTGTGTGTCTGTCAAGACCCTTTTTCTCAGGAACGCGTGGAGGTATCAAGTTGAAACTAATATCAAATACTTAAGTCCCTTGGATCCCTTGGATCAGTGAAAAAATCAAACATCTATGTCAACGCAATCAAAAGATATGGCCGTTTATGCCGCATATTGAAGGGAATCTCAAGGGAATCAAAACCTATAGGGTACTTCCCGTTGACTTAGAATCATGAAATTTGGCAAGAAGCAATGTCTTATAGCACAAGTACAGGAAAAAATCCGAAAACCGTTAATTTCTAGTTACATCCCATAAAAAAAAAGTCCAGTTTAAACTGACACCCACTAAGTATGAAAGTGTGAAAGTTGTATTCCCGTGATTTACGAACTGTTTACATGCCTTCAAGTTTATGCGGAACCCTCGGTGCGCGAGTCCGACTCGCACTTGACCGTTTTTTAATGGTTCTTCCCATTTGTTTAGTATGCACTTATGCTTCCGAGATTGATTCAAAAAGAGCATCTTTTTAGCTTCCTATTGATTGACATGAATACATATCATGGAGTAATTAACACGAGTACGTAGTAGATCGCTGTTTTTTTCATTGTTATTGCCATATAAGCGGCACAGGCTACGCGCATTGCCCACGCGCGTTTTTGCCCTCAGCTTAGTGTGAATATGATCGGTTACTTTAGAGTTTGAAGTAGGTACCCAAGTATTACGAGGTTATTGCTGGTATTAGTTTTTGTGTTGGCGGTAGATCAAGTGTGAAGACAAAAGAAAGTTAGGATACAAATTCAAATAATACCTAAAGTAAAATGATCACTACGGGTTACTCACGTGTTAGTCAGTATTATGTCAGCTTGTGTCCTGACTAACGCGAGTCATTATTGAGAACAAAATAAATACGGTTACAGCTTACTCACGTGTTAGTCAGGAACAAATAATGAGTAACGCTGGTTTAAATTGTGTAAATACCTAAAGTAGGTAATATTTTCAGTGAATTTGACACATCAGGGAGCCTAGCGAAGACGCAGAAGAAGAATCGTAAGCTAACGATCAGTCGCGTCAGCCGATTATGTCAATTCCATACATTTTGTCGATTTTCGAAATTCGTTACCATGATGCAATTTGACCCTTTAAATTCGGTAATATGGAGTTGGGTGATTCTTAAATAGTTTTCACATAACCCAAAAAAATGAAAGTTTTTTTTTTACGAAATATTGCGATGTACGTCAAAAGTATATACCAAAAGCATATTTTTGATGAATATGAACAAGCTTAATGCCCTCGGGAAAGTTAAAAAAAATGGGTACATAAACACGGCTGTGACAGATTGCCTCGGTCGTGACATTACTGAACGTGGCTGTGACACCTGTATGACATGGATGTGACAGTTTAACATTTTTTATTGTAATTGTTAATATTAATGTTACTAAATTTGTGTCATCTTAAAGTGATTGAGCAATAAATAAAACACTGAATTGGTTTAATCAACAATATTTACTTGGTATACTTCTCATCAACACATAAACACCAAATAATTAAATCACAAGTGAGATTCCGTCATAAAGACCATCAGGTCAATCTATCTACTAATTCAACAAATCAGCCTTTTATTCTTAGAACTATCTGATCACAGGCAGCATTGTTTCTATATCACATAGTAACAACTAATAATTGAGTATCAAATCAGGACTCATTTTTATCCTGTAGTAAATATTTTCACAGTAAAGTTGAAGCATAAAAAATAAAGTGATTGCAGCATTTTAGCTCTAAACACAATAAAAAGTAAATCTTCAAGAAAGAAAGATAAACTTCTAAAAAAAAAACTAAATCACTTACTAAACATCTAAAAAAAACTATAATCAACAATGTTTAAGGTTTGATTATTTTTCACTAAAGAAGTGAAATCCTACATTATAAAAAGAGTAATACTCTCTCATCACTAATGACCTGCAACCTGCAAATTAGGTAAAAAGCCTCTAACCTTTTACATAATGGGATGATCCAATGAGAAATCAAATTTGAAAATTAGTGTATCAGGTTTGTCGTTATTTAAACTAACAATTTGACCTACAAAAAGGGAAACTAGATTCTTTTATCCTGAAAATTTAGCTATTACCCACGTCCCTTCTTTCAAGTTACATTTATTAGCTTCGGGAGAATTGTTACCGATTATAGGTTCAATTAGATTAGGATTAGTCGTGCTAAGACTTGACCCTGCATCACGTTCAGTGGTCAATCGTACTATCGGACGTCTCGAACAGGGATAATGAGGACATTTATCTTTTATTTCACAGCAATCACTTTTTTTTTCATATTCACGCCTTTCTTTTCTGTTTGCTTCTGAGGAGTTATTCTTCTTTCGTGGCATCTACAGAATCAGAATAGCGAAAAATTTGTATAACTAGTAAAAGGCTATTTCTAAAAAGTGCATATTAAACGAGATAGTTCAGCATAATAACAAAAGCCACTAAATCATTCAAATGAAATAGAATGTCACGACCACGCATTACACATGTCACGACCATGTACACAAAAAGTCCATGGCGGTGACATTTTTTTCATACCATGGCCGTGACAATTTGAAACGTGTTCGATATAACCTAAAAGCTAGCCATGACTTCGCAAAGCTTAATTAATTATCTTAAACTACACTGTATGAGGTACATATTATGTTTCAAACAATAGCGTGACACTAGTACTTACGTTCAAAACTCGAACACGGCGTTGACGTGTTAAGGTTGTCCCTTTTTTCAATTAAATGAGAAGATTTGTTTTTCGAGACACACACTACGTTCAGCTATTTTCAAATCTGACAAGAAGATAGTGTTGCTGTTCTAAAAAAACTTAGAAAGGGTTGCCAACATCAAAGATAGATTTCTACCGAGTACCGAATTTTTTTATTATCGTACATGGTCGTGACACAAAAACTACTCACAAACTTTATGTTGCTCAGAATCATAAATAGTCATTATAATTTGTATATATTTTTAAACAGTCTTATAGAGCAAAGGTTAGTCTTGCATAATTCCTGTAATATTTTGCAAAATAACTTGACATTTCTTCAGAAAAAAATATTTTATTTCCAAATCCGGCAATCTCACACAACACGGTCCGTGACATTTTCGAATTGTATTTTTTTTTAATAATGTTTCTATTAATTTTATGACAAAAATTTTATTCAGACACGATACTAGAGGTAATTAACTAAGTTAATTAATATACAGTTTACTGATTATCCTAAAAAATATATTTAATTCTTACAACTCACACAAAAAAACGTAAGAATAAGAATCACCCAGTTAATCTAGTACTAGCGCTTCGGTCTAGACCAATATTGAAGGGAAGAAGCTCCGCAAGGAACTAAATATAATTAATTATTATTAGTTAACTTAAAACTGTTATTAGCTGTTTTTTTCGAATCGTCCGATAGGCGGTTCGAAAGCCCTTGATGGGAACCATAAACAACGTTAGTTCAATACGCCCCGTCACAGTCGTCGTCGGGAACACGGCAGTCAGGATAAAAGAATTTCAAACACTTATGGTAATCGAAATCCATTTGTCAAACACATCATTAAAGCGTAGGTATATTAAAATTGCGTATTTTATGATATACAGGATATTTTTTAGTTAACAAGAAATTATATTAGTAACTTAACTAACAAACAGCACGGTAGAAATTTCCGTGATATTTTCTAAGTTGAATTAGCTGCCCGGGCGCATAAATCAATAAGGCTAGTTGTTCGTATCGGCGCATCGCTCCCGCACGACGCCCGCGCACGACCCGCAATATGGATCATGCGCAATGTATACTTAATAACTGGAGGGTTAAATTTACACAATGAAAGCTGTTCACGCATAGATTTCGAAAAGGTAAAGGTACTATCTGGGGCAATTCGGTAGCTTTGAATAAAGCTTTAAAAGCTCAGAAAAAGTGTATGCGTGCTCTCACCAACACAAACAGTAGGTATAGAGAATCTTGCAGGCCGATATTCAAAAACTTGAGGATTCTTCCCCTACCTGCATCCACTGCTGCTGCTGCTGAAATTAGCCTATTTGTCAAGCAAAGTCAGCACTTCTTTATAAAGGCCTTCCAAAGAAAGCTTGGATCGATGCGTACACGCAGGCAACAATTAATGGCCCCGAGGAGTAACTTAGCTCTTTTTCATAATAATGTTGCAGGAATGGCGGTAAAATATTATAATAAGCTTCCGCCTGCTACATGTGAGCTACCTCTACACAAATTCAAAAGTGCCCTCTTAAAGTGGCTATCAAATAATAATTTTTACTCGTTGCAAGAATATTTTAATCATTCAACAAATTAATGTTTAAATTTTTACATATTTACGCAAAGTAATTACTAGTTATCTTCCTCTGATATATATCTTAATTTATTATGGTTCTGTTATATCGACGCTTGAAAGGAGAAATGGGATAAGCGACATTTTTGGTGATATTGAGTTATATATATCGTTGGAATCGGCTGATTTTTCCGCATCGAATGAGCTAGGTCTCGTGTTCATCTGACGACTTTTTTGTCGCTTATCCCATCGGTGATTTTGAGAAACACGGACAAATTTTGTTACTAAACGACGTAATTTTTGACTCAATTTTAGATGATGGAGGTTAGATAAAATGTGTTTTGATTAAATTAAGCTAAGATTTTTTTACTCATTTGTCAGGACAAATAACACTACACTTGGATAGTTTTGCTTTGTCGCGTCTAATCAGTGATTTGTCGTTTGTCTTTTTTTACTTGACTGTATATTCGATTTTATTTTCCATTGTGACTTTTTACCTACTACCTTCAGAAAGATATAAATTAGCTTAGATCAAATAACCTGATCAACCTTATCTGAAGTATTGCCGCTTATATTTATTTACCTAATTGCAGTTTATAAACCTTTGTCGCTTATCCTTATTTACTTATTTGCAGTTTATAAAATCTTTGTCGCTTATCCTTTTTTACCTGCAATAAGTTTTGAATACTCATGTCGCTTATCCCTATCTAATTGAATTTATGAAGTCGGTTATTGCCAACATCCAATAAAAAAGTGTCGGTTACGCATTATTCTCGGACGCGACTAGACCGTGCAAACGCCATCTACCTAAATCGCTACGCTAGGAGACGTTGTCTAAGTCATACGCGGTCGTCGCATAGATAGAAAGTCCATCAATCAAGGGATTTAACTAAGGCTTCTAATGTCGCTATTCCGAGATCTTCCATGATTTTCCAATCTCGCTTACTGCTGAATTAGAAATGCGAGATCCTTCAAGATGGAAAATTAAAATTAAAATCCTTATTTTGTAAGTAGGCCCTGTAGACACTTTTACATGTCTGAGTCTACCAGCGCTCCCCAAGATGAGACCACTGTTGAGAAGAAGCGCCGCAAGAAACTCAACAGTCAGTCTTTTCTTTCAATTATCTCTTATTACTCGTATAAACTGGTAAATAAATAAATAATGGTATAAATTAAGCTATACAAAACGATTTAATCAAATGACAATTAAAATAAGCAAGTTTGAAAATTATTAATATACGAAGTAGTGTACGACATATTGAGAATATTGTGTTTTTACTAACATATATCATGAATCCAAAGTAGTTTCTGAAGCCTGAAAAAAAACGTTGTAAAAAAAAACATTACTTTTAACCATTGTTACTAAACAAACAGCTCATCAACTAACCAGCTTATGGAGTTGCGTAGAAATATTAAGACAAGTGACAATAAAGTTATTAAATTAAATTAAATAATTAAGACAAGTGACAAACAATTTAAGAGTAATTTCACTTATTGATGTAATTTAGGGCAATCTCTTATTTTATTAACCATTTTTCCCGAATGATTGTGATCTGAATGCAACATATAATAATTTATACGAGAGATTCATTCATAATTAGATAGTTTGTAGAAAACAATATGTAAACATTATTAAATCATGGCTACGAAAGTTACAGTTAAAGTACTTGTAAGTTTATACAATCTAAACAGTTAAGCCTACAGGTATGAATTTAGTTTTTTAGATTGTCGATTAGTTGGACTTTAGTGTCGAATTAAGATTGCAGTCAAAAAAATTACCAGTTTTACAAAAAAACAAAAAAACCATAATTGTAAACTATTTAACTGTGATTCGTTTTTTGATAGACTTTGTACGTGGGAGAATTAAAAAGTTTTGAACCTGACCTTCAAAATAAAGATTTTAATTATTATAAAAATTTTATTTTTCTGCATAGTTTCCAAAACGATCTATTACTATATCACTTTTGCCATCTCGCCTCTAACTTCAGAATTCCATGCAGTAAAAAAGAATCTCAAAGATGCATTTATAGCTTCTTGTACTTTAATATTAATTTGTTAATTTTTTTTTGTCCTCATAAGCCTCTTTTTAGTTTGGGGAAAAGGTGATAATCGGAAGGGGCCAAATCCGGCGAGTAGGGTGGATGCGGCAACAATCCAAACCCACAATTAAGTATGTATTTGTGCGATTGATTCCGCTGCAGTGTGGACAGGAGAGTTGTCTTGGTGGAACAACACTTTCTTAGATAACATACCAGTTATTTTTATTTCTTCATGCAGACATTGTAAGAGGGTAAAGTAATATTTAGCATTTATTATTATTATTATTATTATTATCGTATGGCTTAATGTCCCGTTCATAGTCTTATATCTAATTTTGATAGCCAATCCCTGGCATCCGACGTAAGTGCGTACAATTCCTTAAGTCCCCCTGCGAAGCGTCTCCCGGGGCACTCCTCCACGATGTGAGCGATTTATGATTTTACCCTTTTCAAGGTAATCGATCATTATGACCCCTCTGCAGTCCCAAAAAACTGAAGCCATCACCTTCTTGGCTGACAAAATGGCCTAAGCTCTCTTAGGAGATGGTGACCTTGACCTTTTCCATTGCTCGGACTGTGATTTTGACTCAGATGTGCTGTGGTGGACCCAAGTCTCGTCCATGTTCGCGATTGAGAAAATCAAGATCAAGATTCAAGAATCAATCAATCAAGATCAATCAAGTTTTAGGATCACATTGAAATATTATAAATTCAAACAATCCTGTGATACTGTATGGCGTGTGCGTATGTTTTCGGCTGAAAGCGATCTAGGCACCCAGCTGGCAGACACCTTAGAAAATCCAAGATCGTTGGTGATGATGTTCTGTGCTCGTTCATACAAGATAGCTATTGCTTCCGCTATCTCTACAATCTTCAACCGCCTATCATTCATAATCATGTCTAGTATTTTATTGGCATTTTCTTCTGTTACTTCTGTTACGGCTACTGCCGTCAATGGCTTACCACGTCTAGGTTCTACTTGAACTGCTTCTCTGTCGCGTTTGAACTCCGCTACCCATCTTTATACAGTGGCATATGATGGGGCGGATTTCCCTAATGTCTGGCACATGTCTTCGAAAATTTGCTTTTGTAAGTACTTGATTATTTACGGAACGTTGCTCAATTTGATCCATTATTATGGAAATCGCATACCTTGTTTAGTATTTCCGTCACAAATTTTACAATTGTGACAGGAAAAAAACAAAAGATAATGCATAATGATGAGAAAACATGTGAAGATTGACACAATTTATTGATTGAAGACTGGCGTGTGCCAGTGTTATTTTTTGTTTTTAATTTCATTATCAATCTTAGGCTCAAAACTTTTCAATTCACTTACGTATAGTAATACAATTATATTCAAATAAGGCTTACAGTGTGGTGGCAATATAATTAGAAACGGTTGTGATCTCTACGTACAACTGCCTTCAAATAACTATTGACTTATCGAATTTTACCAATAATAAAAAAATACTAAGCTACTTATTCCACTGTTAGTACAAAGTACTAATTATATTCCTAATTATAATTTACTTTAAACTAATAGCTAAGGTTTGAACTAATGTACAAAGAACAAAAATGAGCTGACGCGTTCATAAAAAATTTCATACGTTGTATGAAAGCAATTATTAATCCTTATTTAATGATAACAACGTTTTCAACAGGGATTAACTGTACATAATTGGTCAAGAACTTTTTGATTAGTTGTCATATTTGTAGTCATAAGAAATATTGTATGGGAAAACGCAAGCATTTCTATTAGTGTGGCTTGCACTGTAGGTAGGTATTATTATAAATATAATTGTATTAATATACACAATCTAATAAAAAAAAAACTAATCTTACTATGTCATAAAATAGTCGTTTTAAATTTTTTTAGTTTTTTAAATATATTTCGTTACAAAAAATAATGAAGAATCCCAAAAAGTACCTTTTTTTCAAATCAAATACTTTATAAAAAGGTATATTATTAAACGGGTCACTAATTTTTCCCAGAAGTGAATTAAGGTTTTATTTTAGCTTAAACCGCTTTTACGTTTTCAAGTTACCCGTCCAAAAGCAGTTAGCTAATTTATCCTGAATATATTTTTACACCTAGAATAAATATAGAGTTTTCTACCTCACCATCAAATTCGCATTATTTCTAGTTAGATAATTTTACTTGAATATGTTTTAGTATATTTTTTTGGTCAGACTCTTTTACCGAACTTATTTCTCGCTCAACATTTTGTTTAGATAATTTTACCTGAAACCATTTTAAAGACCAAATTGCGTAAGCCACACTAAATTCTAAACTAATGCATTTTTGGGCAAAATAATCACAACATCATATAGAAAACAATAATATGTTCATTTATATAGGTTTAATTCAAAAATTGGTCTTATAGATAAATTATGATGATTTTTTTTCGAAAATTTGCGCGGTTTTTTGGCTCTCCTGTAAAGTTTGCTCCGTGTCGCTTATCCCATTTCTCCTTTCAAGCGTCGATATTGAAATGATAATGTTTATGGAGGCTAGTTAAATGATGATTGTGTCTTTATTGTGATACACTTTGTTTTGTATTTTGCATAAGGCACACTCCGAAACAATGTACACTCTGCATCAAAAAAATCACACATCTACGAAAATTAGCTTCAAGCGATTATAGCTCTTAAATTATTTATTGTACCGAATATTAGTATCATTTGAAAGCACAATTATCTAATGAACCTTAAAAACACGAATCGTACGATTCCGTACAAAACATGATCGATAAATCAATTAGGATTTGTAACTGATTGAAGTCAACTTTTCAAAAGGTTCGATTTTTTTGTCGCCGAATGTATTTGACTACCATCGTGATGTTTTAGCAAAATAAATTAAATAAATAAATTGACAACTGTAGCATTACTTTGCGACAGATGAAAACGGCCTGAGAGGGGTTTTCATATTTTTTTATAATTTTTTTCGTAGTCGGGGATACGGGACCCTTGACACTTGAACTTTGAAAATAGAAGACAAGTTATAGTTGGAATTTGGTGCTTGTTAGTGCACATTATGGCATAAAGCTTGCAGCGGGCTTAACATGCAAGCACGAGATAAAATTTGCCCAGCAGTGGACGTCTCTGGACTGAGATGATGATGATGAGTAGCCATTTGGTGGTGAGTGGACTCTGAGGCCCATTTGATGGTCATTTGCAGAAGCCAGTGTGCAGGTTGACCGCGTTGTCAACCTTCAGTGGGAACACCTGTTTTTTCCGAAAGCTATATGTAATGCTGCAGCCATTATATGTCCATTTTAGCCATGCAGAACTTAATTGCCATACGTAGGTTAGGTTAGGTTAGACTATCTGCAATATCCAAGTCTTTCAGCAAAAAATTACGTTCGGAATTACGAAAATTCAGTGTCCTATTTGTACCCAGTGTACTAGTTTAGTGTACCCGACCTTGGCAACCTTGCAAATACTGCTTGGAGATAAAGTTGAAAGACCTGTGTCGGCGACATGTCAGGCGAAGTCGAGCGACTTCTCTTGACACATCTGGAAACATCACACGACACGTGTCGGCCACTCATTTGTCCCTTAGTGAATTCCTGGCTTTAGTTGATGGTAGCAGCCGGGACCTCCACAAATATTATTACTATAAAATCCTTTTTTCTAATATAACTTGCGCCGCAAGGTAATAATAGTCATTGTAATTTACGAAACGTTATCAGATGCACAAATTATTGCATCCGCGGATCCTTCCGTCATAAGTCTCGCTCTAGCGATGCTATCGGCGCACGCTCCTGACTTACGAGCCGCCCGCGCATGCGCGCGCGCAGCCCCTATTCTGCTCTACCATGTCCGAGCGAGACGGCAGAATTTGGATTACTTGGACTTTAACTATATACATCAGAAGTTTTGTAAAGGTCTATTGACCTAAGCGTTTCATTAGGAACCATTGCCGAAATACGAGAATCAGAATAAAACTAAATTCTGCCCATCACTCCGTCCGTGTAGAAAGAAGTCGTTTATCGGTACCTAGTTGTTTCCTCGGGAACTGTCTCACTTGCCGAGAAGCTACGCCATGTCCACTGCCAGGGCATACATAATCTGTACAAAACTTGACGTCGTTCGATCAAAACGTTGAACGGCAAAAACGGACAAACAGACACAGTTTCGTATTTCTAATATAAGAATATACTACTCTGTCAAGAAAGTACCGGGAAAAGATCAATAATACACAAACTGTTTGTTAATCATCCAAATTTATTTTATCACCTTCAAAGTATGCTCCTTCAGAAACGATACACTTACGCCAACGAATAATCCAATCATCAAAACATTTTTTAAACGCTGTTTCCGGAATTGAATTCAGTTCTCGGCGCGAATTCTCCTTTATGTCTTCTACCGATTGAAAACGGGTGCCACGAAGTGGTAATTTGAGTTTAGGAAAAAGAAAGAAGTCGGCAGGAGCCATATCTGGTGAATATGGTGGTTGCTCGATGGTATTTGTTGAGTGTTTGGTCAAAAATTCTTTCACAATGATGGCCTTGTGCGAAGGCGCATTATCGTGGTGCAAAATCCAAGAATTTTCATTCCACAAATCTGGCCTTTTTCGTCGAATTTGCTCTCTTAAATGCCGCATAACGCTCAAATAATATTCTTTATTTACCGTTTGACCTTCCGGCAAGAATTCCGAGTGCACAACACCGCGATAGTCAAAGAAAACAGTCAACATGACTTTGACTTTTGATCGACTTTGGCGTGGTTTCTTCGGTTTCGGTTCAGTTGGAAGGCGCCACTCCGAAGCTTGTTGACTAGTTTGCATGTCAAACTCGTAAACCCACGTCTCGTCACCAGTAACAATGCGTTTCATGAATGTTGGGTCGGAATTGACTCGTTCTAGCATGTCCTCAGCGACTCTCATGCGATTGAGTTTTTGGAGAAAATTCAGGTCTTTTGGGACTAGCCGAGCGGTAACATGTTTCATACCCAAATGATTAGTTAAAATAGTACGGATCGACTCGTGAGATACAGAAAGTTCGGCGGCTATCTCTCTCAAAGTTGAATGAGGATTTTCAGTCACTATTTCCTTCACTTTTGCGATGTTAACTTCAGTTGCAGACGTTGATGGCCTACCAGAGCGAGGCAAATCTTCCATCACATCTCGACCGCTTTTGAACGCTTTGTACCACTCATAAACACGTGTTTTTGATAAAGTCGAATCACCGTAAGCCTTCTGTAACATTTTCAGTGACTCCGAACACGAAATTCCATTGGCGATGCAAAATTTAAGACAAACTCTTTGTTCAATGTTTTTGTCCATTATGAAATTCGCAATACACACTAGATATGATATAACTAAAAACAGCACTGTATTTAATATAAATAACAGATGCAACTCAAACTCCGCGCCAAAATAGAAAACAGTTGTGCCAATCTAACAACAACAAAAAAAACAAAAATTTGAATTTGGAACCATAAACAAATCATCCATTCCCGATACTTTGTTGACTGAAGGTATAAGGATAAGGAAATATAACCGCTTTAAAAATTAAAAGATTTCTCCTGAAAAATTTGTAAATCTATTAGGCTAACATAACAACAATATATAACGGGTGATTTTATTGTTAATAGCAACTTTGATTAACACTGGATTTTAAATACACTTTACTGTGGATACAAGAGATATTTGAGGATTCGATGTGGTGGAAACCAGAATAGGCCTGCAGAAGGAAACAATTAAAGAAGATGGCATCTCCACACAAGTCATGGCTGGCCGACATTAGGCGCTTAGATGAGGCAATGAAATTAAAATTGGATTAATCGATGCTAGCGATATCGACTTGCTGCGGTTATGCGAACTTCTACAGAGAAGTTCTAAAGAATGTCAGCTCGTAACTTAGCTAGATTAAGGTAGTAGAAAAAGTAATAGTAGTTAGTTGTATTATAAATAATAAATAAATAAAATATTAAGCCGTTGAAATAATTGAAGGTTAAGTTCAAAAAATATTTTATCCATTATTTTTTAGAAGACTAAAACCTGTTTTATCGGCTGTTAATGTTGTAATAATTTTAGAAAACAGAATAAATATTAAAAAGAGCATGTAAGTTTTTTGTTGTTTGAAGGCCGTTTTCAAAATATCTATCTTTTACCAAAAGTTTGTTAAAGATCTACTTTCAATTTTTGTTAAAATGGCGTCTGTCCATGAGGACAATTCTGCCAATGTCAAAGTTTGAGGAAACATGTGATCGGTTCTTGAAAATGTTATTAAAACATTTAGAGTGTTATATTCTCCGAGATCAGAGGCAAGAGTGTCGGCCGCCGCTCGCGCTGACCACTCCACCGAGCTCTTCAACACCACTGAGGCACTAAAAAACGCGACAAAATAATCGACACGTGCAGCAACCAACACTCTTGTCACAGAACTCCAAAGATCTACTTATAACCATCTTTATTCTCCTTGAGCGAGAAAATTAAATATCGATTGTATCTGTTCGGGATGGAAATAACCACCGACTCCGGGCTATAGGTAAACTATCTTTGTGCCAAATTCTACGTCAGTTGGTTAAGTCGTTTATCCAAGAAGATGAAAAAAACACTTTCGCATTTATAATTATAAGGATGTGAAGCCTCGCAGACTCCCAGGCTAGGTTTTTATGCAAAGTTCTAACAGCGCGGACAAGTGGCATTCTCTGGGTATTTTAATGGCCGCCGGACCGGCGAGATAATCTGTTGCATTTTCCATGCAGCAGCGCGCGGGCGGCGGACATTGTCCCGGGCAAAAACGATGTTACATAATCAGGGGGGGGCTACGATGACGCTCGCGCGGAATTTTGTTGTGACTGTGTTGCAGCAATGATGTTTAGTTTTCTGAACAGTGGTTTTAGTAGATCTCATGTCGAAGGTTTCCACATCTAGGTAACCACTATATTATCCGCGCCCAGAAGGCTGCATACTGATTGCCTGTGGATCTCTGAGGTCTGCAGATAGATAAGTATGGGTATATCTAGTATGATGAAAACGGACAGCACGTCAACGTTTTCTGACCTTGATACTTTTCCAGCTGATGCAGAGAGCCTTAGGATAAACATGCTCTCTGCATGCTCGTTAGATTAACAGGTCATTTTACTAAAATCCATTTTATTGGCTGTTATCCCATTCGAGAGGTTAATCTATATTCCCTGTCTTCTCTGCCTGACGGTGCGAGGTGCCGGATTAGATACATCAATGGAACGTGTCCACCTTACATGCAAACTCAAAATTAAGAAAGTATACTTAAGTAACAAAGTCTTAGAGGAAAGTATTGTCCGAAAGTCTTTGTGTCTTTGACGCAATTTGGTTCCCCTGACCTGCTAGCACTCCGAGTAGACGACTTTAAAAGACTTCTAACTTATGCTTCGGATTTTTTCTTTAATTTTCATGCTGCTTATTCTAAAGAATATGTGTTACCTACCTAATAATAGATAAATATTCCAAACCTAAATAGTCTATTTAGTATCAAATTGCTAACCTAAGCAAAGCCTCCTCACCATTTGTCGAAAATCATAAAATTTTGGATTCTATTACGAAATATTATTAGATTTTCTTTAATACATGGTCAACATCTGCTGCACTGATTCGAGCGGCAAACTAAGGCCCCGCGCAAAAAGCCCTCCCATTCATATGCGTGGACGCAGTTTTTGCGCCGCCCGCGCCGGACGTTCCGCGCGTCGTATTGTAAATTGGGCGACTCTTGCGCCATTCAACGCGACCGCTTTTTACTCCTCTAATGCGCTCAGGTGACTGTAATGAGACTCTTACGCATGTACACAGAATATCGCTCTTAATTCAAGTGGATAGGGTTCTCAATTGAGTAGTGGAGCGAGGAAGGGTGAATACATAAGTTGGAAAAGATAACTTAACTAATTACTGTAATGAAGCGACTAATTAGAATTGTTGATACTTCTATCGTCCTTGTTTGGAGCTATCTGAGTCGCAGGGTTTATCATGTGGATCAAAGGCGGCTTCAAAAGAGAGCGATATTCTCTGGCATGGTTAGATCTTACGCCTTTTTATCCATCGCCTGTTTTCCATGGAGTTAGAGGCGTTTGAGGTTTCTGCAGGTAAGAGAGAAGAGAAGAGAGGTAAGAGCGATGTGAATATCCTAATGGACACTGGATAGAATCGATATTTTCTTCAAATACAAAATATAACTATAGCAACCTCGTAACGTAAAATAAAGTAGGTCGCGACTTCGTGGGTTACAACATTATAATTATAACAATACCTCAAACTGATCTCATCACACAATTTTTTCGGCAGTTTGCATCACTGCAGACACATTTAGGTGCCAATTTGCTTAGTAGCTGTCTGGTCGTCTCGACTATTAGGTAAACGCGGTTGTTTCCGGCCGCCGGGCCGCCGGCCGGCGCGGGCGCGGGCCGGTCCTCCGAACCAGCTCATGCCTGTTAATTTATCGACTTATTTTAATTGTGGTCGCATCGGTTCGGACGTCGCTGCATTCAATGTAAATGCGCTTTAAAAGTAATGGCCTGGTCGTCAATTGACTCGCATACGCAGCGCGCAGTTTAAAGCGCGTCTAGTTTTTGCGCGACAGGCGAAGATATAAATCCCGGATGAAAAACCGGCATTTTTTGTTTCATTTCTTGTTATGCGCATTCCGTGGTTTTTGCGCGGTGTGTTTTTGCGCGAGACAATGGTGCGCGCGATGGCGCAGTGATTGCGCGCGCACATTTGCATGCGAGCCAATGGCGGCGAGGCCACGCCCCCGCCCCGCCCGCTCGCCTATCGGCGCGCGCGCCGCGGCATTGTCCCGACGTTATGACATCGAGACAATGCGACATCGTGTTGCATCGCGTTGAATGTGTAAGCATGAGATTACAGCGCGAGACGACAGTTCATTAAATCGAGATTAGTCTCGGGTTGTTCTCCGGTCACAATAGACATTTTAATAAAAGTAAAGAAGATTTTATAAAAATACAAGATAAATTACACAAACATTTAACGCCTACCCAAGCAGCACAAAAGCTGTACAAGAGCTTATACAGCCATTATAACTCTAGTTTCAGCAATTTGAGGGCTGTATAAGGGCTTATACAGCTCGTGTGTTGCGTGGGTACTTTACTTAATCTAAACGAGATCACAGGTAATAATAATCGATATAAAATTATCCATGCATGGCATGCAAAATGTGACGGCACAATATTTATTGTCGACAAAATACGAGTGTGTACCTCTATTTGTATAGGTACAATATACAAGAGATATGTGTGTCTACCACGACGCGGAATGAAGCGATAAAAAGCCGTTCATTCGCCCCGTACTATGCTCGTCTTTATCGCGGTAGAAGTGTGGATAAAGCATCCGTCCCTCTCGCACTTACATACTGGTCAGAAAGGGACAGATGTTTTATCCACATCATAAACACGGCCATAACGGCCTGCTGGAATGGTCGCCGGTCGCCAGCGGCGCGGGCGCGCCCGAATGGGGCAGTGAGAACAGCCGCGCGAATTTTTTTCCCGAATTCTTCGGTTGGTGCATCCTATAAACTACACATAAACATGAATGTGTGAGTTAGACTGTATGTTTAAACGTATTAAGATTAAAGTCGTCGCTTTTCAATGTCATAGAAGTGTTATGATATGCTTGCGCGTCAATTTTTGTTTGTTAAACATAGATAGGTACTGTTATAAATATAAAACAGGACTTAATCGTGTAAAAAGAACCGCCTGGTCAGTAAGTCTGCTTTTTTTTGTTTTGTCTACGTTCAGGTTGATTGCTTGGTGAAGTTCAAAAAGTTGGCGTCATTAAATTTTTCTTCGAAAATTTCCGTTGTGCGATAAAAAAGTACTTAGCCCTTACAACAGGGAATACGTACCTATATATCATTATTTTATCGCATTTCTTAACAAAACATTAAAAAAAATACCGTAAAAGAGAATGAGAAAATGTGAAATTAAAATTAAAATCGGCCAAAAATACGGACAATATAGGTGGGTAGACAGAGAGATCCGACATGTACTGTGACGTCAGCAATTCTGTTTTGCTAGAAAGAGAAAGAAACAAATGTTTAATGGCTTATATCTTGGTTATTTTTATAGTTACCTATTCAAAAAATATTTTTCCTCTACTGTTTGTTACATGAATTACTTTTTAATAAGGCAAAAAAAAACATGCATATTCCCTATTGCATAGAGCACAACGGAATTTGCATGGTAAATGTTTTCCTAAATTAAGTATGTTCAACTTTTTAAACTTCACCTGTATCCACTACCTACATACAGGTCACCTTGTGTAACCAAACCAAGTTAATCTGACTCGATTCTAAGCAGTCTGTTAGAGCACAAGCCTACAAGATCATAACTCGTTGATCGTTTTCGCGTAATGAGTGCGTATGATCCGCGCGTGCGCGGGATGCTATCGGCGCGCGCGCCGATCGGCATTCATTAGCGCGCGCCGATTAAACGTCTTCTTTAGCGAGATTAGGACGGGATTAGCCGGGGAGTTAAGTTAGCTGGTTAAGTGGTAATAAAGGTAGAGGTCAAGGGCTTTATTGCCACTTAAAACTACAAACCGATTATTTACTAAAAACATGAGTTAATGTAAAAATACTACAATTTCAAAATACCGTATTACTTACTGTGTGCACGATTCCGAGTCGCAATATTGTGTCAAAATAATAACCAATACTTTAATGTTCATGCTACATTTTAGAATTCCGATATATCGAGAATCTGTTGAACATTTTTGGTATTTTGGGAATTAACGTTATAATAAACCAATTTTTGGCCAAAGTAAAAGGGAAATCATAGAAAGCCATCACCTTCTGCGCGTCTTGAATCATTTCCAAAATCAGTTTATTAATACCTGTAGAGGGAATGCCTGAGTGCCAGTCGTTTATTTGTCGGTGCTCTTAATCCCACAACGGAGCACGTGACACGACTGTTGAGTTGAGTTGAGTCTCTTGCGACGATTCTTCTCAACTGTGGCCTCCTTTTGGAAAGCGTTAGTTGACTCCAAACTATAATAGGCTGAGCCTGTATCTTGGATCTTGGACATACTCCTTTGTGGACAGGTTGCCACAGTCCCAAAACCAACGCAACTTCTCAATTCATTCTTGTCTTACATTTTGGTTTGTAACATAAGGTAGGTAGGTACTTATTGAGTTTTGAATTTTTAGGCTTTCTTCACCAAAGCGTAAGGCCGGAGGTTCATCGTGTTTACTTACTTCAAAAAGCAGCAAGTCAAACAGAAACTTGTTCTTTAAATAAGGGGGTCCCAATCTACCTTTTCATGTAGTGAAGTAAAAAAAAAACTACGCTGATCTTATAGCCACATGACAATGTATTTAGAGGCTATTCATTTGAATGTGGTAATGAGAATACGTTCATAGATTGTTTATTATCTATCTTTTTTCTTTTGGGAATTCTTTAATTTTCCGGAAACAAAATTACTCAGATACGGACATACGTTTCCGAACTGAAACTGAAGTTTAGCATCGATCGGTTTTGGCATCGAAGACGGACCACACACAGCAACAAACACGCTTGCGCATTACTTATAATAAGTCAGAATATTGCGCTGTAAGTTAAAAAAATCATGAATCAAATTAAAATTGCAATTTCTCCTTATCCTTTATGTTGGTACACGTAACCTTCTGTCATCCACTTTCCCGCTACAAATGTTCTGTGTTTGTCTGTGTCGTCCATAACATTTGTTTTTGTTGAACGATTCCCGTCTGATCCTCTCACAAGAACCGAAATATACACCGACCATTATCTATGCGTGCGTTATGTCTACAACTACATTACCAAGTCAGCAAGGAGTGAAAACCATTTAAAAAATCATTCAAGCCACCGATTTTGATGAACTTTTTTCAATCCTTCTATTTCAAGGGAAACTGGAGCAGGTCTTCAATGGAGTATAAATTCATTTAATATTCTATCTAATCTACTTCTACATTTACCGAGAGCTCAAATTTCAAACCATCTTGCCATACGTAATCCGTTTACCTTCGACAACGTTATGACGTCACTGACGGATGCCGCGATCCATCATCCGTCCATTACCGCATCCCGCCGGCTCGCCACCGTGCGCCACCCCTATCAACTCTCGTTTTTCACACCCTAAAGGGGTAAAAACTACCATTTTAACAAGCGGGTCTTAAGAGCTGTAAGCGTGGGTGTTAAGGCGTGTTTTGTCTTGTGTGAACGGTAGGTGGGCTCGTGTCGATTTATTGATGACAAAAATTAAACTGCGTTGAGTGGACATGCGGGCGTCAGGGTTGGCGATGAGAGATAATTAGGTGTTTTTTTATTTATTTATAAGCTGCTTAAATTAGGTGTTTTTGTTAAAATTCATCATAATTATACACTACGTTACCTATTTTCCTTACCTTAACTATTGTCAGATTACTAATCCGAAGTCTGAGTCAGTACTTTTGTTCTGTATTGGTTTGCCTCATTTCGGCTTTTATCCTTTAGAGAATTTAACACCCTTTCTATATCTCCTCGAGCGTCGAGCGACTTAAAATTTGTAAAGACGTATCGCTACCGTGAGTAGCCGCGTCACCCTGATGAAATACTTTCCTCTTAGTATCTATGGTAGGTATAAAGACGCTAAAATACATTTTTCTAAATACCGCTTAGTCCAGCTGAACCGGTTTAATGGCATCATTCTTGAAATTGTAAAAAAAATATTTACCTGGTTCATTTAACATAGTCATTAGTAATTCTGATCCAATTACAACTCCATTTCGATATAATACTGACTGATTTTTGCCCCCTTCTTTCGAGAGACAGCCCTGCGGCTCGCTCACCGGATAAACATCCTAAACGCTCCCTAATTGTGACCCCCCGCGCACCGCACACCCGCCGGCTACCGGGGCTCAGGGTCATGTTTTGACAATTGATAGTTTGATACTGCCCTGGCTAATGACAATGGTAATGTGCACAAAGAACACAGTATGTGAAGTAAACGTAATGCGGCAACAAGTTTGCTGTTTTCTACATCTCTATTGCCCAGTTCACAGATACTTAAGTAGTTGGTAATGAAAATAAAAATATTTATTCTGCTAGTAGACCCTGCGGGCACCTTCACAATGTGAAAGTGCCTGCAGGGTCTACTAGCCGAATATCGGAGTCATGTCGGAGTCTACCAGCGCTGCCCGAGAGGAGATCACAGTTGAGAGGAGTCTTTTCTTTCAAGTAAAACTTTTATTTTGAATTTAAATTTTCTATTTCTATAGAAGTAAGCTGAGACGTCTGGACAGTCCGTTTAGCAGTACGTGGCAAGTTAAAGATTATAAGCCACTTAAAATTTACTAAACGATAAAATTGAATTTATTAATGTGCATTAGTATAGTTAAGTCGCAGTAAGACATTTACGTACCTAATTAAATCGTGGAAATTACATCAAAGTTAATTATTAGCTTTCTGCGACAGGGCTCTTTGGTGTCTTAACAAAATAAGTTGTTGACTGTACATCGTTGTCTACTAACCGCGCAAGCCTAAAGCTTCGACTGAGACTGGGTGGGGTTGGGTGGATCACAAATATACAATATGCTGTGTCGTTTTAAAAGAACATCTTAAACAAATTCCTGCGGCTGTTCAAATATGACTTGGAAGCGAAAAAAAGTACTAAAGTGTATCGCTATTAATGATGATGAACACTTACTGCCGCACTCAGAGACGTCAATTAAGTTTTAAGTTTCATTAATGTTGCTGCATCTTATTCTATTGCTATAGCAAAGAAAGTGACAGCAGCTACTTTAATGAAACTTAAAACTTAATTGATGTCTCTAAGTGCAATGCGGCAGTTTGTCCCCTCGACAGCCGCACTATGCAAATGAACCCTGCCTCTCACCGTATCACCACAGTATAAATATAGCTAAAGCAGTAAAGAAAGTACGGACAAACGTTTGAAACGTCGCACTCACACAGATGCGCGTCTTAACGAGTCCCCTAAGCGAACATGGCAGTGCTGTTAGGCGGGTGACGAGTGGAGACAATGGTTGAGACGTGAGTCTGTGTGAGTGCGACGTTTCGAACGTTTGTTCGTAGTTTCTTTACTGCTTTACTATATTTATACTGAGGTATCACCTACGTTTAGTACGACCTTATGGCGCCACCTAACTTGGCCGTATAACTCACCACTGAAGACTTCTCTAGTTGACATACCGAAAAAAGAGATTAAACCAAGACATTCGACAAAACAGCTAAGTGGACTAACAGATCAAACCATGGATCAAACATATTAGTCCCCTGAATCCATAAAGCACGTCCCATTAGATCTGTTCCCACGCGGCGCGGCGCGCGCGCACTCCGCGCCGCGCGGGCATTGGCTACGCGCGGCAGATTCGTCAGGCCGCGTGTGCGAGCGCAGGGCAGTGGGCCGCGCAGCTAGAGCCTGGACAAAATTCAAATTCAAAACCTTTTTTTAGGTTACGTGGCCTATATTAACATATACCTTATAGACTAACCTACATTATAATACAAACTTTAAAAATCCATAGAGAAGAAAAAACAGTGTGGTCCTGATTTGATCAACTTCGCCGTCACTGCCGGTGGCTCCCTCGGAACACGACATCTTTAACGACATTTTTAGTACTTAATGTAAGAAATTGCAGCAAAACTTGATTATCTTAATCTTAGCTAATAGTGCATCCAATACAAACTTCGCGCTCCACTTCTTAATTCTACGAGTAGTGACACAGCCGCGCAGCATCGGTTTGACCGGTGTGGTGTGGCCGCTTGATTTTTAAGATAAAACGTACATTCATTTGCTACTTGTGTTTAAAACCATGATCTTTAAAAACAACAGTTGACACCAATTTGACAATAATAATAATTTCTCAGGTCTCTACTGAATTTTCCCGTAAGGATACCAGAAATACAATATGTTTGTACAAATTATTTACTTTTTCTTTATTTTGTAAGAGTTTATAATTTCAAACTTTCTTGAATCGTTTCTTATGCTGCCTTATGAATTTAAGTTTTGTCCGTGCTTAGTGCTGATGACTCCAGTGTGCGACGCATGCGCACCTGTGGTCATAACGCGGCGTAAATTACGACAATTCGCACTATTCATTGCTCATCGTTCCGTCATTAATGCCCGTCGCTCCGCGCTTTGTCTTATCCAGGGCTTATGGCGGGTTGTTCCAGGAAGCGTCCTAGGTCGAACCATTGTGTTGTAGTTAATTTTGTTTATTTTGTCTTTCGAATAGGGTTCTTTGGAATGTGAGGTATTCATGTGTTTGTAATATTATGGATGGTCATGTCTTTCTATGTAAGGTATTGGAAAAGTGCTATTGCTAGTCTCGGCTCGCAAACGTGCTCTTTATCAGTCAAAACTACACATTTGTAAATAGTAAGGGTCTGTTCATTTATTAGGTAAGACAATTTTACCCACTTTCTGACTCCCCCTCCCCCCAACGTAAGAAAAAATAAGACTTGGGACTTATAATACCCCCCTTTCAATCTTACGTAAGATCAGTATGTAGGTACAGGAAAATGTAGCATAAACAAAAAAACCCTTTAAATTTTGCTTGCTTTTGTGATCTTACGTAAGAACAATCTAGACCAAGGGGGGGGGTCTCTTACATGGGGGTGGGCCCTAAAAAATAAGACTTGTTCGGACCCTCCCCCAAATCGTCTTACGAAATAAATGAACAGCCCCTAAGTAGGTACTATTAAAAGCTAAGTTATTTCAACTTTTAAGTACCTACCATCAATAAATGAATGAGAAACACAACTGACATTCGATCCTACACAAGCACCATGACGCGTGCGCAACAAATTTGTTCTGTATTATTGTTGTGTGGGCTTATAAATACGATACACACAAACCACTAGTAAATTAAATTACCTTTAACAGAATATCCAGTTTTTTCAAGAAATATCATTCCTATCCTTCTTTTTATCAGAGCACTCCTTCGTCTATAACTTTGAAGCGTGAAAGAGAAAATTGCATATTAACGAATAAGCGTGTTACAGAGATGTTGCGCGGAATGCGCCTGCGCAGATTGAAATGTCACGCGTCGCGCGCGCCGCGGGGCCAATCGGAAATGACGTCATTATAACACCACCCGCACACCTCTACGGACCATCTTCGGATTTAAATGATTTAGATTGATCGCAGCACCTTACGTTTTTTAAAGACAATTTTGTTAAATTATTAAATTTGTTTCACATTTGAATTGAATTTAACATGGTTTAATGCTTACGCATTTACGCATTCTGTGCGTGTGGCAGTGCCTTTGAATTAAGAAAAAGTTCCCTTTGAAATTACTGCATTATAGATACCTAAGTGTTATACCTAAGTGTTAAGTGGCATCAACATAAATGGCGAATACATCACTCACCTTCGATTCGCCGACGATATTGTCGTCATGGCTGAGACCCTGGAAGACCTCGGTGCAATGCTCAACGGCCTCAGTAGAGTCTCTCAACAAGTGGGTCTTAAAATGAACATGGACAAGACGAAAATCATGTCAAATGTCCATGTCGTACACACTCCTGTCAAAGTTGGAGACTCTGCTCTCGAAGTTGTTGACGACTATGTATACCTAGAACAAAGAATCCAGTTAGGTAAGTCCAACTTCGAGAAAGAGGTCAATCGTCGAATCCAACTCGGCTGGGCAGCGTTCGGTAAGCTAAGCACTATCTTCTCGTCCCAAATACCACAGTGCCTCAAGACAAAAGTCTTTGATTGTGTTGCCAGTGATAACATATGGATCTGAGACATGGTCGCTTACAATGGGCCTCATAAGAAGGCTCAAGGTCACTCAAAGGGCGATGGAAAGAGCTATGCTGGGTGTCTCCTTGCGAGATCGAATCAGGAATGAGGAGATCCGCAGGAGAACTAAAGTAACAGATATAGCTCACCGAATAGCAAACCTTAAGTGGCAGTGGGCGGGGCACATTGCTCGTAGAACCGATGGCCGTTGGAGCGGAAAGGTTCTAGAGTGGCGACCGCGAACCGGGAGACGAAGTGTCGGCAGGCCTTTCACAAGGTGGACCGACAATCTGATAAAGGTCGCGGGAAACCGCTGGATGACAGCAGCAGAGGACCGGTCGTTGTGGAAACCCTTGGGGAAGGCCTTTGTCCAGCAGTGGACGTCTTGCGGCTGATGATGATGATGATGAAGTGTTATACCTATAGATCAGATCAGTGTACCACATAAATGCCATAAATGATATGACTATGACAATAGGGAGGTCTGAAGGTGTTGTCGTTTAAATAGTCTTTTTGCAATTGGGATTGTTCGTATTTTTACAATTACTCTAATTCGAAAACCATTTCAAGCAATAGGGTTTTAAAGCCGTTCTGCATTATTAAGTTTGTGAAATATTTACCTATTTCGGATATTTCGACACAAGTATATTTAACCTTTGTTTGACTTTCGTTTCGGCTTGAAGCCCTCCTAGGTGTATGTTACGGTTAGGCGAAAACCGCTTGAAAAAGTATTGTTTAATACACTATTACAATCACTTTTTATCATTAGATTTCATTTAATTGTTGTAACTTATTAGAAAATGCCATCCCAAATTTAAAATAATCATGTCATCCATAAAATGTCTGCTAAATAAATAAAGACATAAAACAAAACTATTGGGTCAAATACAAAATTAAAATTGCCTATTCTTTCGAATTAGGATGTACTCGTAAAAACCGTGAGTTATTTTTTATGAACAATCCCAATTATTAATGAGTTCTATAATTTACTTTAGTTCTTTACTTTTTTTACTTTTTACTTTTGCAGTTGGTCTAAAACATTACAATAGAGAGTTTTAAGATAAGCTCTGAGAGTCCAGACTTGGTTTGTTTACAAGATTGCCTTGATTGATCAAAATTTCACTCAAAATTGATTAATATATCAAATTGATTTTTGTTCCGCTTTATAAGAAACTAGCTTTTTCCCGCGACTTCGTCCACGTAGATATCGTTTATCACTATTCCCTCGGGAACTATCTAATTTTCCGAGATGAAAAGTATCCTATGTCCTTTTCCGGGACTCAAACTATCTCCATTCCAAATTTCATCAAAATCGGTTTCGCAGTTTAGCCGTGAAAGCGTAATAAAAAGAAAAACAGACAGTTACTTTCACATTTATAATATTAATAGATTTCCGCCCGCGACTTTATCTGCGGTGAGTCAGTACTTTCGTAAGTTAAAATATAGCCACATGGTCCACCCTGAAAGTCCACTCTAGATGTTGGTGAAATCATTTTTGATATCGGTCCAGTAGTTTTTGAGTTTATTCGTTCCAAAAAATCTTTCCTCGTTATAATATTAGTGTAGACTAGCTTTTGCCCGTGACTCCGTCCGCGTAGAAGTCGTTTATCGCTGCTCCCTCAGGAACTTTTAAATTTACCCGGATGTAAAGTAATCTATGTGTTAATCCAGGGTATAAGCTATCTCCATTCCAAATTTCATCCAATTCCGTCCAGCCGTTGCAGCGTGAAAGAGTAACAAACTAACACACACACACACACACACAAACAGACACACACACACATACAAAAAATAGCATTTATAATATTAGTAAGGATACCTTTATTGAAACAAAACAAACACGCAGAAGTAGTGACTTGCATAGCGGCGATCGATAACAATCGCCGCAGACGACGGGGGCGGGAGCGGGAGCGGGAGCGGGGGCGGGAGGCGATGGAAAAGTTTGTATTTTTCTAATGAGATTATGTCCATCTAGTCATACTCGAGAAGCGCCCGGGCCTCTCCCAACTCGGCTATCTTTTCCTTAAGCTTGAAACACCAAATACAATCGCGTCAAAAAAATTGCATCTCAAATAAAATCAGTTTCAAACGAATATAGCCTTAAGCTAATATGCAGCACCATACTTATGTTATGTTTAAGCTAATTAAGTTGGACCAGGTACTCTTTTGATTTCAATAAAATATTTTTCTTTCTTCTTTCTAATTTATTGAACTCTTTAAAAATGCGAAAATACTCGTTAGAAAGCCATTTCCCAGATTATTAGATACAATTATAATTTGTCTACAAATTGTGTCTTTGTATCTGTTCTGTATCTGCTGTTCTAATTGACTTTTGAGTCTCGCGCAACTCATGCGAGCGTCGCGTTCAATTCAAGCGTAATTCTAGCGTTTTATATTAGTTGACGAATTTATCGAAGATTTGGAAAAAAATGTTTGGTTGAAATCGACTACATCCATAGTAATAATTTTTTCCAAACTACTTCTTGTTTTTGACATCATGAACATTGTGTGGTAAAAAGAAATGATCAAATCAATTCACGTTCAAAATATTGGGAAATAGTATTACAATGGTTAGCTATACTTAGCGGTGGAGAGAGGAGGCACCCTGTGGCCAGGTGCGACTTCGACGCTGAGTGCCGCCGACCGCCGCCGCACAAACATTTCTTCGTCTCGCAACTTCTAATTACAGGCAAATGTTGGCCAATTAACGTTGGACCAACGTGTGGTGTAATAATGCACCTTAGAATTTTTATAAGCAACGTGTTCTGGTAGCCTAGCCAAGATGCATTACGTTAATTTAATGATTCTCGAAATGTATAGTATAGGATCGACGCAAGCTGACGACCAGAGTCCTCAGCCAAGATGCCCATCGCTAACTAGCGTTTCTATTCGTTTCGTTTTTAACCAATCGCGTCACTGGTAGATCACGTGACTCTCCGTATGACGTGATCTACCAATGACGCGATTGGTTTAAAAACTAAACGAATAGAAACGCTAGTTAGCTATGGGCATCTTGGCTAAGGGCTCAGTTGCGTCAGTCAGTCAGTCAGTTGCTTATGCCAGTTGATTTTCGACCATGATTGCCATGCACCTTGGCTAGGGCCCTAGGACAGAATCATCCTTCTCCTCACTATTTATGTAAATACGAAAGTGTGTTAATTTATTTGTTAGTTTGTTTCATCTTCACGGTACTTTATGTGACCGATCGATGTGAACAAATTTCACAGACATGAAGGATGGTTTACCAGCTCTTGCACTTTTCATCTGCTTGGTCTAGCGTGACGTCTTAACCTGACAGCTTTTTCCACGGGCTTTTTCATTCACAATTATTATTCGCTTTCCGGTGTGCAAGTAAGAAGGCATAGAGCTCCATCATACTCTTCGGGGTTGGCTACGCATTTGCTATCCAGTTATAGCAAACTAGCTTATTAGAAGTCGTTTATCGTGTATCGCACAGGAACTATCAAACTTTCCGGGATAAAAACTATCTTATGTCCTTCCCCGGGACTCAAACTATCTCCATACCAAATTTCATCTATGTAAATCGGTTCAGCGGTTTAAGCGTGAAGAGGTAACAGACAGATAGAGTTACTTTCGCATTTATAATATTAGTAGGGACATCCCGTCAGTTAGCTAACAAGATATATTATATTATTAATATGTGTTCAACCTCGTGATAACTTCTGTCCGCGGTAGTGATCGCCCCGCTTGCCGTAATGGCGGTGCGCGGACGGAGCGGCGCGCGCGCCGGCCAGCGACGATACCATCGCAGATTAATGATGGGCTATTCTCAATGTTGTGATCTGGTGTATGGGATTTTACTAAGCAGATGAGGATTAAATACGTCATTACCTAATGTTATTTCAATCAAGGGAATTCTAATTAACTAAATAACAATTAAAACATTGTGAACTAAAACCCGACCGGCCGGCGACTAGTGTGACGCGCCCTTACAATTTGCATATTATACAGATGGATAAGGATCTTTTGTGCAGAAAAAAACAAAGAAGAGAATTAAAAATAAAATTTAAACAGGGATAAGAGAACCATAACGACGCGGTTAGCTAGTTGGTTTGGTAGTGACCCTGCCTACGAAGCTAGCGGTCCCGGGTTTGAATCCCGGTATGGACAAATATTTGTGTGATGAGCGCGAGTATTTGTTCCTGAGTCATAGATGTTTTCTATGTATATAAGTATGTTTATCGTTATCTAGTACTCATAGTAAAAGCCTAGAGCTTAGTTTGGGACTAGGTCAATTTGTGTGAGATTATCCCCTGACATTTATTTATTTATTTATAAGTAATACAAAAGAAGAAGAAGATGAAACAGATTGTGTTCATGAAACAGTCGACTAAATGTTGCTGTACGTATCATTATAAATCATCTGTCACTAATTTCACCACGAAACACATCTTATACCAAAATACCCGTCCTAAGTTCCTTCCCGTTTAGAAATTAGATAAAAAATCGATAATGATCGACACAACATTCTGCCACAAGGCTCCGAACAATGCGGTCCGGAATACCCCTCGAATTTATTAGATGCCTCGCTCGCCAATTTCCTAATCGTAACTCATCGAGGATCGAGCAGGTAATAGCAACAATATCGGATGCGCCCGCGCCGGCCAATTTGCACAAGCCGTTTAGATCATTATAAATATCAGATTCAGGGGAGCCGTGATGGGATCTCGGTGAAGCTGTGATTAGTGAGTGATCTATTCCTCGACCATATCTAGTTTAGATAGTAGGTAGTGAAATTTCACGATTTAGTTTGAGTACATGCTTGCTGGTCTGTTTATTATCTTTCTGAGTTAATTTAAGTGAAGGTCAAGTTGCGAAGACGAGCCTTTTTAACCCCCGACGCAAAAAAGGGGGATGTTATAAGTTTGACGTGTGTATCTGTGTATCTATCTGTGGCATCGTAGCTCCTAAACGGATGGACCGATTTTAACTTAGTTTTTTTCATTAGAAAGGTGGCTTAATCGAGAGTGTTCTTAGCTTGGTTTGATGAAAATCCGTTAAGCCGTTTAAAAGTTATGAGCTCTGATCACAATTTTGTCGGGAGTTTTTTAATACTGGAAATCTTCTAGTGACGACTCCCTCCGTGAAAATGTACGTGCCCGGAGCCCGTTGAAGTTTTTGCTCATTGCTGTCGGGGGTTTTTAACTCGGTTAGGTTGTTTATCTAATATTTAATGGAGGCTTTTATACCAGCTTCACAAAGACGTACTTGTTAACATCTTTGCCCGGTATCTTGAAGGTTAATATCTCTCTCTAAAACAGTCTCTTCCCGCCGTCTGTCTCTCTGTATGTATGTACGTACGGTTAGATCTGTCAAACTACGCAACGGATTTTAATGCGGTTGTCACCATCAGTTAGATCATTTTTCACGGAAGGTTCATGTTTAAAAATAGTACCCGGAGCAAAGCGAGGGCGGGTCGCTAAAGGACATGTTTACGGGACAGAAGTGTATTGCTTAAGATACATCTTACAAAATCCAAAAAACCCACTTATTAGGTACTAGTCCGCGACACTGTCCGCGTAGAAGTCGTTTATCGCTTTTCCCACGGGAACTATTAAATTCTCCGGCATAAGTATCCTGCGTCCATCCAGGATTAGGGCTATCTTTGTGCCAAACTGCAACAAAATCCGTTCAGCCGTTTAGGCGTAATTGAGACACAAACATCTACAAACTTTCACATTTATAATATTACTTAGTAGGATGTTACAGTAAGAAACTTTTGCACCCCTAATTTTATTTCATCCCTAGAAGATCCATTGTAGAGTTCTAGTCATACCAGTAATTATCCTTTTCATTAATACATTTTGTAAAATACAATGTTAAAATATGAATCGAGTTACATTTAATACTTATCCTAAGTAAATTACTTAAAATCCATTGCTAGAAATTAATTGGATCTTAATAAACTTTTTCTAATTCGATATATTACCTATATATCCATGATGTTTCTACCGAGAATTTATTCTTACTAAATCTTATTAGATTGAAAGCCGGTAAACAATGATTCCCATAATACAAAATAAAATGTGGTCGTCCAAATCGAAAGGGCCCTTATAGCAGCGGGCGCTTACGCTCTTATAGTTTTCATTGCCTTGTCATTAGTATAACAGCCGTGTGAAAAAAGGTGTAACCACCTGCCGATAAGGTACCTTTCGATTTGGACGACCACAAATAAATCCTACTTAGACCAATACAAGCTTTTTAACAATCTTCTGTTTTGTTCTTATTGGTAATACTGTTACATTTTCAGTTATTTCTTCTTCTTTATCTATTTTTGTTTAGTTCCCACGTTATACCAAAGCACCACTCATTTTAGCTTCAGTCTTATCTTATTAGACATTAGAGGTCCAATCGAGTGATTTTGACGATTAAGTACGACAACAGGTTTTTGTTTATTTGGATTGTGGAGGAATTCATCGTTCTTTACACGTTTTTTTGTCGTATCATTAAGGGTCTGTTTTACAATCATTTATCTGTCAGTTAAAAGTCCTCTTCTTGTCTATTTCCAAGTGTAAGAGAGGGAAAGGGCTAAATTTATCAGTCAGATATGCTTTACTAGTCTTTTATCTTAACAACACTGTCAAGACTTGTGTGACAATTGCTAGTGGCTTTCAATCTCCTACAAGACCAACACATGTGCTTATAAATAATTTGTTTGAATAATGTTAGTGTTGTCTACATCATACCTGGACATGCAGCAGCGTTAAACTGGCCCATGATTAGCGCGCATTTTAGCCGTCCGAAGCCAACTCGCCATCAACATGCCACTAATTGCTACAACCTAAGCATCGTCGAGGCGATTAGGCGTCAATAACTTGATCCCTAACGGATCCTATTACGATCGTGAGGCTTCCGACTCTCACGCATCGAGGGGGAGGCAATTGATTGTCGACCAATTATACAATTGGTTCCTTTACACACAAAGTGGTCGCGTTGTAATCGCCCGCGGGGTTCTCAAGTGCATCTACAAATTGTTGTGAGAACGCATCTAACACTATTCTTAAAGAAAGGGAGATTATACGGGAAACTGCGGCGTTCATTTTAAATTATGGGTTCGGGTTTTGCGAAATTGTATCGAGTGATTAATGCTCGGCGGCGTCTGTAGGCAAATTATTTAATTGTCTTTGCTCTATGGTTAACGACCATAAATCTAAATTCGCAAATTATTCAAAGGCGCCGCCGCTTCAGAGTCGACAGCGGGCGCCCAACTCAATACAAAAGTTTTAATTTCTAAATGGCTTGTTGGATTAAACCGAAATTTAGTCATAAACGAATTAAACAAAATCTTTTATTGAAAACCAGGCATACATTTTATCATTTATGTTTGGTAAATTTTCGATTTTGTGCTTTGATGAGAATGTAAATTGTAAGTGCATATGTTACAAAGATGCTTGTAATGAGATCGGGTCATGCATGTTTTTTATGCAACTTGTATTCCAAGAAAATTTTCATTCGGACTGGAATAATGTGCGTGAAGTGCCTTGATCTTTTTTGTTTTGTTTTTATCACATGAAAATCAGAGCTTGATGATTGTAATACCATATTAACTGCATTCACTCCTCTCGGATATGATGTTTCAAAAAATTAAACTACGTTTGTATTTTGCGCAAGAGCACGAGTTGACACGAGTTACTCGCAGCTTTTAACAAATAATAAAGACGCGTTCTAACAATGTAGGTATAAAACACTTAGAAGCGGAAGGGCATTGTGTGGTTGATTCATGGCTTTCGTTTGTCCTTCGCTGATAGCGGTATCGGCGCGCGCGCAATCGCGCCATCGCCGTGAAATATTCCTTGTCACATTGCTAACCCCCGACCACCTTAACACCACACAATAAAAGTTATATTTGTTTGTTCTCCCCAGGCGCAACTAAAGTAACGATCGCGTAATTCACGCCAGTGCCTTCATCATGCAAAGTGCTTGTTGGGCGCCACAATCCAAACTCAACCGTGTTCTTCCAGCTTGAGGTTGAGTTTGCTGCGCGCGCGCAAGATTTATGTCGCGGGGGTGTGTTTGCTATGGATTTGAATTCGCGCGGAGGTCCGATACGCATCGGCTTGTTAGCGGTATCAGATGCGCTGTAATTGGCGCGCGGGTATCAGTAACGAACTGTTATCAATTTTTCACCGCGTCATAGAAGCCTGTTAGAGGGCTATCGGATTTGTGCTTGACAAAAGGAACAATATTTTGTCTGTGGTTTATGGTTTTAAAGGGGCTAGAGATGATTGAAAATGTAAGGACGCGTTTATGATAAATACTTAACCTGAACACACGAAGCTGAACACACGAGTGTCCGGGTAAAGTCGGTTAGGTTAGCGCGAGAGCGTGTGAGAGCGAGTGAAAGAGAAGTACAACCCGGAAGGTCGTTTTCTCACTCTCCCTGCCGGCCATATACACAGCGGTTCTACTTCAACCGGCCAAGGGGTCTGCTGGCGTATCCCAAGTTTTCTATAACTCCTCGCCAAGGTACAAAATACAAAATTACAAAAATACAAAATTATCACAGCAGGACTGACGGTTGGGATTTTGGAGGCTGATAAGGCTGGTAAATCCGATATAAATAAATAAATAAATAAATATAAATAAATAAGTAGTGACATTGTTATATTTTTTATTAAAAAATGACTAACTGTTGAGTTTCTTGCGGCGCTTCTTCTCAGCAGTGGTCTCCTCTTGGGAAGCGCTGGTAGATTTTGACGTGTAAAAGTGCCCGTGCGGCCTACTTACTGAATAAATATCTTTTATCTTTTTATCTTTTTATCTTTTATCTTTTTATATCAGGGGACAATCTCCCACAAATTGACCTAGTCCCAAACTAAGCTCTAGGCTTGTACTATGGGTACTAGACAACGATAAACATACTTATATAGAGAAATACATACTTAAATACATAGAAAACATCCATGACTCAGGAACAAATACTCGCGCTCATCACACAAATATTTGTCCATACCGGGATTCGAACCCGGGACCGCTAGCTTCGTAGGCAGGGTCACTACCAACTAGGCTAACCGCGTCGTCAAAGTTGTTTGACGACGTTTGAAATGTTTCGAGTTCCTCGATTTGGTTTGTTCTAACAAACTTACATTATTTGTAACTAATCAGATAGAAGTTCGGCCAATATTTACGGGCCCTACTACACATACAAAACAGGCCCAATTATGAATTAGCAATGAATATCAATATTTCGCCAATAATTCTGGTTGACAACTTCCGAGTGCTATTATCTGGCGATCGGCCGATCGGCCCCGATTGCCGTCGGTTATGAGCGCCGGCGCATTAGCATACAATGGCGCGATACGCGATATGCGCGCGCAGCTCGTTTGCATGCCATTAAACCGCGGAACGAGAAGATTAACGCAGGCTCTGTTCTTGAGATATTCTATTGTATTGTGTTCTTTCTTATATGCAGAAATAAGTGCAGTGTAACCATGTCTTAAAAAGTTTTTCGGGTTCGTTTAAAGTCGGTTAGACTCACAACATAATCATAATCATAAATCTGTGCTATGAGAGCGAGTGAGAGAACCGTACACATCCGAATGTCGTTATAAGACATATTACATCTTTAGTTAGGTACTCTGTCTGGGAAGAATCGGTAGGTAATGTATTATTACTACCTATTCTTTAAATCTGGTTAGTCTGTTTTAACGTCTCGTTTAATGTTTCCTGAGAAGGGTGTTAAGGTATCTGCCCACTACACCGTATCATACCACGACCGTACTATGAACGTGTCAGGCACGAACGCTCACTGCTATAGAAAGTGACGGTCGGTGACGGGCCGGTCTAGTCTCATACTTTTCAATACGAAGAATATTTTTTGTCCGACACGTTCCTATTCCGGTCATGATATGATCCGGTGTAGTGGGCAGAGGCCTTTAACAAGAAAGGCATTCTGACTTTGACATTTTCGCCGACCGGACGAAACAAGACTTTTGTTCAACCGCTATAGAACTCTCTTGCAGAAAGCCAATTGATGATTAATTTCAACGTAATAATTTTTTCTCGTGTCTTGGCCCTGTCTTTGTGGATGTTCTATGCGGACTCAACATAAGTGCGTGATGGGACTACTATTTACGTAAATGATCTGTGAGAGGGAGAGCCCCGTATCGAGCTGGTGACTCTACACTCGCTCCAACACAGCTTTGCCAAGGTTGGAGGTAATCCTTTCGGGCACACGGATTAAGTTATGATTGCCGGTAGAATTAGTTGACGACGAAATCCTCAAAAGTAGATTTTAATCACTATACATAGTGGTAAGTTAAATTACACTTTTTTTATCGAATAATAATATTATTTAGTTGTGGCCTTAACCCCGTTTGTTACGTGTTTAGCAACTCGGACCCAGTTCCAGCAGCTGGCGCACGTTGCGCCGACGCAGCATAACGTGACCACCACCGACGTCGCGGGCGATATTTCATGTATTCGCGTAATACCGAATCACTCTTGGTTCACACATCGACCATTAGGCACCTGTCTTTAGAATTAATTCTTAATTAATATTGTAATTTCCGAATTAAAGGAACTTTATTTTACATCTTTGGTTTCTCTCAAATCCTCCGACTCCCAGCACTCTTAAGTGGCGCAGTCGGCAAGGATTCTCGCGGGCCGGTTCGCGAGCGGGCACCGAATTTCTAATATCGAAACTTTGCGCTCGCACAGCGCCCGGGCGGCTTTTCGGTCACCACGTCGAGAATTCGAATCTACGAGCTGCGGACCAGGAGGAGTATCCAGACATCGATACTGCAGAAAGCCAAAAATGTTCATGATATTGCTGACACTACTACCTCAACTGACACATACGCAAGAAGTGACAATTGAGAGCTTGGACGATGGACCAGGGCTTCTACCCTTCAAACTTGGCCCAACTAAAATCATTTCCCATTATCATTCCTTCCTACAATATATCGACTTAGGCGATATTGAACAGAAAATAACGAAACTCCAGACACAACTACTTGACCTGACACCTCGACTTAACAATAAGACGCGCTCACTCTACGAACCCCATATGTCATTTCTTGGTAGCAAGCTCGAAAGGGTTACAGAACAGGTACGATCTTTCGAGCCCGATCGAGTAAAAAGAGGACTTATAGACGGCCTAGGATCCATAGTTAAAAGTATTTCTGGCAATTTAGATTACACAGACGCTATTAAATATAATAATGCCATTAAAACTCTCCAAGGAAACGAAAATAAATTAGATACCGAATTTAACAGTCATATCAGTTTAACTAAAGAATGGATGCTGCAACACTCTAAGATATTGGATAACGTTGCTACAAATCAGGAAAGACTATCAAAGGTTTTAAAGTTAGTTATGATCAGTGAAAGCAATACGGAAACCGAATTAATTAGGTTTGCACATCTTGGTCAATATCTTATTATTTTAAATGACAATGTAGAAAACTTGTCTGAGGAATTGGACAAGTTAGAAAACGCGTTGGCTTTCATTCGAACATCGAGTATACCACACTCGATACTTAGTTTAGTTTCGCTAAGAAGTATGTTAGATAAGTTAAAAACTATTTATCCTAAAGAAGAGATTCTCGAAATAGAGCTTAGAGAGTATTATGAATTAATAAAAGTTGGATCATATTATATAGATAAACAAGTAGCATTAGTTTTTAAGGTGCCGATTGCAATAGACAGAATCTACGATCTTTATAAATTAGCAATAGTCCCAAATAAGCATCATCAAGTAATTATGCCTCCCTCACCTTATATAGCCATTCATGAACATGATTCTATGTACATGGAGACAGAATGTCCGAAGATACAATCTTGGCATCTGTGCGAGGAACAACCAAATCGGAAGGCACGGAAAGAACTTGACTGTACTTACCAGCTCATCACTACGCAGCAACTCGACCCGTCCTGTCGGCTCACGAAGATCCTCTTAACCAAGGCAGCATTGCAGCAACTTGACAGCAAGCAGTACACTATAAGCCTTCCAGACCCAACAAGAGTACAGACATCCTGTGGTCAAGAACAGTACAGAACTTTACAAGGAAGTTATCTCGTCAATATCCCGTTGAACTGTTTCCTGAAAACTACTGAATACACTATTACCAATTCAAATGACCAAATCAAAGGACATCCTCTGAAGATCATCGAATTGCCAGACATCACCAAATCAGACGTCTCACAAACTCACCAGCTGCCCTTCAAGTTGAACTCGATAAACCTGGAAAAAATTCATGCTATCGACCAGAAGATATCTCTACAATCACCACCGAAAATAAGCCAAATCGACAATCTGAGTATTTACCATACTACAATACCAATCTATCTGATCTTAATCAGTGCATGCGCACTCATTGTTGGCGTAACCAGCCGCCGACTATTCATAAAACGATACCGGACGAGCCAAGCTGAAGCCCCAAATACTGGCCATCTAGAAGGCATCTACCAGGTTCCAGAACCTTCCAACCAACCAAGACTTCATCCCAGAAATGTACGAGTGGGCCCTACCTTGACAACCCTTTCGAAGAGTCTCAAATAGTTGCCAAGCTGAGGATGGAGGTGTTACGTGTTTAGCAACTCGGACCCAGTTCCAGCAGCTGGCGCACGTTGCGCCGACGCAGCATAACGTGACCACCACCGACGTCGCGGGCGATATTTCATGTATTCGCGTAATACCGAATCACTCTTGGTTCACACATCGACCATTAGGCACCTGTCTTTAGAATTAATTCTTAATTAATATTGTAATTTCCGAATTAAAGGAACTTTATTTTACATCTTTGGTTTCTCTCAAATCCTCCGACTCCCAGCACTCTTAAGTCGTTTATTCCTCCACATTAACAACATACTTTGTTTATACTAACCGTCAGCTATCTCGCCTAATTTGTATAAAAATTGTTGACCCTGACAATGTTACCGATCCAACGGAAACGCCATCTTAACCATGCTAATTAGAATCTCTAAATAGTGCTGACGGTATCAATTGAGCTGCTCAACCAATTCAAGCAAGTCTCAAAAACTGCAGCCAACATCACAGCGGCGGGGCAGGTCTGGAGAGCGGGGCGACCATTAAAGACGCGCCGACAATACCACCTTAACTCACCAAAATGGAGTATCTACGCAATTAAGCTATAGCAAATTTAGCTTTTCAAGGCTATTAATAGAGTTTAAATTTGAATAAAGGTTTTGAAAGAGTTGAGTGTTTTTTGATAAGGAGAGGAGAATTGGCCAGGCGCCGCGAGAGGATTATGAATGAGTGTGCCGACGCAAGGTCAGGGATAGGGTAATTAAGATGCTGATATATTTTTAACCTATTTTCTTAATTGATTAGATGGTTTTTGGTTTGACGGTTTGTGGGGGTATAATTTTAGAGGTGTCAAATAATGTTCAACTCTATTAATCAGATGGAAAATTTTGAGAAAATTGATGTAATGTTTGAGTTATGAAAGTAATAACAGAGCTAACCAAGTGGTGTTAAATAAAAACTTTGGCTATATTATGTAGTTTTTCAGAAAACCCAATAATCTACTAAAATAATAATCTACTACTAAAATGCCAAAGTGTATTTGCTTTGATGGCTAAATCACTAAAGCCATTTCAATAAAAAATTATGGAGATATCTGCAGCCACCAGGAAGGACTAAACTCACTTTACATCTCAGGGATTTCGATAGTTAGGGAATAACGAAAAACTAATTCTACACAGAGAAGTGGCGAGCAAGCGTTAGCACATAATAAAGATAATGATCAACAAACGACTATCGGAACAATAGGATTTCAAAAGACTTTAATTGCGATCTGGAAGATCTAACAGATATGTATGCATACTAGTAGAGCATGCAAACGCGGCGTGTCGCGTGCCCAAGGGCGTGCGCGGGAGTCGCTCGCGGCCTTATTACGACTGCTCCACGCGATTGACGACGGGAGACACGGTTATACGTGAGAGTGAGAATGGTATACAGGTACTTGCGTCACTCAAGCGCAAAGCTTCATGAATATATGATAAATCTATTAGAATAATGACAGGTTATGCCAGAGCTTTATGTCGTAGCTTCTTATTTTCACTCCTGGACGTACATTGCGATATGAAGACGACTTTAGTCGTAAAGTGATCTCATCTCGATTAGCAAAATAACCACGGGGTAGAACATATTATTATGTCGAAAGAAACTGACACTTTAAAGTCAAAAGTCAAAGTCAAAGTTTATTTGCCAGAATCGTGGTACATAGTAGGTAGCAAAATTACAGAACAATAGGGATTAGCACAATTCACCATTAAGCAGGCACACAAATAAGAGTATATATGTGTCTTTCATTTTATTTTATTATATTTACATATTATATTATAATTACATAATCTGTTTTTTTTTTCTTTTAAATTTACTCTGTTAGCTGCATGTGTAAGGACCTAAGCAGTAGCAGGAGGGTTAGTAGCTTAAATAAAACTAAATGTTTAATTACTAAATAAAAAACTCGCGGAACAGAAGCGATTACTTAATTAAAAGCCATATCGTCCATCTGTCTAATGGTCAATTAATGGCGAAACTAATCGAAGGGCGACAGTTGGCCCATTACCAGCTAATATGCTCATTATGAAGTCCACAATCGGCACGTTTTTATCGCGTTCTAACGCCCATTTGTTAGCGATACGTTAAATAGTTCGATGTTAGATGTTTTAAGGGTTCCGTACCTCGAAAGGAAAAAATGGAAACCTTGTAGGATCACTCGTGTGTCTGTCTGTCTTCTGTCACAGCCAACGCCCCGAAACTACCGGACCGATCGAGTTGAATTTGGTACACACATGTAATTAATTCGGTGACCCAAACACGGATGTGTAACGTAAATATATGAATTTTAAACATGGGGGCCACTTTTGGGGGATAAAATAGAAAATTAATCTAATATTTAGCGTTATATTATTATTATTATATTTGCCATTCCTCCCCCCCCCCCTTATCTCCGAAATTACTAGGCCTAAAATTTTGAAAAAAATACAAAAAAACAGTTCTTCAAGTATATGGTATTTATAGTTACCACAAACAAATTTGGGACAGATTTAAAAAAAAAACTTATGGACCTGTGGCATCATATACGGAACCCTTTCTACGCGAGTTTAACTCGCACTTGTCCGGTTTTTAATGCTACAGTTTCACGGTTCGCGACGGCTGGTGAGTTTTACTGTCGGTATTTTATTACCAGGGGTAGCCACGGTCAGATGGACAATCTGTTTCGACGAAATTTTGAGTGAAAGTGAAGGTACTGTAAGGTGAAGTCATGGCCACATAAGTATCTTTTAAGGTACTCAATTAAAGAACCGATCGAGTGTGACTAGTGTGAGTCGCACTCATGCACTGAGGGTCCCGTGCGTCATGAGTCACCGGGACTCATTCTGCTGTTAACGTTGCTCTAACGAAAAGTAAGTCTGATTCAAAGACAATCGCGATGAGCGCGAGTATTTGTTCCTGAGTCATGGATGTTTTCTATGTATTTAAGTATGTATTTCTCTATATAAGTATGTTTATCGTTGTCTAGTACCCATAGTACAAGCCTAATAGAGCTTAGTTTGGGACTAGGTTAATTTGTGTGAGATTGTCCCCTGATATTTATTTATTTATTTAAATTTCCAGTGGAAAAAAGTTGTCCTATGTAACGGTTTAAATCACGGTCCCTGCTGCAATCCAATTGCAAATGTTACTAAAACGAATGTTAACAGACAGACAGACCAACCATAAAAAGTGATCCTCAAAGGGTTTCGTTTTCTTTTGTGAGGTACCTCTATGCCTAGTGGTAAAAGAAGATCGAGTATATACCGTCGGCTGTCTCACTCGGCTTCTTCTTGGAACTCGCCCGCACACACTGCCGCGTGCCTAGATGATCAATTAATAATTATGTAACGCGATGAAACACACACGGCTCATTATAGAAAGATTGTAAACGCGTCCACAGGCCTCGGAGCTACTAACCATCAGGCGGCCTGTAGCCACAGCCATCACCATGCCATAAAAAACGGTGTAATATCGTCGAAAATCTGGTAGTGTTCCAGCGGGTATAATTTACGTGGCGCGTGGCGCCGCGGGCGCAGCCGTGCACCTGGCGACGCACGCGCACATGCGCGCAAGGGTTCAGGCACAAATGGCAAGCTGCCACTGGAAAAAAACATTCGTTCTAATGTTGCAATTAATAAGTTACGAGTGTCTTTATCAGTAGTTTTAACCCCTGACAGAAAAAGAGGAGTGCTGAGCGTCTGCAGTTTTTGTCTGTCTGTCTCTTATAGGGGATAGGGGTCGATTTGGTTAATCGATTAATTGTAAAACTGTATTTTTTGAAAACTTATATTTTAGAAATCAGTAGGGCCAATTAAATGAAGAGTTCTGAAACGAGTTAAGGTAGAATTAAGCACCTATTATGAACAGTGCTCCAGTTTAAATTAGAAGTGTTAGAGTTAAAATTACATTACATCGAAATTAGAATGAAATTTTCGGTATTGCCAAGTTTTCTATAAAAAAATGTTATTGTTCATCACTGGAGCCTTGTCCATAAAGGTGATTTTACCTTACTGTGTTCATTTTTACATTAATGAATTGCATTGTCATTCATTATCCTTCCAGCGTTTTCTCTGTTTAACTAAATACATTATGAGTCTGGTTATTACCGACCCAGCAGTGCTATTCGGCTTTCTCTTCTCGCATAATATATTTTTATATACCTACACTCGCAGAAAATAATGCGGATATTCTGCGGCTGCCAGGTGACGGTCCTTGGGTAAGGTTCCAGCTGTTGTCACCGTCATCTTAGGTACCCGATTCTGCCACCAAGCATCAGTGTTCGTTTTTTTGCGAGTCGATGTAGAGCGTAAGACAGCCAGTAACGTCTTATTGGGCATTATTCTATAGCGTCGTTTAAATTGATCTTCGTCGCGACCCGTTAGTGGTCAGAGTTACTTACACTAATGAGGTGCCCTGTAAGATCGTTTGCCTTTCCCGTTCCAGAAATTACATTTTTAAGTTGTAAAAAACTTTCCGCATTTTAAAATACGAGTACATATGTTTGATAATTGATCTTGACCAACTTTCAGCTGCATTAATACATAAAAGTAAGTGCATCACTTCTTAATTCAGCTGAGAGGCAATAATAAACCACTTACACTTGCTAATGCATCGAAATTTCAATAAAACATTGTCTTTATCTTATTCGTAACAAAGTATATTTTAAAACTTGCATTACTACATATTATAAAAACCATCCCAATCTGTATTACATCGACGCTTATTCAACTCAATACGTTTCAAAACACAATAGTAAAGCATCAATGTATAATAAAGTGGGACCGTTTAGACAACATTTACATCCCGCTCTTCTTAGTAAAATGGCGTATCTGTTTCTGAACTTTTATTGTATCCTCGACCATGTTAGGAACAACGGAAGGTTTGAATTATTTTAAATGTTGTAAAGATTATATCTTATTGGGTTGTTTAAGCGGTATTTGTGGCCTAATTATGGTTTTGCAATAGTAGCGTGTTTTACGGGCCGCGGTCGTTGCCCGCGAACTCGTGGCAATTAAAGCAAAGGGCAGCGCAGGCGCAGCTAGCGGGACCGCACATTATTGTTCCTTTTATTGAATAAGTGTAGCTGTTGTTACAATTAATTATTACACCTTTTTAGGGTTCCGTACCAAAATGGTAAATAAGGAACCCTTATGCCGTCCGTCTGTCTGTATGAAGTTTTTCTCAGCAACTACAGAATATGCTGTCAACTTGAAATATGGTATAGTTTTATAACTTGCTTGCCCTAGTTGTAAAACGTATCTGTTTAAGTGAAAAAAAAAAAATAAGTTGATTGACCTTGACAAAAATTGAACAAAAATTGATTGAAAATCTCCGATGTTTATGTACCAAAAAATTATTTATATTTTACGGGTAAGGTAAAATAAACTGTTCCAAATTTACGGTTTTTGAGAAATAACTAAAAACTTCCCATTTCTATATTCAAACACCTCGGCTCTTAACCACTGACCTCGGCAGAATTCAAATTCTAAAGCTCTACTCAATAAGCCACAAGGCCGCCAGTGTACGGGGTACACTTAGTGGCAATAAAAGTAATACGCCGTGCGCGTGCGCCGCCGCCGCTCGTAAAACGTTTACCGGCGATGCGCAGGGCTGCCGCGGTCTCATTTGAGTACCTAAGTGATAACAGGGTGTCATAGTTGTTTTTCAATCATGACACGAAACCCGTTCGAAATTTAAACTCGTGCTTTTTAATCCTCAACCAAAAGAGTTTGCTAGCGGGCGCCGGACTCCTCCAAGGATCTCCACATACGTTTTGTGCTGACCACATCTATCGGTTTCTTGCGAGTGGGAGGCCTGCCAGCACTTCGCTTTCTTTAGTATTTAGTTAAAATTTTCTTGAGGTGGTTTGATCTTCTAAAGCGACCGCTGAAGAGTTATAAGCTGTGACTGTAAATTCACTCGGGAGAAATTTACGTCCAACATTTTTGTTTTACTTCGCCTATGTGAGTGTCTCACCGCTGGGCAAAGGCCATTCCCTAGATCTCCACAAGTCCCTGTTTGATGCCGAATATTTAGGTCAGTAAGTATACAACTTTAATTTAATTATAGAATGAATTTATTCTTATTCATATTTTGAAGTTTTGACAGCCCTATGATTATCGCGTCAGGATCGAGATTTGAATATGCGCGCGCGGGCGGGGTATGATCGAAGGGCATAAGTGCGGGGGGTTATAATCGAAGGGCACAGGTGCCGGCCGGGTCAGCGGCGCATGCGCCGCATTTGCATGGGGATTGCGCGTTGATTGGATTCCTGACTGGGAGTTACTAAGATCGAATGAGAGGTATAGCAGGGCACAATTAATATGGCGCGCGTCAAAGCGCTTATGCCGTTAGGGAAGAGTTTATTATTGCTTAATACGATCGTAATATTAATCGTGTCCTGCTATACGCTTTTTTACCCGACTGTGAAGCCAAATGAAAGGTTATGAATATATATGTGATCAGAAATCGAATGTTCGATTACAATTAGAGTTTCATCTGATTGATCAAAAACGTGTAAGTGTCATTATAAGCTATAGCGACCCGCCCTTGCTTCGCTTCGGTTAATATAAGTTAAAATATAGCCTATGTCCACCCTGAAGGTCCATTTTAAAGCCTGGGCCACACCGGATGCGTGGCGTAGACGTGCACGTGCGCGTTCGCGTTCCACTGCGTTGTATAGTGTGAAACCACATATGAGGTCGCAGCTATACAACGTAGTGGAATGCGAACGTGCACGTGCACGTCTACGCAACGCATCCGGTGTGGCCCAGGCTTAAATATTGTTGGAAGAATTTTTGAAATCGGATGAGTAGTTTAGGAGATTACCCCTTTACATCCAAACAAACAAAAAAAACAATTTAGATACCTTATAATATAATAATAATCCAGCCTATAACGTCCCACTGCTGGGCACAGGCCTCCACTCACAATGAGAGGGTTTGGGCTATAGTTCCCACGCGGGCCCGGTGCGGATTGGGAACTTCGCACACACCGTCAAATTGCTTTACAGGTGTGTGCAGGTTTCCTCACGATGTTTTCCTTCACCGAAAAGCACATGGTAAATTTATAAATTATATTTCGCACATAAATTCCGAAAAACTTAGAGGTGCGAACCCGGGTTCGAACTCACGACCCTCTGCTTAAGAGTCGGCAGGTCAAACCATTTACATACTTTACCTCTTTATAATATTAATATTAAAATATTATAGCGTACCTAGATATAAAATGTATAAGGGTGCGTCATACACCAGTCGCCAGGCGGGTTTTAAATCGACCGCGACGCAACAAGACGGGTGTTGTAAGTTAACGGGTTATCTGTGTCTCTGTGAGTCTATGTATCTGTCTGTGGAATCGTAGCTCCTAAACGGATAGATGAACGATTTGATTTATTTTTTATTAGATTTATCCACATTCTTAAACACGAACATACTAGGCCAGCCGAGACGGATGTACTGCCCTGCTAAGGTAAAACGCAGTAACGTAGGGCTCGTTTCATCCCAGAAAACTGGACAGTGCTTGAGGGAATAGGCGATAAATAGACTCTCTCTGCAGACGGATTCGCGGGCAAAAGCTAGCTGACTTATACTGGTGAAAGCCTATACGAGTATAACCTTGAGCTGACCCTCCTCATATGTACAGTTACGTTGGTTTAATTATCATGCTGAACTGAATGATGCAGACGCCTGCACTAAAAACGTAATAAAACGCGTTTAATGTAAAAACGGATTTATATTTTTGCAACAAAATGTTCTGATAATCTAAGCTAACTGCATAAATTGTAAATATGTTCTGTGGTTTTGTCTTTTGTTAGATGAATGTTTTCTTACAAAATTTAAGTTTTTACTTTGCGTGTCTCAGTTGATTTAAAGGTGGACATTCACGGTCAGTTAAACTGATCAGTAGAACTGACGTACATCCAAAAACTGACCGTGAATGTGAAATCCTCCATCTTACACCTAGGTTTAGTTAGATGTAGTAATAATTGTATAACTAACATAGATTTAAGATAAATTGTTACTAACACGATATGGACATCTCCGAAATAAATCCTTTGAATTGAATTGAATTGAATTGAATTGAAATCTTAACTTGAAATTATACGAACTTAAGGTCAGCTTCTAGATGTACGTCAGTTAACTGATCAGTTTAACTGACCGTTAATGTCCACCTTAAAAGATTCGAATCCAAAAGTAACGTAGGTATATAAGGATCTTAAAAAGATTTTTATTGTGCCCATAACATATTGTAAACCAAAGCTGTAGAAGCCTAGCGGTTTTAGCATTGCGTACGGCTGAGCAGAGGATCGTGGGGTGGATCCGACTCGCATCAGCCTATTATGGTCGTCTTTTTCGATGTGGATGAAACTTCTGTCTCTTTCCGACCCGTATGTAAGTGCGACAGTGACGGATGCTTTATCTGCACTTATCCACCGCGATAAAGGTTACCATAATACGGGCTACTATACTATAAATTTATCAAAACTTGTGTAATCAAATTAAAGAAAGAAAACTTCGTTATAAACCCTTCTTGCACGCATTTGCAAAGCATAAGCTAATTTCGACGCTGTACTGGGTGTAAAATTCTATGAAAACTGTCGTTAAAAATGTGAGCAAAGCCAACCTTTTCACATTTTCTAAGCTTTTACCTTAGATGTAACCCGCTCCCAAGTTGGCTCGGAGCCACGTCCCCCGATACTCCAGAGGTGTTCAGGAGTGAAAATCTTGTGCCAATTTTAGACACGACTGCCAAGTACGAGACCTAGCACTTTTTATAATGGAGAAGGGGAACGAACGAGTACACAAGCCATTCGATGATATCGAGGGGCTCAGAGGTCTATCTCTGTTATCTCAAGGCTGCAAACGTGTTGATAACCCTGGCCTAGAAGAGAGCCTAAAATCTTTTAATAACCTATTTCGTTGACGAGCTAGACATCCGTAACATACGAACAAACAGACGGACGGAAAGACAGCGGAGTGTACGCAATATAGGGCTCAACCCAAAAAAAGTGGTTCTAAATTCGGACATAATCTAACTAAACGATACTGGATTATTTTCCAAGAAATTTTGCCAAGTTGAAACGTCTAAAGCCCAGTGTCAGCCTCCAGATCCACCGCGATCTGAAGGGTATCAGTATATCAGTGTATCAGGGACACAATGGCGTTTGACACGTTTCGTGACGGCGTTATCAGCCGGATCGCTTGCATATTCACACGCGGCGTGGGAAGACGGGGCCAGGGCCCGCAGACTGAAGTCTCTTTAATCTGTTAATAGTGTGACCTTACCGTGCAACATACCCTGATGCGTCTGAAAGGTTTAAGAAAAGGTATAGCTTTAAACCACTTTCCTTATACCTACATAATGGTAGGTTCGCTTAGTTCGGTTAGATGATTATCTAAAACGCCGGCCTCGATTTTGGTTTGTAAGAAACACTAAAAATACTTGGGTCGTCCATTCATTGCTTACTACTTGCAATAGACACGTTTTTCCCTTGTTTGGACTCATTCATAAAACTGAAGAAATTGATGTGATGAACAGAAGGATGTCCTGGCCCCCTAACATGACACGAGACAAAATTTGTCAGGTGCTGGGGAAATTAATACATCTGTTCTATACTCTAACGTAAGACTTAACGCTTAAAGTTTAAAATAAAAGTGTCCCGTCTTGATAAAATTGCTATAAAAATGTGAAAATCACAATAGTCGCTTAGTAATAAAAGGTAATAAAAGTCAGGACGAGACACTTTTATTTTAAACCTTAAGCGTTAAGTCTTACGTTAGAATATGGAATAGATGTATTCATTTCTCTAGCACCTGTCAAATATCTCGCGCATGCGTGTTAAGCCCGCCGGCATACAACGGAGTGGGAGTTTCCTAGTAAATACTAGGAACAAATGAAACATTTAACTGGTGCGCCCAAAGACAAGAGGACTTGAAGGTCTACCCTCGATACAGGCTCACTCAGTCTCGGAAAACTTGATGTCACTAGATAAACTTGATGCATAAAGTCAACAATTTGACGCAGATCCTTTATCATTATAAATTACGTATCTTTGAAGGTTTACGTTTGGAGCCGACAGCCCTGCGCGCGACTATCTGCGATCTCGCTGGCGTGTCGACGGCATCTGTAAATCTACATACGCGGGAAATGCGAGGCATGATACTCGTATGTAGAGCAGTGACGTGATCTGCGTCACCAATTCTACGATCTTCGTGCCAATAGAGATGAGGTCGCATGAACATTCAAGTACCATTTTTTCATTCATCAGTTATAACTTCGTCTAACTCGGGAGGTTTTAACATCTTTTCAAATATTATAATTATACTCGTTTGCAAAATTTTTACTATTGCCGGGAGAAAATCTAAGTACCAAAAAAATATCAAAATATATGCAGAGTATAAACAGTGCGTCAGCTACTGATAGTCTAGATGCCATTGAACTCTTTTAACCCAAAAAATAACTTCATTATATTTACGTGTTGCCGATCCAAAATCGCCGCAACCAGTTCGCTGTCCGATACTGGGCTGCCTTGCCCGGGGCTGCGCCGGCGCTGGTGGTATTACTTTAACGGAAGGCGGGTTTTCTCGATCGAACTGACGCCTTATTATTATTACAAACTGTCAATGTAACAAGTTCCAATTAAAGAGACAAGGATATAATTATTATTCTTATAACAGTAAGTGACAAATTTTTGGTTACTGTGATTCTTATGGCGTGGTCTTCACCAAATCATGGTCGTGACTACGAAATGTCGAGCAATACTGCAGGAGTTAAGTTAAGTAAGCATAGTACTGCCCTTCGCTTAAGGGAATAACACCATTGGGGTTTTGTACATCATTGGCGAATTCACTAACGAATCTAAGTTTATCCTTTAGGGCGTAAGAATAAGAATAATACTTATGTTAGTGCTTAGGCCGCGTTTCCACTTGCAAGAAATTGCTGCGAGAAATAGCCGACAGTGCATCCCAATAGTGCCTAGTGGTAGTCAACTCGTGCAAGTTTCTTGCAAGTTACTGCCGGGAAGCACTGTCAGGATATTTTTCGCAGCAATTTCTTGCACGTGGAAACGCGGCCTAGTGCGTAACTTCTCCCTGATCACGTCACAGTAAAGTCAACAAATTAATTTCTTAGCTACTATGGATCTATGACTAAGTGGAAAAGTGTGAAATTGCAAAATGTGCCTTGATTACCTAATTCCATTTAAATGATTGCCCCTATCGCCGCATGATGCCAATGAGCGCTCAGTTTCAGTAAGGACTACGGTCGATTCGTCCGAGCGAGAGAGAATAGCTCCAGTGATCCCGGGTCGTGTCGGCCGGTGATTTATCCCGCGATACGGCCCCACCCCCTCCCCGCGCCCCGGTGCGTGTGCGCCGATCGCGCCGATATGATATAATTAAAATGCTCTCCTGCGCACGAGCGCGCGAAATATTACCATACGCGAGATCGCATCTGCGTCAGCGTCGTGGGCGACGATCGATTAAAGATATTAAAATATTTGAGGTGTTTTGTAAGCGTTTAGTATTAATGGGCTTGCGCAGTGCACTTGATGATCGCAAGTAGCACAAAAGCTGTATAAGAGCTTATACAGCCATTATAACTAGTTTTAGTATTTTAAGGGCTGTGTAAGCGTTTATACAGCTTGTTTGGTACTTGGGATGTCAGATGTGTTTGTGATGCTAGGAACGGGGGAGGTTAGGATGCTTTTCTAACGCCTTGAATTTAATTTCATGAGTTCAACGTCATATAATATGTACAAGAATTATTTAGAGACATAAAATCTTCCTACATGGCGTACTGTAGCGTATTTGAAGTATAGAAGTATCTGTTATATTCTGTATCGCCGATGAAACCTACCTATGAAATAAGTAAATACCCAAAACGATCAAAATCTGTACATAGATGGCACAAAATTACCTATAACAGTATAAATTTATCCTTCATGACCCATATCTGATAATATCTCAAGATCGAGCTGTAGGCTAGTTATTTCACGGTACCCGTTGGTATAAATGAAGTCCAAATATGTTAAAAAATTGTATTAGTGACACGATGACGTCACAGATGCCTAGAACGAACTTATTGGAAAATAATGATGCCATCTTGATACTTTTGTTGGACCTTCTTACCCAATCTCGTTTCTTTGTATCTATCCTTTTTTTATCAAAATTACTTGTGTATGTACATTAAAGAGCAAGTAAAAAACTTATTATAAAGGCGACCCGTGTCCAAATTCGGCGTATTTCCGATCAGTCACCCGTCCACGAGTATGTCGCCCGTAATTACAGGAACCATTATAATAGCTGCTTAGTTCACAACGTGTCCAGTTTCCAGTATTGCTCCCGTATCGCATACGAATCGCCTATTCAAAGCAAGCCCTAATTCGGCTAAATGGAATCAATCAGTTGGTATTCACGACAATATTCAACACCTGATCGACAAAAAATATGTAAAGCGATCAATATTATCAATATTTTATCAGATATTCACTACAAAATCACTCTTAGATCATTGTCTTTAGGATTACAATTCTTTTGCAATATTAAACATAGTAGGATTACTAACACCCGAAAGTGAATGACTCTTATGACGAGGATATAGAGTGGTGATTGGAGTGACGGTTGGGTGAGGGTAGTTGTGATGCGGCGCGCGCGCAGCACAGGTGTGCGGGGCGTGCCGCGCATGCGTGACAGTTTAGCGCTCGCAGGATTATGGAGATGTTATATTACCTGCCACTGAAGCTATTAGTCAAGAAGCTTCAATACTAACTGCAGATGTTGAGCAGACATCGTATTGAAGCTACAAACAAATATAAAATAGATATAAACCGCCGACAAAATGACACTAACAACTTAATATGAGCTTTTTTTCTATCCCTGATGCCATGAAAGCGTAAAAAGAAGTCAAATTCAAGCATGCGTCATCGTCATCACAACATTGAACAATACCGATACACAGAATGCAGGATCAGATTAGCGGCATTACTATTGATGAGCGATCTCCATACAAAGCGCGCGCGCAGGTGCTTCCTTCGGACGTGATCCGCGGCGCATGCGCGAGCGACGACGCTGTGATAGCCAAGGATCATTGTATTACATTGTCATTATTAGCTTTTAGTCTGAATGTGCGTGACATACAAAGTTAAGAGTCGCTAGGTTTTACAAACGTATTCTTGTTAATTTACAATGCGTTAAATAAAACCGTCTTCGAAAACCCACTGAAAAGGGTTAAATCAAGACCGCCCCCCTAGGAGTCCTAGCAATTGCCTATTTAGTGCCTAATAGATACATGACATTATATCCAAGCCGGTGTCAAGTAGGTATACACAATAGCAATGGCACATGATTCTTGCCACCGACTTCGATATATTTCATGTACTTATTAGGCCAGTCTTTATTTAACCCCTTCCAGTGGGTTTTTCAGGACGGTTTTATTTTTTGGTATTTTTTTTTTCGATTTTTAGTGATGCACCTAATATTATTATGTGATAAACTAAAGCACATAAACATCACATTAAGAAACAATAGCCTTATACCAATTTCTCATCACCCTTAACAAAATGTCGCTGTCCAAGATGCAGGGCCGTTAATCATTGGAGTTCTCCTGGTAGGTACTTCACCATCACTTGCACTTCACCACATGCATTATAATGAGTGAAAAGGAGCTTCATATTTTGTATAAAGATATTTCATTGCTGGCGTCAGTCATATACGACTAAGGAGTTCCGGTGGTCATCTCTGGTTTTCATCATCAGTTCCTCTTCACCAAGATGTGCTTTTAGGATGCAAATTATTAAAACCTGTTAAATCAGGGTATAAACTATCTCTAATCCAAATTTCACCCAATCCGTTTAGCCGTTGCAGCGTGAAAGAGTAACAAACTAACACACACACACACACACACAAACTTTCGCATTTATTAGTAGGATTAGGAAGAATAAAATGGTCTACATTTCAACTGCATAGTTATTACGACTGCTATTTGACTAAAGGCTAGCAGCACGGTTGTGATACAGTCCTAATGCAGTTTAACCAACCGCGGATCCAGGGGGAAGGGGGGAGTCTTGGGAGTCATGAAAAAATAGTGATGAGCAGACGGTGATTTGTAACACTTCTCAAGCTCTCACGCAACGCGCCCGACGTCCCGCGCTTCCTGATCACGCGTTATCAGCTGTTTTTGTTTACGAGGTCAAAGACCGTAGTTGACCGACTTCGTTCGTTTTTAAAGCTTTCGATCCTTTACCTAAATGCTAACCTAGACCTATTAATTAAAGAAACATGTACCGGATTTCGAGTTTAGTGAGTCAGCTTCATAAAGAGCCTCATTGAATTTACCCTCCTAAAACATTGAGGACTAGCTTTTGCCCGCTTCTTCAGCTGCGTTATTTGTTGCTATTCCCTCGTAAACTGTACTACTTTCTGAAATAACACGTTCATTACGTCCGTCTTCGGGCTGTAAACTGTCTTTGTACCTTTCACGTCAATCAGTAGAGGTGCAGGGTCGGGTGGTTCCCATCTTCCAGCCTGTCCAGCCAAGATTTCCATATAAATATAGGGTGGATAGGTTGGAAGATAGGAATCACCTGCAAGACCGTGAAAGTGAAACCAACAAAAGCGTTTTATTTCACATTTATAATATTACTAGCGACCCACCGCGGCTCCGCGCGGTGTACTTAACTAAGGTATAACCTATAACCTAGATAATTCCTCTTTCTATTGGTGATTAGCCCGAACAAACACAAACTCAACGCGGCGAGGGACTTGAATTTATAATAAACATATACATACATTAATACATATGTATGTAGTGAAGTAAGTAAGTAAAGAAGTAAGGATAAAGGCACATCGGCGACATCACAGGATTCGACGCGGCTACAGCTGACCGGCGAACTCAGCGGTTGCGGAATAACATAGCGTTCCCATATCGCAGGTTCGTTCCGGTGCGTGTTAACGAGCACGGTTAATGGCGTGAGCGACGATAAAATTCAAATATTTCGCGCCCATAAACTGCGCCGGCGCATCCCCCGCCCCCGCCCCGCGGACCCCGTCGGGGGGAGGGGAGTAATTAAAGTGGGCAATAACTACGCAATGAAAAACAAATAAAAGTTGGATTAATTGAACTTTTAAGTCTGCACGGCAGTAAAGCACGGTTTCGACGATAAAATAAAGATTATTGTAATAACAGTTTCATGCGAAGGAAATGCATTATTTTTGGAGTTGCAGAGTGCAAATTACTTGATGTAATTTGCGTGGTAATGTTATAAAGTAGGCAAAATCATATATGTAGGTTTAAGACCACCCTCGTCCCGGTAATCAGTAGTAGTATCATTGTCATAAGTGAATTCTATTAAAAAAATGACGAACTGTTGAGTTTCTTGCGGCGCTTCTTCTCAGCAGTGGTCTCGTCTTGGGAAGCGCTAGTAGATTTTGTCGTGTAAAAGTGCCCGTGTGGCCTACTTACTGAATAAATATCTTTTATCTTTTTTTATCTTTTAATTCTTTATTGGATGATGGTTGGTAGGTACGTATAATAGGGATGATGACTATTTTTTTTCTTTGTCAATCAGGTAGATTATCAAAAAACCCACTAAAAAGGGTTAAATAAAGACCGGCCTCCTAGGAGTCCTAGGTATTGCCTATTTAGTGCCTAATAGGTACATGAATTATATCCAAGCCGGTGTCAAGTAGTTATACACAATAGCAATCACACGATGATTCTTGGCACCGACTTCGATATATTTCATGTACCTACTCGTATTAGGCACTAAATAGGCAATACCTAGGACTCCTAGGAGGCCAGTCTTTATTTAACCCTTTTTAGTGGGTTTTTGAAGACGGTTTTTTTTTTTTTCAAAAAAGTTTTTTTCGCGTTTTAGTAATGCAAAGCACATAAACATCACATTAAGAAAGATTTTTTACACAGAAGTGACGTCACGAGCCCCCACTCCAGAACTTTGACGCGCTTTATCTTTGTAATTTTTTGTTTGATTGACAAACGAAAAAATACATGTCCAATATTTTTTGATAGACTAACTGACGGACTAAATAGAATTTCGTTTTCTTTACCAGTCATCATAGGTATTGTAATGTTATGACTTATGACCCCTATTCAATTTGGTCTATTTAAATTACTAGGATAATTGAAATATATCAATTTATTTTGATTATTAGATCACATTATCGTCGCCTTTACTTCATGAGCAAACGCGGGTTAGCAAAGAGTATAAACCATATTATGATAATTATAATAAATTGAGTCTCTTCAGACATATAGTCTCTGCAATGCCTCAGGAAACACTCAACCTTAGAAAACATTACACAGAGCGAACACTTCCTGTCAGTAATAAACCAATTACCATTAAAATTAAGTAACTTTTAGTTCTTCAGAGAATTTAGTATTACGGCCGCACTCAGAGACGTCGATTAATTTTTAAGTTTCATTAAAGTTGCTGCTGTCACTTTCTTTGCTAAATCAATAGAATAAGACGCAGCAACTTTAATCAAACTAAAAGTTAATTGACGACTCTGAGTGCGGCAGTTATTCGTAAAGTTCAGTAGCCAAATATTTAGCCGTACAATATCCCTTCGTTCGTCCAGCACGCGTCGGCAACTCGGCAGAAACATTTACTCCAATCGTACGTTTGGCCCGGGCACCCATTATAAGGAAGTTTGACAGCCAGTTAGAAACGAGCCGATGATCTGGCAAAATTCTGCCGGTCAGTCTGCACGCATCTAGTACACAATTGTGTGCGTCGAGTGCTTTATTATCTATAGGGCCGACGCAAAACAGAGGGATGTTGTAAGTTGTATCTGTGTATCTATCTGTAGCATCATAGCTCCTAAACGTGTAGTGAGTGAAACAAGTGTTCTTAGCTAAGTTTGGTAAAAATTAGTTGGGTCATTCTCCCACTCATAAGTTATGAGCTCTGAAAGGGTTCCCAATTTTTTATAATTTATCTGTTAACTTGTAATTATTAATCAAACTTGTTTTACTTCGTAATAACACGACGGCGCGGTTAGCCTAGTTTGTAGTTTGTGATTTCTGGTAAGAGCAAATGCTCATCCACACTCATACTCATACTCGTACTCATTCCTCTATATAAGTATATTTATCGTTGTCCAGTATCCGTAGTACAAGTCTAGAGCTTAGTTTAGGACTGAGGTCAATATGTGTGGGTTTATTCCCTGGTATCCCACTAATATCATAAATGCGAAAACTTGTGTGTGTGTTAGTTTGTTACTCATGCACGCTGCAACGGCGGGATGGATTTGGATGACGTTTGGAATGGAGATAGCTTATACCCTAGATTAACACATAGGCTACTTTTCATCCCGAGAAATGTGATAGTTCCCGCGGGAAACGCGATAAACGACTACTACGCGGACAAAGCTACTGGCAAAAACACTGTTGACGTTATATAGCTCTACGGTAAGGTATATTTAAGAGCCATCATAACGTTGACAACATTACAATATAGAAGCAAGGTGGGCTAAAACAAATTCGAATGATAATGCGCAGCCTGGTTTATTGCACTTGTTTCGACGTGTTCGTAATTTGAAATTTGAAGGTCAGTGCGACGGGTGCGCCTGCGGCGGCGGCGGTCCCGTTAGCTTTGACCTTTTGCTGGCCTTGACCCCGCAGGTGGACGCCCATGCGCAGGCCAGTGAATGGGGACCTAAATGTCAGTCCATTCAGGAATACACACCCTACACAACGAGCCATAACTCCAAATTAAACATACAACTATTTTGCACTCTGTTGAGGCGTATCAAGATACAATTTGTAGTGTTTCAGTGTTGGTAGTTGTTTTTGTTAATGGACTCGTGAAATGTCGACGCGAAAAGCGGACGGCTTGTGTTGTTGACCTGTTCGTGCGTCGACGGGCGAGTGCGGACGGGGAGAGTTTACTTGTTAATTTGTATCAATTCGAGGTAAATTTACGTAGATCATAAATAAATAAGTAGGTACCTATCTGAATAAATTTCAGGCGGGGACACTCACACACAAATTGAGCCAGCCCTAAACTTAGCTGTAGGCTTCTGCTATATTTGTGTACTAGGTAAGAACATAAAAAAATAAAATAAAATATACAATCCAGGGTATAGCTGTTTCCAACAAGGTGGACCGACGACGTGGTTAGGATTGCGATAAACCGATGGATGCCGCGGCGCAGGAGCGGTCCTGGTGGCGAACCTTGGGGGGGGGCTATGTCCAGCAGTGGACGTGTTTCGGCTGAAGTGATGATGATGATAAGCTGTTTCCATCCTAAATTTCATCCAAACCCGTACAGCCGCTTCAGCGTGAAGGACTGACCAACCTAATTACTCACACTCGCAACGTCTAGAACGAACTAAATACAACTGAGTTTTCCACATGATTATCAACGTGGCCAAAAACGTGTTGGAACTACAGATCATGGCAGATCTATAGTTAGGTATAACGTCGTGCCCACCGGGCCGGCGCGGCGTCGGCAGCCCGCCCGATGTGCGAGAGATTTAAGATACGCTGCAGCGATATAGCTGTGTTAGAGCTAAATCGAGCGAACCAATCGGCCGCTGATCATTTAGCCAAAATGGCCGAGTTGCTGAAAAGCGCGGTTTATTCCGGGTTGAGACATATTAAAAATTACTAGTAGAGTACAGGTTCGTCATTAACCATTAATTTTGTTATCAGATGTGACGTTAGCTTTTAACTGGCGACAAAAAAGGGGGTTTTAAGTTTGACCCCTCAACTTTTGTCTGTTTGAGGTATCGCAGTGGTGGAAGGAATACCTGATTCTGATGCGGTGTTTATTATTATTAAGAGTGGTGGTTCTTAGGTTAAATGAACGGTTCAAGAGTTATTACATTTTTAGTTCAGGGGTCATATTTATATTCACCATTATTGCATAAGTACCACAATTACCTTACTATTTACAAACAAATAGGCAAGTAAGGGACATAGAACTATTGGTTAGGGCCCTGTTTTGTTAGGTCTTGTTGGGCCTTGAGTCTTGAAAATTTAAAGTTATTAATATTAGTCCAGTTTCAATACCTGTATGTGTTGTAACCTCTTTTTATTAAGGTTTTAAAATGGAGGTTGATTGCGAAATAATACTATTATTGGTCCAATTAAGAGTTTCAGTATGTTCCATACATATATAATTATGTTGGAATTTGGTTTAATTTTGTCTTTAATTCAAAAGTGAGATGTTGCTCAGCGCTAGACTCTCGGTTCTTTGTTTTGATGCCAAAACGACTACATTTACTAGCCTATAATTTGTTCAGCTTTAAAACATGTTACAAATACAATCGTCTTGAGTTGATTTGTTTTCGCTACAATTCATCGGTCAGATTTGTTGTGTCGTTGATTGTAAAAACGCATTCTGTTGTTTCAACATCAGGATGTGTTTGTATTGGCGACTCGGTGCTCGGCTGCGACCGATCCACCGTCTGAGACACGACACTTCCTGTTAGGATTGCTTGATCAATTATATCAGCAACCTTGTGTCGCGGTAGGTGACTTTGCATCAAGACAGATCAGGACAGAAATAGAAATAATCATTTATTAGCAACACAATATACACAGTTGGACAGATATAATCTCTTTTTTAAGTAACTCACCTCAAAACAAAAGAGGAGGTTCTCATTGCGACTCGTTTATTTTTAATACATTTAATGATTTGCTATACATATTACCATGAACGATTGCCGTCATATCTTCTTGAACTCGTCACAGTGCATTGACCCAATATCACGTGTCATGCACGTGTGTGAAGAAGCAGGTCTTCTTACTACCTATGTATGATAGCGGTTTGATGTCACTACTTGGGAGAACTTCTCGTAGAATCAAAGTTGATACGCTACAGACATCCTGAAACAAATGAATAACTATAGTTTTCAGAGGTTTCCATTAACAAATATACCTAATCACAAATCATGTGTATTCCCTCAATAGTTTAAGCAAACGTAAAGTCTCGTAGGTAAACAATCATAAGCGTACTACCTAAATGAAAAGCGTTGCGAGAATGTCTTTTATAATCATATCATCACTATCGACCTGACGGCCATTTTAAACAAATGTGAGATGAAGCAGAGCCTTTATTCCTGGGCGGGCGCGGCTGCAGCCGCGGAAGCGCCTTATCGAGCCGCGCCGCCCCCGGCGTCCCCGCGAATTTACAATGTACGCAAACCCGGCCTCACTCCACACCCGCGCCCGCTCCGACCTCCTCCCTACCCTCCAATTCAAACCTAGAGCGAACAAAACTGAGTCGATTTTGCTTCGGTAGAAAGGCTTTAGCTGTGTGCGTGAGATTTTCTCGCCTAGAAATTCTAATGCGCAGCGCGACTGCGATAAAAAATGAGTAGCTCGGGAAACGTGAATACATTACCGAGTGAGACGGCGAACCGGCGCCGCCCCCGACGCCCATGTGCTTTACTTTACACTTTACATCGGCCCGGCGCCGGCACGGGCCGTTCCAGTCGGCTCCGGTGGCTAATTGCTTAGTAAAAAACCACCGGGGGCGGTTTTTCGAACGGAGTTCCGCAGGGCACAAGGTTACGGCTTAGATTGTTTCCGGCCTAGTGTTAGTACAACCTATAGGTAGTTAGTTTTGAAGGAAATATACAATTAATGGTCAGTTAAATTATGAAACTTTCGAGGGAAATTTATTCGGTTAATCACGTATTTACAATGTACGACTTGGGACGACTTGGACGAATTCCTTAGCAACTGGCGGGAAGAAGCACTCAATAGGAACTCGTAGAGATCAAGGAGAGAGGCCTTTGCCCAGCAGTGGGACACCCAAATAAAATCATGTATTACGACTTGCAATTATAAGTGATTAAAATGCTAATTATCACTTAGTGCTTGATTAGCGTTTGAATTCAATCCAAAACGGATTAAAAACGTTGATGAAAATGTATACACCTCGTTAATGTTCTGCGCGGCGGTGAAAGAACGGACGTTCTCGTAGAATCATCTCCTTGGCCGTCAGAACAGAGTTTACTGCAGGGCAATATTCGAGTAAACCCGCTCATAAACGTGTACACTCGGCCTAATTGTAGTGAAGACATAAGTATCCGGGACAATGTTCTTTTCCTTTTTCAGTTCGATCTTACACCGTGTAAAAAAAGAAATTATGTGTATATTCTTACAAAAGATTATTAAATAGGGCTATAGGTTTTCTGTTAATTTTGCACGCCATTATATTAGGGCCTTACTTGCAACTCCGTCGATTTAGAATAGGTCTCTCCCCGTTCTCCCGGTCTCTCCGTGCAAAAAATCCTGTAAATCTGTTCCTCTGTATGTGTGAATGACTCGACTTATGTTATGAACTAAAACCCTATGCGCCCTACTAATTGTATAAATGTGTAGGTTGTGGATGTTTGGATGCTTTTGTTACATTTACGCTTAAACGGCTGAATGGCTTTTGTTCAAAAGCTTTTTAAATCGGAAAATGTAATAGTTACCGAGGGAAAAGCGACAGACACGTTCCACGCGGGCGGAGTCGCGGGCAAAACCGCTAGACTCCACAACGTGCTCTTGACGAACCATATGACATCTCATTTATCCGTCCAATAGTTCATTTTATTTAATAGTTTAGGAGCTAGAGTGATACATCCGATCTTTAATTAATCACATACAGTCACAACACAGAATTGTTGAGCCACTATAGAACCCTCTCACAGAAAGTCGACGGTAAATTTTGACGTAATTTCTTTTGAATGACTTGACGTTGTCATTATGACAGGGTTCTATGGTGGCTCAACAATCCCGTGGTGTGGCTGTACATACATGTATGCCGCCCGCTAGATGGACGGACGACGTGAGGTTTTCTGGGAGCGGTTGGATGAGGGAGGTCCAGGGTCCAGCCAGTTGGCGAGCCATGTAGAGGCCTGTGCCCGCAGTGGACTGCTAGAGGCCGATGATGATGATACAGACTTACATTCATACTAGACTGTTCAACTCATAATACTCCTTTTGGCTTGACGCACTCGGGTGACACTAGCAAATGCATTTGCACATTTATAGTATCAAGATACAGAACCCTCGTAGTTCCCCAGCGCCGCGCCTGCCAGGATCTAACACCTGCTCTAATGCGCGCGTGCGCACGGGCTAATCGCTCTATTAACTCCCAAGGGGACGACACTGATAGAACCACGTGTCCATACACAAGTGTTCTGCGTCCTTGCCATCTTGGGGCAAATACATAAATATTGGTATAGTTTTTCAATGTTTCTAAACATAAATAGGGAAATTGGAATAGTAATATTATATTTTCTTCGTGATTTTGGCAAAAACTTTAAAATATATCTCGTGCTTGATTATACGTTGCGCTAAATATTTACCTCATCGTCATTTACAATCGGGTATTAATAATTAAAAAAAATATGACTTGGGTACGGCAAGAAACACACAGATGATCTGATGTTAAGTGTGTCTGAGGGCCATAACGTTGCAAATGCGCTGCCTACCCTGTGTGAGGCTGGGATGGAATGCCTCAGTGCTGGTCATTCCACCCATATGCTGTCTCACCCCTCCCACCGGAACAAAATTCTACCATCCGACCCCTTGCTGTAGGACTACCTATTTATTGAATACAACTGAACCAATCGAAGCGAGACATCGCGTCGAATTTCCATAAATATTCGTTTTAAAAAAAAGCTATCTTATTATTTTCTCATTTCATTTGCTGAATAACAGCTCAGTCGTAACAGTTTTTTAGATGTTTTACTATTTTTTTCTGTCTCTATTGGCACGTCACGTAACGAAGTATTGCAATGGTCGTATCGATTTCATGCGTCAAATAAACCACAGGTTCTCACTTCGCTCTTCAAACACGCGACATCTTGGTTCTGGTTGAAGTTGCAAACACATTTACACCATAGACACACAATAACCCCCTTACTAATAAACGTTGAGTAACGGCTGAGTAGTTATACAATGCTTTGTCCTTATCTGTCATTGTGACATTTGAATTCGACAGATAAGGACAAAGCATTGTATAACTACTCAGCCGTTACTCAACGTTTATTAGTAAGGGGGTAAGAGTGCAATTCAATGCATTATGTTAGTAAGGAAGACTAATTAAAACGGAACGTAATAAAATACCACCGATTTTATAATTACTATAGGGAGATTAGGGAGTTTTGTCCATTCGTTGGAAACAAGGAACTTAATTATAAAAGTTTACTCTCTTATTCATAATCGCACAACAACTAAAGTATGCTTGAAGTATGCTGTGGCCTTATCTTTCATTGTGACATTTGAATATGACAGAAAGTGACAAAGGATACTTTTACTAAAATAGGTTTGTTGTGAGTTTACGAACTAACCGTATTTACTCGTAGTAAGATAAAATATTGAATTACTGGAGTGAGAAACTAAAATACAATTTATTCAAGAAAACTTATTACTCGTATTGTATAGATGTATTTATACTGAATATTTCGTTTAAGTAACTAGATTTCCACACAATATTAAATAAAAACAGTTTTTTTTAAACCTTTATCAAATTATCAAATTTAACGTCTTATGGTCTCCTGAAAAAAATGCCACAAGTGTCAAAGGTAGATTGATATTTTTTTTACCCACAAAAACCCCTTCAAGTAGGTACTTCGCAATAAAAAAAACTCTTGAAAGGTAACCCTAAAACACATAAACCAAATTACCCTATCGACTTACGCATCAGAATGATCCTCAACGCGTGCGCGGGCGCAGGGTGGCGCAGGCAGGTGTCGCAAAAGGGTTCAGGCCGAGCTCTAATCTTACACCTCCGAAGGGCCCACAAAGGTGTTTTGGTGCCACGAGACGTGTCAGAGGGTCTGTTTTTTGTCCTGTTATTGTTAAAGGATAAAATAGTAATTGATGATGTCGTGTTGGTAATCGCTTTTTAGCAATTGGTGTTTGACACCGTATCAGATGCTTTTGACTTGATGACTGCTTGTTAATTTAGGGCTATCATTTTAAGATATTAAGAAAGGTGAGCGAGTGCGCAATATGCCTAGGAAATAGTAAGATCGTGAGAAACGTTTGTATTCCATAATAAGTATTTTTAACTAGCAGTTGGGTAACTGTCGCTAGAATAAGCAGTAGCATTGTCATAAGTTAAAACTATTAAAAAATAACTGACTGTTGAGTTCCTTGCGGCGTTTCTTCTCCAGCAGTGATCTCCTCGTGGGAAGCGCTGGTGGATTTTGACGAGTAATAGTGCCCGTGCGGCCTACTTAGTGAATTTTCATTCCTCTTTTTTATCTTATCATTATTCTTTTGAAGATTATCAAATTATAATGTTCAGTTAATTTAAGTTGATTCAAACTACCTCAGTGCAAATAACGACACCGACCAGTTACTCAGTTTTGACGTAAAAACTATTGAATACATTCGCATTCCAAATACTTAAACCAAACCAACTAAGTAACCTTGCTTAAGGTGCACATTCACGGTCAGTTAAACTGATCAGTTAACTGACGTACATCCAGAAGCAGACCTTGAGTTCGTATAATTTCAACTTAAGATTTCACATTCACGGTCAGTTTTTGGATGTACGTCAGTTCAACTGATCAGTTTAACTGACCGTGAATGTCCACCTTTAAAAGCAATTCCCGAATTTGTTATTCCCGAACTTGCGCCCCATCAGAGAACTGTCGGCTAACGTGGCGTGTTCATGTTGTGTTGCAGCGCCGCGCCGGCGCCGGCGGCCGGCCGTGGCTGCAGTACCCCGCGGGGCGGCTCCGGCGCCTACTGACCGACGCGTGCGCGCCGCGCCGCCCGCGCCGCCCGCATGCGCTCTTCACAGGTACCTCATACTGTATCATATACAGCTGTCACGGTGTTATTGTCTGACTTGTTTTAAGATATAATCGCATGAAGAAAAAAAAATCCTAGAATTTTGGAATTTTCAAACATCTGACCAAAACGCTGGCACAGAAATTAAAAAAAACCGGCTAAATGCTAGTCAGACTCGCACACGAAAATTTCATTTAATTTTTATTATTTGTTGTCATAGCGGCAATAGAAATACACTGTGTAATATTTCAACTGTTTACGTATTACGGTTCATGCGATATAGCCCGCTGACAGACAGACTGACGGACAAACGGACAGACAGCGGAGGTCTAGTAATAGGGTTTCCTGGCGCCCTTGCGTACGAAACCCTAAGAATATGTCTGGGATTCATTACTCGTATGCTTTAACTTAAACCTTCTCTCACGGCGTGGAGCGGGGACACGAGCTCACATGCTAACCACCAGCACGTGGGCGCGGAGGCGGATGGTTGCAGCCATTTGCAATCTCGAGAACTGAAATGCATTCCCAAGTAGCACAAAAGCTGTATAAAAGCTTATACAGCCCTTCAAATGCTGAAACTAGAGTTATAATGGCTGTATACGCTCTTATACAGCTTTTGTGCAACTTGGGTTACCAGCTGTGAACACTAAGGTGGAATGCCCGTATGCTATTTCATCGGTCTTACCCTTTCAATTAACCCAAAAGCCATTCAACACATTGTAAATTCATGAATCGTCGCTACGCATTGCTAATTGCCTCTCGTTAACACAACGGGTCCAGTTCTTGTCGCGAGGCATGCAAAGCGCAGGCTCGCTGCGCAGGCGCAGGCGGTTCTCACGCAAATCACGACATGGGCAGGGCGGGTTTTTGCCCCGGGTCCCACGTGAGGCGACCGGATCCCGCAGACCCGGTTTTTGCCCGGGACGATTATCGAGCACAGATTGGTTCCGGGAACACATAGGTGTTTGCGTGATTAAGAGATTGCGCGGGCGACGCTATGAGTTCCTCGCGCCGTTTGTAACTGTCTAAAGTAATTAAATTGTGTTTGATTGTATGTCATTGCATACCTAGGCTAAAAGTTAATCCCGTCGGGATGAGCCCTTTCCGGGTTTTGTAGTTCACTAATATAACAACTAACTCTACCTATCGCGTAAATATTGCACCCAATCGGAGTCACACAGAATTTGAGATTTCTATAAGAGGCAATTTTAATACATTTGAATAGTAAGTAGTTAAATGCGTTTTACCCGGAAAAATTAGTGAATTTAATGATGAGAAACAAGTGATAATTATATTTAGAATTTAAAATCTATTTTGCCAAATGGTTTTCAGCTAAAGAAATGGAACCCTATGAAAACTTCAAGTCAACAACGAATGAATAACTTAATTATTTTTTTAAATGGTGGTGGCACTAGGGTTCATTGTAAAAAAATAATCAAACTTTATTAATTATAGTTCCGTACACATTTTTTGTGTAATAAATAATTAAAAGGATTTCTTTTCGGTCGATCTAAACTTTCTAAAAAATGGAAACCTAACGAACTCTCCAATTGGATCCCATCGAGTTTGTGCGTCGTCATTCGCTGTTCCATACCAAGCATTTTGTTGCTGATACAAATTGGACTCGAATAAGAGTCGTTGGCGCTATAATAACAACGCGTTCGATGCCGACTACGGGAATCTGCATGGAACTTAAACACGCAATCGTGTCATAGGCGCTCAACGGGTCGCAATCATCCAATTATTGTATTCAATTAGGCTGCGTAAGGGCGCATTTATTAGCGAGCGCGACGGCAATAAATACTCGTTTACGAACGTACAAAATGTCACTTTCTTTTTAGAGAAGTTAAGTTTTCAAGTTTACCTCGGGTCAAACAACCGTGGGCAGTTGTCTGCTTGTCTGTTGAAGGACAACGATCCCGCTCGTTTGCAGCTTAGGCTTGGTTAAGTTTCTAAGAATGGAGTGCTACTAAAACCATGATAGGTAATAAAATATTTTGAGATTGTGAATTTATCAATTAGAACTATATAGTAACTCGCCTGGGGATTGATATTGGACGGGGAACAATTTTTAACGACATTCGATCTCGAGTCTCTCTCTACATATTCGATTAAATTAAAAAGTTGCTAACATGTCTATCCTGTGCTTCATGTCTTCATCAACTCGGCGCAACCCACTGCTGGCTTAGGGCCACATCTTGTAACGAGGTGTATGTATGTATTACGCCTCGTTGAATAAAATCTTGCATATTATCCTACGCATAATAGTTAATAGGGTGGGACCAACAGATGCTCTCTTCCATTTGTAACATTTAACTTAGAACATTTTTTTATTTTTATTTATCTTTATTTTTATGTGCAAGTATGGAGTGCAAACCTTATATAAAATGTTCTTTCAACCACACCACCTTCACTTTGTGTAAAATTATGACTGTGTTCCAATTTTGTCATTTGGCTACAGACCCCTAAATTCCAAAATTTTAGGATGTAGCACCAATTGTAAACGGGCCATCAAGCTGCAATAACATGAATACAAATTATTAGCGTTACTCTTTCACACAGCTGAGGTGAGTTTACTTGATCGAACTAACCCAACTTGATCCCGGTGCGCACTAAAACGGCATGGCAATGCGTGTCTACTACGCTGGTTCGTGTTAGCCTTAAAACCAGCCTCATAGAGCTCCCCGTACGCGGGAATATTAGCGCCTGCAAGGATCAAGTTACGCCGGTACGGGAAAACTCGGCTGAAGAAGAATAACTGAGGCATTCTGAGCGCAGCTCCCACACTCGTATGAAGCGGTTAGCTCGGTTTGGGCAGCCATTGCTTTTTGCTTCACCCAAATTATTGCATTAATTTCTTTGCCGGAATCGACGACATTTTAAATACTAATGAGGTTGGGAACAATGTGTTTACAGAAGTATTTATAATAAAGGTTGTGTGCTTAGGTCGAAAGTTTATTAGGCTCTGATTTATATATATTATATATGTTGGTTGAATATTGCTCAGCGCTATACGGTCTATGCTAAATAGCGGGATCTCAGTCATAATATTCCATAATAATACCTACAGCGTCCTGGTGCTTACTGTAAGTCTGTAGGTATAATTGTTTAAAATAAATCATAATATTATATTTGATAATCACTTCCTGCACTCGTATATAAACATCTATGTTCACCTTGACATGACCGAAAGATATCTTTTCTAAAATCCATATTTCTACTCGCTTATGTACCTAGTGGTAGGTTAGACTACTTGCTAAATACATAGATGAACGATTGTGAATACTACGAGTATATTGAAACACGAGAGAAAATGTTTTAATAAATAAATAATATTATTTTAAAGTATTTTGTGCATAAATACACCGGACCGAACTGGGTCAATCTGCAAAATCAAAACATTCCAGCAGACGAACGAGCAGTAAAAAGGGCAGTTTCGACAAAAAGGCCGAAAACGAAACATTCTGCGGCGCACGCGGCGCGTCTGGCGAATATCGGCCGGTAACAGTGAGGCTGGTGATGAAACGACGCGCACATTGATGGTTATTTAATTTGTTTTAACGGGCCTAACTATGTTTTAATCACTTATACATCTACATATGTATGAGACTAGCGCCCCGCTCCGGCTTCGCACAGAGCATATGCGCACCGAAACTTTAATTAATTATTTATTATCCACCTAAACCTTCTCATGAATCACTCCGTCCATTGGTGAAAATCGTATGAAAATCCGTTCAGTAGTTTTTGAGATTTATTTATTTATTTATTTATTTATTTACTTACAACAAAGAACACGTAACATTACAGGTTTAATACCTAATTCATTACCGGTTCACATACACACACAACAACATAACTAATAAATGTCAAATGTCAGTACAGTATTGTTATTAAAATTACTATTATCTCATTCAGGAAACGTTTTTTTATGATATATATGTAGTGATTATACCTATCAGTGAAGAAACTGAGTTCATATTTTGTAATTCATTTGTCTATGCTTTTCAAAATAATCTTATTCTATTTAAAGCATACAATGAATCAAAGATTAATTTCCGAAAAATTAAAAAAACCCGACTGCTTTAAAAAATATCAACTGATAAGCTAAAAACTAGCCATAATCTAAAAAATATAGGTAACTTAAATGTTGGAAAAGGTAATGATTCGCAACCGCACGTTTCGCCAACTGTTTCATTTCGCAACCATTACATTTGGCCAAACGATTTTTTTTTCTGAAACTGTAAATAATTCAGGACTTTTATAAAACTAACCTAACCTGTAGGTTTAGTTCTACACGATGGTCCTGAAATATTTACAGTTTCGGAAAAAGAAGAGTTTGGCCAAATTAAACGGTTGCGAAATGAAACAGTTTGCCAAACTTTTTTCGCTCAAATGGAAGGACACCGTTGGAAAAGGTATTACAGGCGGGGACTAGTCCAAGTGGTGCTCTTTAAATGAAAATATTTAAATTTGTACAACAAAAATTGCTTGCCCTCGCCTGCAATACCTTTTCCAACATTTAAGTTATATTTTTTAGATTATGGCTTGTTTTTAGCTTTTCAGTTGATATTTTTTAAAGCAGTCGGGTTTTTTGATTTTTTTTTAATTTATTTATTTATTTCATACTTTTTTAGTTTTTACTTTTTGTTATTCCCCCTCCATTTCTTTTTTTGCGGACGCCATATTGAAATATTATATACCTACCCTATTGCACTTAAACAATTAAGATAAATCGTATGACTACTCATATGTTAAAATCAGTCAAGACGTTTAGGCTGCAGAGCGTCACAAAGAAATAGACATACATACTTATACATACATACGCTCGAAAAACATAACCCTCCTTCGCGCAGTCGGGTAAAAAGTGATAACTTTAATGAAAGACTAGGTGGTCCGGACGCTTTTTAATATTTCATTGAAGGAAGTATCTTCGAATGAAAAGTATTCGCAAAAACGGTGTGCGATTTTGAATTTGATGGAGTACTAAACTAACTACATCGGTTTAAAAACTACAGGAGGACCGGCCACTAACTAAATAATAAAGCGGCTACCACACGCGCAAGCTTCACCACAGTTTTGCCTGCGCAGGCCGGTTTGTACACGGAACACGGAGCGTGTGGTTGGTAAAACTCTATAGACACGAAGTGTTCAGTTTTGGCTTGCGCAGGTAAAACTGTGGTGAAGCTTGCGCGTGTGGTAGGCCCATTACAAGTTCTACCTGACTGCGTGGACAAGTGTTGCAACAGCTTTCGTGTTCTTAACCAACCATTAGTATGAAAATATCTAACGTACTTATAAATTAATCTTATTCTATCTTACATTGTACAAATGGGCCAAATATTTAGATACTCTCACCATGTAGGATCTTTTGTGCAATTACCTCACCCACTCAACTGTTCCAATGTGCAGGTTTCTTCACGATGTTTTCTTTCATTCTAAAGACTTAAAATGAATTTAAGTAAGAGCAACGCATTGGTACATGGCTACCGCCTGGGTTCGAACTTGGTACCTTAATACTACCTTAGCCGCTAGGCCACGGACGACGCTTGGGTGCAGTGGTAAGCGAAAACAACGATTCAGAACAAAATTGTCGTAAAAACACCATGAGGTTGAATGTCATATATATTTTATAGGTACATGCTCACGAGTGCAAGGCTAGAGCAATTCAACTATATCGACACAGGCGCTAGCCGGCGGGTGCGCAGCGCATGCGCGATAGAGTCGTCTGCGCCGGCGCCGCGGGACATCTGACACATCGCACCACTCGCAATCGCAATTACTTACTGGAAATAACTCTCGTCAAGTGCGCGCCGTTTAATCAAGTCGTCGTCAAGTACTGGCCGTAGGAAATAAAGCTTACGGTCGAGGCAGAGCAAGAAGTTGCAAAAAAATATATTAACTGCAAAGTGTTTAGAAAATTCATCCCTCTCTCTTAGCTAATAGGATATAATATATTTCTGAAATTCATAGTAATTTTAACAGTAATTTGGTAGAAAATGTATCTTTGAATCATTTTATTAATTAGATATTGTCATTGTCTTTTAAAAGTGCAATAACGGTCCACCACAGCATGGACCATTAGCTATTGGGTTCGAATATGGTAATTCAAAAACTTTTTTAACTAATAAGCCTTTTATTAAATATACATCTAAATGAGTTGTCATATCATCCATGAAATACGAGTTACAAACAAATAAAAACACCAATTTAAAAAGCCACTTCGCGCCTTTATATATCTGTGTATGGCAATTCGGATCCGAACGTAAATCTGCATGCTACGGGGGGCGACAGGACGGGGGAGGGGGTCGGCCAGGTGCGGGGGCGGCAGATGGCTGACCCACATCTTAACCCTACCACCCTAATGTGAGCTCTACGCCTGTGCGTTAAGGGTGGGAAGCGGGGCCACGAAGCCTGGCACGCGCGGTGTAAACAATGGACACGCTCCTAATTCTTCAATAGAAATCGATTTCGGAATTAAATATTTTATTTTGTACGGCCGTTATTGATAGGTGTGGAGATAGTAGTGTTTTGATGTCGCCCTCGGTTTGGTGTTCGAATGTGGAGCCGATGCTTGACTGTCTGGGCCACATTATTTATAAACCGGGGTGAGTTATCTCGAGTAAAACTGGATGGGAGCCCGTTGACACGCATACAATTGTTTGACCCAAGGTATTGTTTGGTCAAAAATATTTTTGCCTCGCACACCCTTTCAGGCTGCAGGATTTAATAAATATCTGTTGTGTGGATTAGTTATGTCAGCTTAGGTTAGCTTTATAATAAATCTGAAAAAAAAAACCCCTTTCAACTGAAAAAAAACGTTTTCGACCAAATTATTTTCGACCAAACGATACATTCGGTTAAACAATGATTAGGTATGCCACCCGATATAGGTACTGCCTCGACTAGACAATAATGTCATCGACGGATTTTCTGACAGTCCTAGATTTCATTTACCTACCTATTGACAACGTGTTTGTGCATGTGTTTGATCTTGGTGATTGATTCTCATATCGAAGAAGGTTTGCCACGGTCTGCCACCGCCGCATAGTGCCTACGAACGGACGGATTAGAATGTGACTGTAGAGGGATCAGAGGGCTTATTGCCTAACGCACTCGCGATCGCGATCGACTTGAAAGTGGAACAATTGTTTTCATTTTGTAGGCAGACTTGCCTTCAACTGTCAAAAATGAAAGCGATCGCGATCGCGAGTGCGTTAGGCAATAAACCCTCAGGTCTTTATCGATCTTCTGTGGCCAAGGAGAGCTAAGGCAATATATAAAACAGTAAGAGCTAAGGATATACCTATCGAAAAAATGTCTTCCCTTGAAATCGTAATACGAGTATTATAACGACACAATAATGCATTGGTTGACCCCCTTTCAATTATCACAAAAATACCCACCCATTAAATTCATACAGCTATTTTTGAAAAATAGATTCCATCTTTCTGTAATTCCGTGATATTTATGTCTGGTGCAACTATCACAATTATTTACAAGAGTGTGTATTACAACCATTTACATGATACACGAATAAAACAAATCAACACCCGAAGACATCTTTTCATAAAGATTAAAAATTTACAACCCTTTATCGGGCTCCAGTTTGCATGAAATTTCTGAAATACAAAAACAAGAGACAATTCAAGTTCTACGTTCTACCTGACTGTGTAAAAAGATGTTGCAACAACTCTGGATGAATTGTCCATGCAATAAAGTACGTCTTCTAAACCTGATATAAGTATAAATAATCCTAAGACAAAATACAAAGACATACAAGGGCTCTCCGACATTATAATAACCCTCGTTTTCATCTAGAAGGGTTAAAATACGTGTATTTATCGGTTGAGTCGTAATGTTGCACGCTCATGGAGCCGGCGAAACCACGGACATCCAATAACCTTGACCTGGCCAGCTGGAGTAGAGCCTCCCCGTCTAATTCATTTCGCAGCGAACAACAGACAAGCCATTTCTGTCCCATTACCGTAATATCTTAATAAAATACTGCTTTAATAAAACTATTTCTAATAATCAATGTATAAAGCAATTATTTTTTATGAAATTATGGATTCGAAAGATTTTTTCTTGAAAGTTATTTGTAATTTTAGAGCTTAATAATACAATTTGTATGTATATCTCGTTACAAAGCAGTTTCATATTACTTTTTAATTTTAAAGCTCTGAAAAAAAAATCGTCGTAACGTTGTAATTTGAGTAAGTTTAAACTGCCCACATTTTTACATTGTGTTTAAAATTTGAAGTTCATATTAAGTATTATTTACTTAATATGAATACATCGATCATTTAACCTCTGTCGTCTTACATAAATAAGAATACATTTATTTATTTGCAACATCTAAAGACATGTTGAATAATTTCACGTGTAAAAATAATGTGCTCGACCCGAACCATTGCAAATATTGAATAATGCGCATTTCGCAACCATAGGTAGGTAATAGGTATGTAACGCAAGTCATAGTTGAATGCTGCCACAATAACTTGTGACTGTAGGCAATGCATAAATAAAAGAATTGAGCCCACACATATCGAATTTATTAGATTTTCTATGTTAATTCAAAAAGTATGTCGCTAATTACTGCCGTGTCTTTACTATATTGTTTTTCCACAAATTATCATTAAATTAATTACCAATTAACTATGAACATACGAGAATTGTTTATTTGTGTAATTAGTTCCACTTCCACTCGTGGACCTATAATGATTTAATGTGGAAAGTTTCAACACTCATGTGAATATATTGATTAACGTCTATTATTTAACGAATACCAACAACAGGTGAAAATTAACGAAATATATCCAAATGTCTTGCGGCCGGCGGCAGATACTTCGCTTACCAGCATGTACCTAAAGAGCCGAACCGAGACTTTTCCACGAAATGTATCAAATCAAACCAAACGAAACCAAATCATCATGTGAAACCGTCCAAAATAGAAATTATATAGATGTATGCAATTGACATGAGCTTGCGAAGCTTAGCCAGATCTTATTCCTGATATTTTTATTATAATTTTACTTTTTTTTAACCGACTTCAAAAAAAGGAGGTTCGCAATTCGGTTGACTGTTTTTTTTATAATTTTATGTGTACAAAGTTGTGACAGAATTATTTAATTTCCAAATTGAAATAAATGACTAGTTTAGACCTCTTGTAAGTAAATTGTTTATATTTTTTCATTACAAGACGAAAGCTATTTGTCTAGGTCTAGGATTTTCCTTGCTTAAATATTGCCAATGTGTCTTGTATCATACTTGCCAAAGTGGTTACTTGAATAACAAATATTAGAACTGAAGTAGATAAAGGCAACATAATCTCTAATGGTTAGCTCTAACTCAATACTAAGCGTCCTCACAACGCGCGAAGTGAGAAGCCTCCTTGGCATCGATCCCGGGACCCGGCGGATCTGCGTCAACGCGTAATAAGCATGTTAATTGTAGCAGGTTCAAGTTCAGCGGTCAACGACCCGGGCGTGACGTCACGAGCCTCCCGCCGACACTAGTGCCGCCAATTAAAAACATCTCCCACAAAAAATATAACAATGAGCCCGGTGATGAAGGTATCGCCGAAAGAAAGCAAGTTCTTGTTCGAGATGTGAATGAAAATTTTGAAATTTTTTGCTTATTGGGTCTATAGGTACTTAAAATTGCCAAAACAACGAAAGTGTTTGATATTGTAAATGTTTTGTTATATCCTTCTCATCGCTTGCTTAGTTTGCAAGATTAAGACAAAATATAACAATTTAAAACCCGTACACTTACATTATCGCTTGAACAATGCCGAACATAAGCCAACAATGCGACCAAAAATCAGGGGAACGACAAAAGAAACCCCGCTCTTGTTTGGGCGCGAACATGAATGAAAATTGCGAACTTTTTGTCCGTTCCGTTCCGTTTTTGCAATCCTGGAGAAGGCTGCGGGGCGGGCGTATGTAAAACGCGAAGGAAAATCCATAACGGCACGGAAAACCCTTTTAATATACGGCACGTAAATAAGCGGGGGGAGTCGCGCGCCATTGGCCGGCCGCGCCCCGCCTTAAAAAAAAACCGTGAGGAAAAAAGCGAGCTCGCCGCGGCAGTGTCTCGGTGCCGCGCGCGGTGGGCGGACGCTTCAGAACGGAGCGACCGCGACCAAACTCCGGCGGTGGCGCCATGCCCGCGCTGGCCTTGCGCGACCAGCCGCTCGACTGTTCCATGCGCCTGCGCGACCTGCCCGCCTGGCCGCCCGCGCCGCCGCCCCACGGTCAGTAGTGCAGTGCAGTGACCACCGACGTGCACAAAGCCAAAATGTACACCAAATAAACAAAGTGACCCAACGTTATTCCTTGGGCAACGCCTCATATCAACGTCGCGCTATATTGTCATTAGTAACCTTATCGCAATGTCTGACCTAGACATGATGTCTCTGGCGGTAGGCCCAGGTATGTTGCACTTGTTGTCGGGATATGTGCCTGGTGGATTCCGTCATGAGACGTCGTTTAGTGCAAAGGGCGCCAGGTTGTCAAGAGGGAGAACCGGTAAATACAAAACGAGTGGCTAGTTGTAGCATTTGAATTTATTTTTGTGACAGATCAAATAATTCTCACATTAAGTAGAGATCCTGAGATTTATTGGATCAGGCGCAAATAACCTGCAGTAACTAATGTTGGAACGGATATACCTTCAAAATAGTGATGTCTACTTTAAAATAAACCATAATAATTATGAGTATTAAGTAATAATAAATTAATAACGTTTATTTTAAGTCAAAATACGGTGAATAATAAACAAATACTTATTTGTTACTCAAGACTAAATACGTGAGTAGGTACTTGGCAAATAGAAATCTGCATTTTGACGTAAGTAAATAACTTTTAAGATTTTCAATTGGTCATTGGAGAAATACCCTTTTAAAGCTGTACTATTATTAAGCATTAATTAATAATTACTGGTACAGTTTAAAAATCATAATATTTTTTGGGAATTATACCTACTTTGATTTTCATAAGGCTTGCGAATTGAAATTAGCCATTAATCAATTTACTCAAATCAACACAGTTAAATTTTTTACCACAAAGTATATTAACATACAATTTGAATGTCTTAATATAAATACAATCACAGTTTGCTTTTATGATTTTCGCAACAAGTCACAAATCATCCCTACAACCCAAAATTTCATTCTAAATCCCCAAAAACGTGTGCTAGGGGAAACATAATTAAAGAGCACACTGGACCCGGGAATATCTATACCGGCAAATATCCGGACATAAAAAACGTCAACAACTCGTTCGGACATAATCCTTTATAGCCAGCGGAGGTCAGGTGAAGGGTTTCACCCCTCGGAGCGCTCTGTGAACTCTTTGGTGTGCAAAATGATTCCACGCCCCGACTCTACTTCAACTTTTTATTGTGTTGAGGGTACATTTATTTTGCTGGTGAATTGAAGAAGAGATTTGTTATTATTAGTTCTTAAAGATGTTATTATGTTTGAAAAATTGAAGAGTGTTGGGGTGATGATGAAGTGTATGTTGTGATTAGTTCAATATCAATAAGTTTTGTTAAGAAGGGAAAGGGTTGTTGGTACATCACGTTGGTTTCATTTAGGGAGAGTAAAAACATGAGCATTTAAAATTATATTTTTTCTTATTAAAACAACAATTAAGTATCATAGAGCATTAAAAGGTTTGCATTTTTTAACAAAAAACTTAGACATTCGCCAATCTTATGATGATATGAATCTGAAAAATTTAAAATTACAAACATTTGGTAAGTTTGTCTTAGCATTTTAAAATTGCTTTATCCCTAAACTGCCTCTTTTATTTCCGTTTAAACAGTCTTTCTGCATTTCTCTGTTTTGTTCTAACTTAAGCTTGCAAAAACCAACTGAAAGCTATGGCTTCCTCGTAAAGTAGAAAGGTTGAAATAAATATCATCGCGTGTGATAAGCACCATAAATTTTAAAGTTCCACAAAAACTTTTTGAACTATTACTGCAAGATCTTTTACGGGTGTAATAAAATAAGCGAGTTATTGAAAGTTATGTTTCACAAAAACAAATAAACCTACGTCTGGAGGCAAATAACCATAAAGTAAAGCAGTAGGTGCTCCAGTAGACTAGTTAGTTAGTTTTTTGAAAATTAATTTCCGCTCCTTCCATCTTGAATAAAGTTTTTTGTCTTAACTATTATTATGTAGCTTTAGTAAAAACTAGTTTTTGCCCGCAAATCCGTTCGCGTATAATTTATTTCATGAAGTTCTGTTTTCCGTGATAAAAAGTATGCCACTCGCCAGTTTTTAACTATCTTTGTGCAAATATTAACGTCCGTCCGTAGTTCCGTTTCTACTTTAAAGAAGAACAACCTTATACTCCATCGCTTTTGTAACAATATTATCTTATGTATCATTATTTTAGAAAAATGTTTTATAAGTAAATTTTGCCGCATTTGGTTCAGTTTGAATCTAAAACTCGGCACATTTACACTCGAAGCTAATTATAATAAAATAGACAAGTGACACTACGCAGCACCAAACAATTTCCTAACGACATCATTGTCGCATTCACATTAAATTATATTAAAACAACAATTGAATTGGCCGCGTCGGCGACTGCTTTCCATCAATTACGGTGATTTCGGTATAATAATGTCATCAATGTAGTGTTTGTCTTTACGCGTTGTTGCCTCGAACGCCTCTGCTGCACTCGGGTCTATGTTTGTTTGATAATCATTATTAGTAAGAAGATCTCTGACAACTTTTTAAAACCACTTGAAAATTGTACAAAAAATATTTATTTAATTAAGTATGTTAGTTTGCAAATTACATCGACACCCGATTTACCCAATTGTATTTAAAGTACTGAATTTTTAAAGGAGTTTGTAATTTTATACTTTTGCCTCTGCTTAAATCAACAATAATACATTATTTAGCTTGCTGTAATCCAAAACATAGACATCGAAATGGTAATAAATTACATGTCTTTTCGTTAAAGACATTTCATCAAGCTTGCTTGTCTGTATATCCTTAAGGTATCAGCGTTTGTCTTTATTGTTAGCTAGAAATATTTTCCCTGACGTGCCATAGACTATTATCCTTGCCTCGGCTAACTCAATTAAAGTTATTTCACAGAACCGATACAGAATACATTCTTTCTATTAAAAAGGATGCTAATTATTACAGCGACACTAATGCAGTAGGAAGGTTAGTAAGAAGCATTGGTTAAAACATTGTAAATATCTAAACGATGCATTTATTCTTTTTGATGCTTCGCTAAACGTCGATATTAAATTGTATTACGTGTTTAAGGAAAAATTCATTGCAGAGCATCGGAAGCCAATGTTTTGGGCGAACTAACTCGAACGAGGAATTCAATTTGCGTTAAAAAAAATTAGGCGTAATGAGCAGAGAAAGTTATTGAATTTATTAAATCAATAAATGTAAAAAATACGTATGCCTATAATCTGTGAAATGCTAAAGTCCCTGACCACCAGCCGAATAAACAACAAATACTACAGTATGTAGGTACCTATTCTGAAAGTAGATATTCACCAACTGAATATTCGCAAAAATAATAACAATATCAAGAGATTTGTTTTTTAATTTTGTTACGTCGACATAAAACAAAATAAAAACCTATGATTTTGTTGGATGACTGTAAACGAAACGTTTTTCAGAACCATTTATTTGTAAGACGATTTAGACCACTCATTTCGTAAGGATAAAATGATAATAACATGTGGAGTTTATATTGTTATTAATTCTGGGGTGATTGCCTGACAATTATGCTACATAAGTGAAGCTAACTATTTTATTTTTGAATTGAACTGCGGCTTCGAGCCCATTCGGCTCGGCTCGGTGACGCTCGGGCCCGCTCGGGCCTGGGAGCGCCGTGCTCTTTGCGGCGCGCACGCAACCGCCACCTGCGCTAATTACAATTCGGCATTTCTCAACTTGCCGTTGTTTATCGAACAATTACCTTAAACATTCATATTATACACACTGTATTGAAGCCATACTTAATCTTTTCTAGTATTTACCGTTTTATAATGGATCTAAATCGTGTGATAAACGGGTCCATTCACCTTGGCATTTTTCACTTTTTGTTCTCAATTTTTAACCCCCGGTACAGAAAGAGGGGTGTTATAAGCTTGACGTGAGTATCTGTGTATAGGTATTATTTTGTTAAATCTGAGAAATTGATTTGGTTTTTCTTCTGTAAAGATTTTGCTAGCTATAAAGATGTTTAGTACATTGTTTTGTAATGGCGTGAGTTCCGTAAGTTCTGCTTTAGTTCTATGTACTTATGTTAAAAGTATGGCACCTTAAATTATTTTAAAATTATTATTTTGTTTAATTCAAAACAATTGCCTTAGTTTGGTTAAAACACTGTTGCATCATCCGTGGACAGAATACAATCTCTAATTATATTAGGTTAGTTCATTTACATAAATAATGAATAACAGTGGACCAAGAGCGCTACCTTGTGGAACACCTAAATCACTTCAAAGTTATATTGCATTTGTTCTATGAGTTAAGTGTTTTTTATGATATATTTGTGAAGGTCAGTTGCTCGTATTCTTATGAGTAAAAGTCTTTTTGTTATTTAATTAATACAATACAATAACTCTTTATTGAACACTACATACAGCAAGAACAGGGAATACAACAAGAAAGAGAAGTGTTACATAGTGAGTCAACAAGCGGTCTTATCACTAAATAGCGATCTATTCCAGACAACCTTACAAAGAAGAGAATATTAAGAATGTTTGTATTAAATTATATTGATATTATTAATTTTTTTATAACAATACAAGCTTTTGCCCGTGACGTCGTCCACATATAAACTGTTTATCACCTAATCCCGTAGGAACTATCAAATTTTCTGGGATGAAAAGTATCCTATGTGTTAAATCTGTGTGCCGAATTTCATCCAAATAAGTTCAATTGTTTTGCGTGATTCTAACATCCACATACTTTCAAACTTTCATATTCATTATATTAGTAGGATTTCTTCTTCTGTCCCGAACAAAAATATTCGTCTTATTGTTGAGAAAAACGAAAAACACTTTAAGAAGAAATTCCTTCTTAATTAATAGTTCATCGATTATGTTTGAAACGCAACAATTAAATATTATTCACATACCGGACGCATCGGCGATGAAATCTGTTTTGCCGAGAGTCACCAATATTATACTTACATGTTGACTTGGCAGTTCCGGGGTAATGCTAACAGCGTTCATTTAAACTGTTAAATTATGAGTATATTCATTAATATTAACAGGCATTATAAATTCATATTCAAAGAAACGAAATAGCTTTCAAGTTTTATAATATATGTATAACATGTATTAGCTTTTTACGCCAAATACGGACACGGATAACTATTTATTCCTCGCTCGAGTCGGTTCCCCTAAAACTGTAGCTTCCGATTATTCATCGAGCACTTTACATTTTATACAATATGCAACAAATAACCATTAGACAAAGAACGATGCATGAAAAGCAATCGATACGATGATTAAATATTTATGTATTTTTCAACTAATGTCTGTTTTTACACCAACCTTAATAGCGTTAGTGTCACCGAGGCCATAATTAGCACACCTTTAAATACGACAGGAATGTTTTGTGTATGGCTTCTGTAAAATATCACCCATTGAATTAGCAAGGATAATAAGAATATTTCAAGTAAACGACTAAGACAGATGTTGATAGCGTGCCAATAAATAGAATTAGTAAGCGTCCAGCCTGCTATGAATGACACATAAGTGACTAAGTACTAAATGAACACCGGGCGGGGTCATTCAAATGCGCTCTTATCACATGACAAATGGAATTTTTTAACAGCAAAAAAAAACAGAAAAGTAGGGGTATCAGAGTTATTCGTCTCATTCGTTTTCGTTCAATTCTTATTTCGTCTCATTCTGTTTTCGTCACTCATTCTTAATTCGTCATGTTCGCTATCTGTCCCTATCTTCCTAAGTCCAACTCAGTAACTTGTCTCATTCTTAATAAGTCTTTTTCGTTTTTTGTCACGGTCTTCCTTGGACTCATTCTTCATTCTTCCCTTTCGATTTTTGACAGATTAACATATTCGCCTAAATTTTTTCGATACGTTCGATGCAAGATACGGGCTCAGCCCAGTTTGGGATCCGCCGAAAACTGATGTTTTGTGTATTATGTGATTTTATATAATAAATAAATTTGAAATTTTATTTGATTTGGTCACATTAGTAATTAGTTACTTTCGTTTTCAGTCCAATTCTAAGTTCGTCTCATTCGTTTTTCGTTCAATTCTTATTTCGTCTCATTCTTTATTCGTCTTGTGTGGATGTGTGAACATTAAAAAGAAAATTCACCAAGTAGGTATACTCTGGCAACATACGAGTACATTCATGTCTAGATTTATAACTGTATCAGTAACTAGCTTTTGACCGCGACTCCGTCCGCGAAGATTCTGTTTCATAAAACTCATAAACCGAAGCGAAGCAGGGGCGGGTCGCCAGTCTAGTAATAAATATAGTCTATGTTACTTAGGGATAATGTAGCATTCTAATGGTGAAATAAATTGTTGTTAATTGTTTATTAACGATGAATAGCCGATTCGGTCAAAAAAGATATGAATACTTACTCGTAGTGAAAAGACGTACCTCGAACGGGACGAGTAGCGAAAGTGCCCAAAGAAGAACGAGACGAGTTGCCAATAACGCCAAAAATAGAAATAGACCAATAACGAATGTGACTAAAGACAAAGTGCGAATGATACTAAAAACGAGAGAGACAAACAAAAACATAGCCCTAGGAAGACCGTGACGAAAAACGAATACGACTTATTAAAAATGAGACAAGTTACCGAGTTGGACTTAGGAAGATAGGGACAGATAGCGAACAAGACGAATAAAGAATGAGTGACGAATACAGAATGAGATGAAATAAGAATTGAACGAAAAACGAACGTGACGAATAACTCTGATACCAAAGTAGGCAACAGTGCTTAGAAGAGGCTTATATTATTTGTAGCGCCTGAGTTGAATTAACACTACTGTTTCTTCGTCATAAATCGGAACACCACCTAACTCATTTATCCAGTGCAACTGAAAAAGCACTGGAAAATTGGCTTCCGTATTAAATTCGTTCAACAATATTTTCTGAGTAAGATTTAAATAAAAACGCAGATCAGTTACAATCTAAAATCAGCACTTAGTTAATTGCAGCGTTGCATCTTTATTTTACATTTCGTTGCAATTTGCAACAAGTTTTACACATTTAGTGCCATTTTCCTAATTAACAAACTAAATGGAGCTCATATCGTATTTCTTAGCATGAAACATGTTAACACGTTCGATGCCCGGCTGCTTTATTTTCAAACGGAATCGACCCGATATCGTCTTCTCGGCATTGTGGGGGCTCAAAGTCGGGTGCGTGCGGCCGAATATCTGTGAATACCTTAATGTCTCATTATACTTGTCTAATTAATTTCATGCTTATGCAGATTCTGTTCGTTCCGAGCGCGATACACATCGCAGCCTCATTCGCTCGCCTTATTTATGTTCATTACTTTAAGCGCATAATTATTTCTGTTTGTTTATTCACTTATTGTGCCGACTTTAACATTTCGACGTTACAGCATCTGGGAACCAATTTATGAGCTCTAATTATTATAATTAAAGTGATGTGTTGCCAAAAGTCGCGCGTCTAAGATTTATTTTATTACTGAATTTTAAATATTAGTATAATTATAATGAGCGTGTTTTATTTCAGGCAATAAACTCATAAATTTAAATGTTTGCATACTTATTAAATGTAGACTTTACACCGACTTGCGAATTAAACTGCGCTTGAGTTTTATGAAGGACAATTGTGTTAGCGAATACATTTTATAATTAGAAACATCTAAATTATTCCCATTATTTCGTGCTTTAAACGACTATTCAAAATGTTTTAATATTAAAAATGCTTGAATCGAAACGTCTAACTTTCAAAATACTTATTATGTAGATGACATGACACGATTTAATCTGATCTCACACTTACACGACGAAGGAATAACTATAATAATACGTCACATCAACAAAACAGATAACACTGTACGGATGATCGCCTCGCGATGCGGTGCTGTGACATCGGCTAGTAACAAACTCGCCGCCCACCTGTGTCACGTGTGTTACGACAGTGTTATCCCAATCCGGATCAGGAGGGTTTTTTTTATAAATCGCCGATTTTGTCGATGAAAAGTTACTGAAGAGTCTGACACGAATGTCACATCAGTGCGTGTAGGTAATCTTTCTTGGCTTGGTATTGTTTCAACGTAGCTTTCCCAAGGTCGTAAATTGCATAATGCCTACTAGCGCGCGGGTCAAGTTGTGTTATGTTTACCGGACAAAATTAAAGAAGAAGACAGCGAAGAGGTTTCAAAGAGAAACTATCTAGGCTATTTGGTATAGCTGCGAAATACATGTAAATGATATGTTTTGATGACAGGTCAAGGTTCGATGGTGTTTTGCCGTCGTAGTACTCTAGACGTACACTAGAATTTGAGAGAATACCACCCTTTTCTGTTGTACAAGTTATTACCCCTGTCTGGCGTCGCGTTAGCATTGAACGTGCTCCCGTTTGGCATCGATTTCCGCATGTGGGGCAATGTTTGTCGGCTGCCATGTGGCGGGAGGCTGTGGGGGTTAATTAGGCAGGGGTCAACGACACCGGGTGTCTCGCGACGGAAAATAGAGAGCTTTCCGCGAAACTACACGTCGCTTATTTTTAATGTTAATAGATCAGCCCATCTTGTAGCTGGTATAAATTATGCTCTTCAACAGATCCATGAATAGTTTACTGCTAACAATCTGCTCCTCAATGCAAACAACACCAAATGTGTTAATTTTAAATTGCCTGATGTAAAGAACTGTATACAAGGATTGAAAATTAATAATGAAGTGTTAGAAGTCATTGGTAATACAGTTTTCTTGGGAATAACGTTAGACTCTAATCTACAATGGGACATTCATATTACAGCTCTTTCAAAGCGTCTAAGTACGGCTGTGTACGCTGTGGAAAATATAAGACAACTAACCGATGTACCTAGCTACGGCTAAGCTTGTCTACTTTAGCTACTTTCATAGCGTCATGTGGTGCGGCATATTACTCTGGGGTAGAGGTGCTGATATTCATTCAATTTTCATTTTGCAAAACGAGCAACCCGGGCAATATTGGGATTGAAAAGCCGCGCTTTCCTTAGATAATTATTTAAAACGAATTATTATGACTGTGCCTAGTCAGTAGGTACATATACGAAAACATAATGTATGTAAGGAAAGAACATTAATCAGTGCTGAATATTTTGTTGTATATTTTGACCTTAAAAAGTGTTCTGTAATCTATTTTGGATAAAATGTTATTGACTTTGACTTTTATGGGTAGTCTAAAAGGTGTTGCTAAAATTCGTTTGACAATGAGCACATATGGTCTTTACTTGTACAGTATTGTACACTTGAATTCCCTATACTTTGGGAAAAAGACAAGGATTATAATACTTAGGTGTTTACAAAGTTACTAGTATTTAGACACAAAACCACCTACGGCTCTGGTGCGAATGACAGTTAGCCGAGTTGACCTTGCCTGCGATGATAGCGATCCCGGGTTAGGAGCACAAATTATATTTGTTTCCGAATTTTGATGTTTTCTTTAGTATTCAGTATTTATTTATCTATAATACTTAGTACGTATATTGTTTTAGTACAAGCCTAGAGTTTAGTGATGGACATGATTAATTTGTGTAAGTTTGACCGACTAAATTTAATTGATCAATAATGTTTCCTAACGGGTTTGAACTCCTCGGTCCAACTGGCAGGTTTTACCACACAGACGCCAAGGCAGTTTCTACAGCAAATGTGTCTAATGGAGTCGTCAGTGCCGCGCTTAGCATATCGTTAGGCAGCCGCCGGCGCACGCGACTTCGTGTTAACACAAATTATTGTAACCGATAACAGGGGCAAAAAGAGAGAAACCGGCGCATGATTCGCTTCTGCGCCCAATTTGATCCGATCTAATCTTTCTTTTTTATTGTAATTCTTCTCTTCGACTTGTAATAACGCCGCATGGTGGTGAAGAGCCGTCAATGCCGTCGTTTTAATGGTGTCAATGTCGTGTTGTGGCTAGAGTGGTCCCGCGGCGTCGCGTATTTTGAGCTCTTATACTACTGCTTATACTAAGGCGATACGTTGGTTGTTACTTGGTTCTTATACGTCCAGTCTAGGGGTTTTTATCATATGTTGGGTTTTCCTCGGATTAAGGTACAGTTGAACCTGATAGGTTTTTGTGTTGCAAGTTTAGTCGTCTTCATACTATGCCGATGCGCCACTAAAGCCCTTTATTCTTGTACAGGTCGGTCTCTAGTCTGTTCTATATGCTAACGAAACTTGTAAAATCAACATGGCCGGGCGAGTACTAACTGTCCTCCAACAATGAACGTTTTGCCGCTGCCATTTACATCGCGGGAGGGGCGCCCTCTTCAAATTGGATTTAAACATTGTGAATTACCGCCTTTGATTCGCGGGTTAGCCAAATGGGGACGATTTATGGCTGGCGCGTCTCCGGGGAGCGGGTCTCCTTCTCCGGCGATTTACTGCGCCGGGGCACCTGACCCTTTAAATAGTCCTTTATCCCGATGTTAATGCGACGCCGATAAGCCGCGCTGAGAAAGCTTCCGTCTTCGCAACGGTTATTTCGGTGGAATTAGGTTTTTGTCGCCCGTCACAGTCCGCTGCGGCCTCCCACGAACTCTAGCTTCCCAGTGATTGCGTTTAAGAAGTGATCCGAAACTTTAGACGAGACTTGAACTTTTGAAGAGAACCTATATCAGGAATAGAGTTGATTTAAATGTAAGCGTATGTTGACTAAAAAATGTGATCAAATGCGAATCTTACAACATAAACCGAGAAATATGAAAGTGTCATGCTGGTTAAAGACACAAACTCATACAAACCTATTAGAAAAGATTTGTGTATCTTGGTCATGTGCTTTGGCATATCATCCTGAAATTGCATAATGTCCATGGGCCTTAGAACCATCAGAAGGCCTCGGTGCTTGTCTGCATTATCTGTGTCATAAAAAGACAAGAAATGGCAGTGATGGGAATTGCATTCAAAAAATATTTGGCTTCGTAAAAGAAATTTGCGGAGCTACCTACTTTTTGGAAGTATCTTTAGAACTTCGATTTATATTCAATTCTGGGCTGAAAGCTAAAGTAATAGCCCTCGAGCAGGCCGCCGTACGTCCCGGGGGGCGGGGGGCGAGGTGACCCTTTAATTTTTCACCAAAGGGTAGGCTTAGAGCGGCCAGTGTTTACGTTTGACATACGACACACGCCGCGGCTGCGAGCCGGGCTGCAGCCGTCGTGTGACACCTTTATTAACAGGCATGCCATTTCAACAGGTTAATTTTGAGTAGTCATATTTACAATTTTTGTCGTGATTCGTTTCCTATCTTCTGCTAGATCATAATACGTTTGTAAAATTAGTTTTGTAAGGGCTGATTTTTCCAATCCTCAGATAAAATTGTCTGACAGTTATTTCCTGTCCTAGCTATTATGTGGTGTTCAATAAAGAGTTATTGTATTCTATTGTATTGTGTACGTATATAACAAAAAAAATACCAGCATTACCACAAACTATATTACTCCGCAGACTTAGCGAGGCATTTGCAAATTATACGTAACCTATAACCTTCCTAGTTAATCCCTCTCTCTATTTGTAAAAACAGTATGAAAATCCGTGCGGCCGTTCCTGAGATTAGCCCAGACAAACACAAACACTTTAGTTCATAAAATGTAGTCATTTAGATTAAACTTAAAATCAATCAATAAATCAATCAAGTACAAATGTTTAGTTTAATTTAATTATTTTAACCAATTAAACATGCCATGATATTATAATAAAAAAAGTAATCAATAAAATATTTTGTAATATTTGATGTCATACGTAAAGTAGATACTTAACTAAAACACTTTTCAGCCAGTACACTAATTAATATCCGATCCGTATAGGTAGTCAAACCGCGGATAGATAAGATTACTTCAAAATATTTGAAATATGTCATGTTGCATGTGGCCAAGGGCGAATTAGATCTCAAAGTATTTAAGGAGGCTTTTGCCCAGCAGAGGGACACAAAACCAGGCTAATAAACAAAGGAAAAAGAAATCATATTGTATGTTATTTACGAGTACCTATACCTGGTATCGATGATCTCGCAAGAACAAGCTCTCTGTTAATCCAAGCCCTGATTATCACGTTTTAATGAGCATGTTACTGTCACGGCAGAATCATTACATTAGCCAGCTCCTTTCAGTCGATAACAAAGGTTCCTAGACGAGTAATGGTGTCATAGGGGCAATCTACGGCGCTATTGAGTCAGAGAGAGAGGTCCGCCCACTCGATTTTTGAAATAATGCGTTTGGCAGATTCGGTAACGGTCAGCGTGCGCGCGAGCAGCTGTCCGCGCATGCGCCGATCAAGCCTTTGTGCTGACTTCAATAACTGGAGTCTGTCACGTTCTGGCATTTAACGACAGATTTAAAGCAAAAAATACGTTTGAACAATGAACCAATTGGATTTTGACGGTAATATAGAAGAATGTCGACTGCCATCTGTACTATGTGAATTTTAAATACAGGGTGAAATGTTGATGAGTTAGTGAACAATTTGATTGATTTTATTTTATTTTATTTACTTAATGTTTAAGATAATTTAACGTGCATGTTCTTTTGCCTCCCTCTCATATAAAGAAACCAACAAAATAGTTCCAACGTCTTTAAACTAAGAGAACTAAGAGATACCTATGACAAAGATATAAAGATAAGTCATAATATCATAACACTAAAACTAACCAAACCCCCGTCAAAATCAGAACCGCGACTTTTAGAGCTCATAAAGTTAACTCTTAAATAGCTTAACGATCATCAAATCAAGCTAAGAACACTTTCGATTAAGTAAGAAATAAAACTAAATGAATATCGGTCCATCCGTTTAGGAGCTACGACGCCACAGACAGATACACAGATACACACGTCAAACTTATAACGCTCCTCTTTTTTGCATCGGGGGATAATTAGTAGAGAATATCTTAAAGTACTTATTTCAAGTAAACTAAGTAAGTAAAAATAAGTTTTGATCATTCTCATTTCCTTATATCCATACTTCGTGTGAATAAAAAAAATGTAAATTGAACACAACCTCCCGACGTTAAGGGTGCATCACTTACCACAACTCTGCGTATAAACGCACGGTGGACCGCTCTATTATGCTTTCCGCTCTCTACGTGGAACTACCCCTAAGTGATTTAAACTGGTTGTTTGGAATGAAACTAAAAATTGTAAAAATATGTGAATTTGTAAATATTTAAGAATCGCGGTGGTAATTCAGCAACTTGCTTTACATAAGGATGAGGTCATATTTTGCGAGTCTGTCTCCTACTACATTGAATCTGAGGGGTTTGCTGGCGTACATTTTAAGGGAAATGAGTGAATAAAAGCAAGATTTGTGTAAAACAAATGACTAAACGTATTTCCTCTCAAAAGTTCAATTTCAATACAGCACGGCTCATAACTAACTGCGAGTAACGGAGTCCGTTTGTTGCAGTGACGGCGCGCGGCGACGTACGCAGCTACTTCAACACACAGATGGTGTTCGACCTTAAGGGTGAGTACATAGAGTCCACCATCGCCGAACAGAGCTCATTTGAATGCGGCTCGTATTTTGTATTATCTAATTATGTTTTTGTGGTCACCCGAAAATTGGAGGACGCTCGGAAACCGGCCACCATACAAAAAGTTTTGTGACTAAGTTGATTTTATGCTTGGTTTTGTTTTGTAATTGTATAAAAGGTTGTCGTTGTAATGTTTTCAAGTATTGTAGGTATACGAAGCTTACACTTTGTTTTGGTTTTGTGCTATCTTAGGATAGGTAATACAAGTAATAAAGGCGCAAAAAAAGCCTACTTTTTTTAAAAAAGATTGTAGTTTTCTTCATAATTTGAAACACTAACTACGAGTACTTATGCTCGCAAGCAAGGTCCATAAATAATCATTAAAATGTCGTCGCAAGTTTTTTTATTATTGAAGTACCCACAATGAAAAGTCGAAGAAACAAGTGCAATACGTGTTTAGTTCATCCTAAATTGACCCAAGAATAGTGAGAGTATCAAACGTTCCTGTTTACAATCGTTGTATTGCAATCGTTATTCAAATAGAATTAAATCTCGTGTCGAAACAACAGGATCCGGCGACCGGCGGTTTGACCCGGCGGCAGATTGTGCATAATCACAGCCGTCGAGGAGACACAAAAAACAGCAGTGAGTCAACGGACTAATGATGAGGGAAATCGGTTTCCTGGTGACGGCGATATCAAATAGGCAAAATTACCAAACAATAAAAGTAAATATCTTGACCACTTATGGACTAACACAGGTCGATCAAGGCCAAAACAGTTCTTCAAGATTTTTGGGGGCTACAAATCCACAATTTCTACCACACATCAACACGACATCGTATACCCGATCATTATTATACTTACTGTGATTATTAATATGGTAACAGATCAAATGCGGTGACAAAAAAAGCCTTTTTCAAAGTGTCAGTGACAAAAGCGCGGATATAAATAGATTCTTCATATAGAACCGTCATTAGTATCGACGGCTGGAACCGGCCGATCGTCTATTTAAAAAAAATTGTCTCAGTTCGAACCAGATGCGCCATTCCCTAAAGAATGCTGCGGCGAACCGCAGTCCATTTGAAGAGATAAAAGCCTTTACGTGGGCTCAGAGTTGCATAAGTTTTATTTTAGAGTTACGTTTGTTACGACAGTCTTAAGCCGAAAACTTTTAGACGACGACGACTCGATCAATCATAACTTAATTATATTGAATTTAGAGGCACGATTTTTTGGCACATTCGAAAATGAAGCTATTTAAAACATTATTGTTTGTAGTGAACAAATCTCAATAAGAGAACATTTTCAGGTACCAAAGGTCAAAACTTATGTTACTCAAAACGACTTATTAGTTTATATACTCAAAGGGTGTCCAACCAAATCTACGCGATTTATCTGTTTGTCAGTTGTCTGACACTGGTTAAACTGTAAGAAATACGTAAACAAGCCCAGACTCAATCCAGTTCTAGTGGACACTATAGCCTAGTAACAAATCATTTGAAAAGAAAGCCAGATGGATGCCCCGAAGCAGACCGTCTTTTTTCGAAGTAATTTTCGTCTTTCTTCCTTTTGTTTTCAACAAACAACGTATTCTGCTAAGATAGAGTTACAGCCGGTACCCTAGGGATCATCATGGGTACATGGGTATTGGGTAGGCGCGGCTTGGCTGCGCCGGACCTCTGCTGCGTAGAGAATTATAACAACATTCGCGTCGCTTTGCGCCCGCGCCGCTAATCACGAGACAACGCTACCAACTCCATTTCACAGCGACACTTTTTGTGCCCCCCGAGACATTTCTAATTCCGGTCGATCTGCGTTTTTTACGCGTTAATTAAACGCTGAATGCCGCCGCGGGCGTCGCGCGTGCGGCACGGCGGCGGACGGTATTCAAATGCGACAAAAAGCCTCGATCCGACACAGCCGTAATGCCCTAATAACCGTGCGACGTCTTGCTCTTTTTGGAGATGGAATACAGTTCGACGTGGGAGCCGACTCGAGGAAACTGAGGCAGCCCCCTCAAGGCTCGTTTTCTAACCGGGCAGCAATATCACTACGAATTTATAGTTTCTTTATAGCATTGAGAAGGCACCGGAACACAACCAACCCGCTGGTGGCGGCAGGTAAATGGTAAGATGGCGGCAACGATCCGGACGAACTCTGCTAAACGTCCTACCACCTCTACAGTATTTGCAGTTATTTATATATATATACGGCTGAAGTGCGTTTTCAAAATGCGTCCGATATGACTCCACAATGATAGCCCGAGAATACGGCAATCCCAGCCCAATTCCAAAGTGACCAATCTCGTTTTGAGGATACATTTTTGGAGTTGGTATATTTATATAAGATGTCAAATGCATTTACAATTGACTATTTGACTGACGGTCAAATTAGCAACTTTTATTGAAACGTTACAACGATCAGGTAGTATGAAGTTAGGTAGTATGAAAATAGTAAAATGTGACGTCACAATTTTCAGTGTTCCTTTATAAAGTTTTTGTTGAATTAAAAATCGTTAAAATTCCAAAAATAAACGATAGCTAGTTTTTACCGTGTTATTTTCGAAAACTTGATTTAGTGGTAGTGTACATTTTTTTATTTTGACATTAGTCAAATAGCCAATTACAAATATAATGACAATCGTTGTTGACATACACGTGTGTGCGTCAAATTCTTTATCATTGTTGTGTTGTCGCTACCAGTACACACAAAGATCACATCTTTCATTAAATTTGCCTAAACAACCGTAGGTATAACAAGACCGCGGACATCATAAAGCCGAGCATACCATCTGCATAATGCATCTTGATAATCAAAAACAAATCTGTCCACGACAACCTGACATGAAAGGTCCCCATTGCCGACCTCGCCACATAATAAATAATATCCCGTGCTCTAGGGATATCTGTTTACACGTGTCGGGTTCAAAATGGCAGGACTGCTCCCTTCCCCCGGACCCTCGACTCACCTTATGTTTTAATTCGTTCGCTTTCACCCTTTAGGCATCGGTGCGCAACACAACTCACTGCCAAAATACACAGCTGGGTTTATTCGCTGAACGATATTAGGGTTTTATATGTATTAGTAGGATCCTACTAGCTTTTGCTCTCGCCTCCATCCACGAAGAACGTATCGCTGCTGCCTTGGGGACTATTCGATTTTAAAAAGCACCTTTGTCGGGCCAAAAGCTATCTTTAAACTAAATTTCACTATGATTAGTTGCAACATTAAACAATACAGTCGACAGTGTTACTACTAGACAAGCTAGCAAATACCTACACCCTTCCGAAACAAGCCTTCTTTATTATGCTATAAAAAATCTATAGCTAAAGAAGTACCTACGCTTAGGAAAAATACCGTATAATGCCTGGGCCACACCGGATGCGTTGCGTAGACGTGCACGTGCGCGTTCGCGTTCCACTGCGTTGTATAGTATGAATCCTCACATGAGGACGCAGCTATACAACGCAGTGGAACGCGAACGCGCACGTGCACGTCTACGCAACGCATCCGGTGTGGCCCAGGCTTAAGGCCCTGTCTACACGCGTCGCGACGAACCGCGCCACCTCGCCTTCTCACTGCCTTGTTTTGGCGACGGAAATGGCGTGTCCATGTAGATACCTTCCCGACCATATATCACGCGGCGCCGGCGTCTGCACGCGCGGAAGGGTCGCGATGGACTCCATCTGTTGCAGTTTTTTCTTCCCGAACTTCATTATTTTAATATCGTGTTATGATTATCCCATACATAAATAAAATACAAAGAAAAATATACCTGACATTATTTTGCTGTCCGTCATTTATTACCAGATAAATAGAATAGAGCAGATGCTTTGCACAACTCGTGTTGTAATTCTCGTGATATACCTATCTAATGCAATACTACTAAACCCAAGCAAATTTGTGTTCGTTGTTGTGAGCAAATGTTTTTCTTTATTTCTTTCTTTCAAATGATTACGCAAATGCTGTGCGGTCAAACAAAGCTTTCGCGATGGTCAAACATACGAGTAACATGATCCAGATGCTATTGTACAATAACTTTGTCATAATCATTGGGTTTTTGAGACAAGGTTCTTAAGTATACCTACACACAAAAATCGGCACTTCCTAATTCAAACATTTTAGTTTGCTCAACACAACGCTTAACTATGATAAAAGACCTTGCCCTCAGTATTGACAGTCACGATGACGTCGCGTCGTCGCCGCGTGTGTAGCGCAGTCATAATAACTCGGCGAGTGAAGCCTCGGCGAACTCGGTCGGGTTGCGGTCAGCGCTTGCGCAAAAGTGATTGTTCACAATCGGTAATTTAATAAGAATATTGCTTTCCAATATTCGGTTGATTGGTCGAAATTAGTGACGGGCTGATTTAGACACAGAGAGATCTCCGATACCGCAGTCAAATACTGTTTCCAATTTCAGATAGGTATCGTTAATCGACTGTTAAAATATCTGATCGGAGGCGCGTGCGCCGCTGTCATCCTGCGACCGGCCACGGGCGGAGATAACGGCGATGCCCGACCGCGGCGTTAATTCCATACAAAAATGTAAACAAGATCCTTTTCTATCACTTGAAAAGCTTTCAAATATCATTCGATTACAAAAACTTCAGCAAAAAATAAAGAGCGAAATTTGAGATTACATAAACAAAAGGCAAATTTATAACTTTTTTAATGAATATTAATAGAGATAACAAGAAACTTGTAAGTCATCGCGATACGATCTCTGTGAGCGATGTCCTCGCAGGTGAGCGGTCAACCAACTGAAGACAATGCAGCCAGATTATCGTGTTTCGTTTTATAATTCTTGCTTTTTCATCCACTTTTGCTTATGTAAGAAGTTTTCTATGTTAATCGTGGTTTTTAGTCCTGACATTTGTCTTTTAAACCATTTGTTTAAGTAAGAGTTTATGTAAAAGTCAGCAATTAAATGCATATAAACAGCAACAATGTATCAAACATCGGCGAAGACTGATGAGCGCGGACGCAAAAAGTCGCAACTTCTATAAAACTTCTAAATCGTTATGGCCTTGCGCACACACATGTGTGTAATCATGTAGGAATACATGACGCACTGTGGCGTGTGTGTCAATTTTGTTCTGAATCATCGTTGTGTTGGCTCTATCACTATACCTACAGACTGCACCCGTCAAGCGATTTTACCCATTAAAATGAAAAACACTTACAACATTTAAAGGTAGCTTTGGTCCACCCGTGAAGGAGTCGTCTATAGCTATTTCCGCGGGAATCAGAATCAGAATCAGAAGTCATTTAATGTTCATTATAGGTAGGTACAAGGTATGTATGTAAGTATGTAAACTCTTTATTGCACAAAAACAGGTTGACAAATTAATATGTACACAGAAAAGAAATTAAAATAATGTACAAAGGCGAACTTATCCCTTTAAGGGATCTCTTCCAGTTAACCTTGACAGAGAAAAGAGGAAAATGCAGGTTTTGTTGTTGCTTTATGAACAGCTATAATTTGCCATTTCGGCGTAGAATATTCATGTCTTAAAAACTAGAAATTAAAATAAGTCTAATAATTATCAAAATCATTATTCAAAAATTCATTTACATCATAGAATGTGTTTTTCTATAAAAAAATTGTTAATTTACGTTTGAACATGGTCAGGTTTAGTTCTTTTATACGGTTTGGCAGCCGTTTAAATATTTTAGCAGCCATTACATATATTATACTTTTATTATAATAACTAGTCTTAACAGGGTTCATTGGAAATACGTCAAATTTATTTTGATTTAGTCTAGGCCTTTTCTTTTGAATTACTTTAAACAGATGAATGTGTTCCTTAACAAATACACATGCTTCCAAAATGTATACAGACGGGAGTGTCAAAATATTGAGCTGTTTAAATAAAGGCTTGCAACTGTCAGTTTTCCTGGCTCCAACAATAGGCCGTAAACACTTTTTTTGCACTCTAAACACAGTGACTTTGTTGACAGAATTTCCCCAATGCAATATACCATACTTTAAATTAGATGCTATATATCCATGATAGGCACCATGTAGTTAATGTAGCTTATGCCGTTCTCTTGCCCTCCAACTATCTCTATGCAAATCACGTCGTTGCTTTGTTCTACTGTTACTGCGTGAAATAAGTACAAATGAACAAAACTAAGAAAGAACACACATTTTTCAGTTTTAAATAAGAAACGAAATTTTCATTTTACCTAGATGCTCCAACTCGTGGTCTGAGAGGAGCCCTTCCCGTCCGCGTTTGCTCTTGGATGATTATGATTACTCATGCTCATGCGTTGGCGCTGGCTAGTGTGCGCGAGCGCAGACGGCGGCGCGGGCGCTGCCATCGGAAAATCCCGCCGTGCCCAAATAAGGCGTAATAAGCTAATAATTGATTTACATAACATTCAAATCTAATCGCAACTATTCTGCAAGTGCGGGAATTGTTGCCTATTTTGTATTCCATGGGAAAACCAAATGGATTTGTTACTTTCGTTTTATTGCTGTTACTTACAGAATAACAGAATGTTTAGGTTGAGAGCCAGTTCCATAAAATTAGCTTAGCTTACATTATAATGTCCGAATGAAATCGGAGTCTGTTAGATCTATACCATTACCATGAGTTTACAGTGACCGCACTCGCTAGCGACGGCGTAAACGATTTGTATGGAGAATTGTACAGCTCCTCTAGCGGTCACTTAAAGAACTAAAGATCGCTAGTATGAGTACAACGGTAAATAACCTATCGAAATCTATTCGTTAGCGACTAACGTTTTGTAACCGTTGCCGTAGAACATCGGTACCATGAGTCGTAAATTTGACAGATGTCATCGAAAAATACCGTATCGACTGTAGTTAACTATTTCACTAGCAAATTGGTGCGTGAAAACTTAGAATTATTGTTTAATACGTTACTCCAATTATTTATCTATCCAAATAATATCGGCAAGACATTATTTAGCGTGGAATATGTAGGCTTATGAAGACGAACGACGAAAACAAGGAGGATTTCAAGCTGATATGAGAAATATTACGTTAAGAAATCCACTTCAAAATTTAACTGAGAATAAATTTTATTAAAGGATATAGGCTCAGTAAGGAAGCTTTTGAGAATTTGTGCGATTCGTTAACGTACTACACGGATTTGAAATCCACTCACAAATATAATGTTCCCGATCCTGATGACAAGGATATGTCTGAAGAAAGTCAAGGTATTTATAGTGAAAGATAATGATTATATATTAACTTTAATACTAAATATGTCCTTATCTTTATTATGTTTGTTGTAGGTACCTATTATTATCAGAACTATTTGAGGGCCAGGAGTTAAGTGTTGGAAAATGAAGGCACCAGTGATTTATTAATGGAGAGAGCACCGCGGGATCAATTAGTTAGAAGACTTGCATCAATGCATTATTTCCAAATACTTGTACCATGTTTTCTGTTTTTTGTTTAATATAAAAATAAAAAGTACTCATACATCACACATAATCTTTATTTATTACACAAAATCTTTATTTATTACACAAAATCTTTATTTATTACACAAAATCTTTATTTATTTGCTAAAGTATCTACAATTATATTTCCTAATGCTAAAAATTTACCAAATAAATCTAACCACCGTTCTTGCATTCTAAACTCTGATTCCCTTAACCTATTCCTCTCCCGCTCCACTTCCTGTTTAAAAGCTCGCCATTCACTGTCAGCTCTGACAAAGGCTTGCCTTGCCAAATCTGACTGTCTGGGTGCGAGTCCTTCTGTAGACAGGAGATTAGTGGTTTTGCACCTGACGTCTTCGCCACTGACGCGGTGTGGGCTGTAAGAGCTTGGGGCTCTGCCACCTGGCATTAGCAGCTGTTAATGCTGTTCTTGTGACCGCAGGCTCACCACCGTGCGTTACTCCGGTCTCACTCCCGTCCACCTCGGGCAGGGCTGTAATGGATAAAAAAATGTTTACAGTACTATTTTGAATTCTTAATTAACTAATGAAACTAGATAGGTAGGTACATTTTACTCTAAAATGTGATAATAACAGCAAAATTTATTGGAACCTATTTCTTGAAGAGCTGATGGAAATTGACTGTCATTGCAGTCACTATACCTGGGCTGTTAACTGTTTCGGGATACTCTCTGTCCACCAAGTCTTGTTCACTGCAAGTGCTGTTAGCCACAAGCAATGGTGGAAAAAAGGAGGGCTGAGCTGATGTCCCTGGTACAAGTGGTACAAGTAGATTCCAGTCTCCAACGCCTGCAGTGAAAAAAAACACATTGAAATAATCTTTCCTAGGACATGAATTAAATGAATTTTTATCTTAAATATATATAATAAATTGTTTATTTTATTTCAATAGTAACAATGATAGGGAAACTTACTGGAACAAGTTTGTTGAGCAAGTTATTAATTTAGCAGGAAAATTGATAGGCTGTCATTTGTTTCTAGTGCCACTTCAGTAACTTCTTCCTGTAAAGCATTTTTTTAAAAGAATGCCATGAGATATGAAATTAATGACTTATATGTAAGTATATTATAACTTTCGGCACATAAATAAATAAGTTTTTGTCTAAATTGACTATACACAGACGTATGAATGAACTGTCACATTGACAAAAAAATCAAAACAAATTCAAGAATCACTTACACTTACATAGTGACACTGCTCTAGGGCACTTTTTTAAATTAGCAGGGTTATTTCTATATTTTTAAATGGATGACATGGATACTTATCTTTTAGCCCAATATCATCCTTACTCTGTCTTTTTATTGTAGTTAGAAAGAGACAACTTCGTTTGGTGTGAAATTAGGCACACGTAACGATAACTACACGAACTATCGAGTTAACGTTAGCGAGAATAGTAAACGTTTATGTGACTCATGGTACGAGTTTAATCAAAAACTATTCGAAGGACGTTTACTCGCTATCGACTGTAGAACGTAACACGAGTTTTCGATAGCAACTCATGGTAGAGGTACTAGACAGAACTTCAGAGTTAGATCTTGACTTAATACCGAATTACATCTAGACTGGTAGATAATGACATTTTCCGGATGGCTGGCTCTACTCCAGCATTCAAGGTTCGGGGCACGTTAGAGTAGAGACCTATGGCAAAAGTCATGCCCATTAGATAACCATGAGTCTTTAAGAATCCTCTTTCAGTAAAAATCAATGTGGGATTCTATTTTAAAAACAAAAGAGGTAATTAAGATTATTCTGAACACATTGAGTGCCTCTGACTCGACAACGGGTCACATTCGTATGTAAATCAGGCGAGCGCGGTCGCGTACAGTTAGTTACACTAGGATGTGCGCAGAAGGCTGCGCGTAATGTATGCGCGGGAAAGCGGATTCCTGCGCCGGCGCACGCGCGCGCGCCACGCATCTGGGTACTCCGAGTAACCGATCGATAATTACCAGTATCAGAATAGTTAAGCTAATTTGCCTAAACTTGATAACTATAACGAGAGGATAATACGTGTAAGTGAGACGGGAATACAATTTTATTGCTGCAACTATTGCTATCTCACTAAGCGGCTGCTAAAAGTTATTTAAGCTTTGACAAATTCGCTCTACTTCCTCCGATGACAACTAAGAAGTCATCGATTAGATTTTTATTGGCCTACTGTTGTGCCCCACTCTAGCGCATGGCTTCCAAATCCTCACCTCTCGGTCCAACCAAAGCAGCATCAGCATGCTCACCTCGACCACCTCCTCATCTGTCCATCCCAGGGCACACGTTAAATGGTTTCGTCAGCCCACTGTTAAAAAATATCTATTTAAATAACCTGTTTAGTGTACCACTGCTGGGCAACGCCTGTCGCCTCATCCCATTCTTCTTTATATTCAGCCAACTCCTGCCATCTTCAACTGTTCCGTCTCGCTCGTTCCGCCATCTTTAAGGTCTACTTCAACTCCGCCTGCCGTGACTTTAAGACCCGGTCGGTGTTTTCTTTGTCACAAATAACTGTTTTAAGAGAATAGGTTGTTTGACTTGGCATTAAATGACTGTTATTTTAATGGGGAATTCGCAAGTGTCAAGCCGAACGGTTTTGTGTGATTATCTACAATAATTAAATGCGCAGGAATTTGCAATTGCGTTCACCTTGCTATCTAGCGCGCAGTAATTCCTAGAGCAGCTCATCTCGGCATTTGCATGCCCCCCCTCCCCCTCCCCGTCCTCCCCCTCCCGCGGCTACCTGCGCGCACGCATCTGCCATTTTTTTGCGGCTCGATCTCGATCGCCGAACAATCACTCGCTTGCATATTTCTTTCTATTTCCATTAGTTTTTGTCGTCCGCCGCGGCCGACGTGAATAACGATTTTTTCTTTTTTCCAAAATTTATTGGTGAACGTGCGACGGATTACAAAGACGCCATGCTAATGATAAAGCAGCTACATTCGACCTTGGCGAAGCGATATTTATAACACCTACGGCTTCCGCGCTCCACAGTAAGGAAAAGACGCCACGGCGCAGGAACGTGTACACACATTGGTGTATTTTTGTACCTCATAAGTCATAAGCTTAGTTGAATATCACTTGCACCGTGTTGTTTTTACTCATGAGGCAATTTCTTTCGATGGTTTGAAAGTAAGGTTAAGAGGATTGTGAGGTGACGGCTTTCCATACAAACGGCGATAACGTTTTCCACCCCCTACCTAAATGTTAACCGATTTCGACCAATTTTTGATACGGTGTCAGTCGGAACTTAACTATGTACCTACGTACGTTTTGTTTTTTTCAATATTATTAATAAATTTCGATTTATTCCCGTTTTATTGTTTTCATACAAAAGTAATTTCGGCCATAATCTCATAACTAATCAATATTTTAAAAAACTAAACGTACGGACATAGTTTTTGTTTCGACTGACCACATATCAAAAATTGTTTGAATTCGGTTAACGTTTAGGGGGTGGAAAACGTTATCGCCGTTTGTATGAAAAGGCTAGATTTTGCAGTTGGTTCACAGTCCTCTTAAGCGATTAGGTACAAAAGTAATCACTTATGGCATTGACTGTACAAGTACTCTAGTCTTGAATTTATTATTATTGTTTTCTCCATTTTCCTTGTTTTTAATTTAGTTTAGCACAGGGCCCACCTGAAAACCAACGCTGTCATTTTTAGTTTTACTCGGCTGGCACACTTTATTTGTGGTCTGTAAGTGGTCAGTACAAAATTGATGCGCACACGTCGTGACGTCGCACCGTGGTGCTTGTGTGGCGTGTGGCCCTGCGCCTGCGCGCCAGTTACTATTGCAAAAAAAATAATTTGATTTATTTTTTTAAATTTAAAAACCAATTATAGATGATTGTCGAATATAGCTTTAATGCACATTTAATGAAGAAAGGCCCAGGGGCCTCCTACTGCTGGCCGGCCCTGATAGCCAGATGCCCCTCGCCGTAGTCTCGTATAATTGCAACGAAAGCAGAGCACTTTCCTGCAATCAATGTTCCGCCGTTGCACATTACAGGGCTTTCTAAACACAGCCCAGCATTGTTCCTTCTACAGAACCCATTCCGCAGACCTGTTATTATTGGTCGTCAATTCATTCAGGTTATAATAACTATCTTGGACACAGAATACACTTCAATTTAGTCTAAAGCCTAATTCCCCGTACTTTATGGGTTCTAGGAAACGGTACCTACTAATACATACTTACAATTAGGGCCTGTTTCACAACCGACAAGTAAATTCATCTGTCAAATAAATATAGCCCTCTCCTTGTCTATTTTCAAGAACATGAAAGGGTAAGGGCTACATTTATTTGACAGATATGCTTTACTTGACGGTTGTGAAACAGGCAGTTAATGTAAAAACTTAGGTATCACTCGGGCACAAAAATGTAAGCTCATAATAAATACAAAGAAATACAACACTTGCACAGCCAATGTTGTGGGGCTACCATGTGGAGCTTTTTTAAGAAAGGCATTTCGATATTTGTTCGAGACCGGCAATGCGTGAGTAGCGTCCGCGGTGACGCTGATGTCCACGGCCGGCGGTATTAGCCACTTTTCATCAGGAGGCCGTTCTCTGTCTTTATAAAAATACATCAAGTTGGGTCGGTCCAATATTTCTTGTAATATTTCGCGGAACGAAAGCCGGCACTGAATATTCATAACATTCTAATCCTTCGAATATTGATGTTTCTCCAAATTAATTCAGAATTTTGATCGCCTTAGCAGAATAAATAAACATTAATTAGGGCAATTACAATACTCGTTAAAGGCCACATTAATTTCCAGAATATTTATAATGGAATATTCACGCGAGGGTTTTTGCGGCCGATTAAGATCTCGATAATAACGGATGCGCATTGCGCAGGAGTGTTTCATTTCATCTCGCGGCGCGCCGGCGTCGGTGACATTTGTGATAATTGTGTAGCTGCATTTGTAGTGGCGGTCAGCTGCCGTGCACGCGGGAGGCGCACGCGCATCTCGTAGCCTGTAGTATGTAATTGAAACAGCGAATGTGTTTGGTTACGATTCTAATCAGGCTGGTATTTGCCCGAAACAGGACGATGAGAAACTACATGGAGAAGACATTTCCCAGCAGCAGCAGTGGAGCAGCTTGGTGTCATATAAAAGAAACAAGATTTCTCTGAAGAGTCAACATCGATATTCTTGAAATTTTTATGGTCCTCAATAGTATTCCCCTCATCTAGTGCAATTACGGCCTAGGATCAGGTTAGGCTGGTGGGTTCTGTCGGCCATTTCACACATCAACTTTTAACCCGTCTTGAATTCGAAATAATCATCATCATCATCATCATCAACAGCCGCAAGACGTCCACTGCTGGACAAAGGCCTTCCCCAACGTTTTCCACAACGATCGGTCCTCTGCTGCTGTCATCCAGCGGTTTCCCGCGATCTTTATCAGATCGTCGGTCCACCTTGTGGAAGGCCTGCCGACACACCGTCTCCCGGTTCGCGGTCGCCACTCTAGAATCTTTCCGCTCCAACGGCCATCGGTTCTACGAGCGATGTGCCCCGCCCACTGCCACTTAAGGTTTGCTATTTGGTGAGCTATATCAGTTACTTTAGTTCTTACTTTAGTTCGAAATAATATTTCTATATTAAGCTGCCTCTATTATCAAACGTTAAGGTTAGCAGTAACATAATTATCTGGTTTAATGCCAAGTGGAATAGATGTTCAACTTAATTGCATTCTCATACCTACTTGCTATCCTCCAGTGTTATGCTTTCTCGGCTATGAAAATGTCACTAATGTCGAACCTTCATACAGGTCGCTGTTCAAGATAATACATATAATAATTTTATTATGTGTAACTTAAACCATTAGACAGACCTTTTTCGCTCGTAACGCATCGAGAGTGCTCCACGCGGGCTCCATACGTCATGATTGCGATCGGCTCTAGCTGTCGGCGTCGCCCGCGCAGGTAGCTCTACCTGTGAGGAAAAAAATCGCACTGACCGTTGCCGACCACACGAGGGCGATGCGTGTCCATTGTTAGGGTCGCATATTTCAAATATTACTTTGGCATTTTAGATTCGCAACGTGTATAGTGAGAGAGTGTGACTAAGGCAGCCAGTGAAACAAGGGGTATGGGTCTGCGGGACCGTCTGTTTAATTATTCGTGTAATTATAAAAAGTCAGACGCGCTGATTTTGGCCAACAGACCGCTCCCAAAAAGGACTCAAGCATGCAGCGTAGATAGTTCTTTATGATGCTTAATCAGATTCGTTAACACGTTCACGGCCAAGGTACTTGGTTTTTATACGACATCGACACGATTTTGAGTATTTGGCATTGTTAAAGCGACATTTCGAGCACCTTTCTGAACCGTCGCTGCTAGTGGATCGCGAAACGCGCGCGGCCACGCCGCGTGGGCCCGAAGAAACGCATTTCCATAAAAATGCGTTTAGTGCATGCAAAGTGCGTTGCAGTGAAAAGCTGACGCACTAGTGCGATGCTTTGGCCTTACTCGCACAGATAATTGTCCTATACGTCAATTGCCATTTTAGCCATAGATATAACAGTGATTTTTTAATAAACGCGACTTCCAACTTCTCTCGTTGCCTATGTGCGGGGCTTTTACCCAACGTGTGTTGAGCACTAGGAAGCGGCCCTGCTGACCTCGTGCGGTGCTGTTACCCCAGCGTCTGAGTACCGGGAGGCTTCCCGAGAACTAAACCCCGATACTAACTAATAAAGCCTTACATCAACTTAACTTAAACTTTGTAAATAGATAGGTACCACTGCTATTTTAAAATAAACAGGCATAAAGCCTCAGTCATTTATTTATCAATCGTTGTCCGTCATTGTCCCATTGAGCTAACGATAAATGCCTCGTTCCGTAGATTTCCAGGACGAATGTTAACGAGGAGCCAAAGTGCCCGTTACAACTTAACCAAGTAAATGCGTTATCATTTTAACGATCCTGTGGGAATGCCTATGTTTAGCATTTGATATCTTTCGGCTGGTGTTATGACGACGTGGACATTGTACAAACTTCAACTAGTCTGACCGGCTCGCCCGACTGACATTTGACGTTTATTCAAGCTTGCGCCGATGACAGACAGACAGATCGATAGATCCACGATCGTAGAGCTCTCTCAGCAAAAACCCGGCGGTTAGTGAACGTGCTCGATTCTGCGACTCGAAGCTATTGTGCCTTATTAAGCGAGCTCGTTTCCATAATGCGAGTTTTATTCAAAACCATGTAATTTACGGCCTATGGCTTCTAGTGATTGATTCACCCTCCCCCCCTCGCTTTCCGCCCGACCCATGCGCACACGCACAAAAAACCGGCGAATTGTGCGTATGCAAATCCTTTGTTCAGTCTCCAAATTCAACCCAACATGCCCTCTTTTACCAAAGCGTAAAGTTCACAATACCTTGCCAAGGATCGGCTACATTTCACATTGATAAATTACGCTGTCAGTAAATTTCTATAAGTTCCAAGAAACGTGTTGAAAATTTATTGCGTACATTTGGTAACTTATACCTTTGGCGTTTCTTTCGCTAAGTATGCATACTGTGCAGCTGTCTGTGCATGCACATAAAGAGTGTTAATGTATAGACAATGCAGGGGATTCATGTGCGTCAGTCACGCGCGCGGTATCAATTGTAATTAGCGAAGATAGCATCTACAGTACGACGGGTCTCGCGATCCGGCGGGTTGACAGGCCGTCGCCGCATAACTGTTTCAGACTGACAATATTATGTATTTTGTAAATGTTTATGAGTCCTTACTCATGTGTAACTAAAACAAATATTCAGAACCTTGACGCATACACGTCTTGGATCCATTCATACACGCATCAACACGCAAACGCACCCCCAATGTGGTTCAGATTTAAAATAAGTTTACTTTAATATTTGAAAAGGATGTTCGTAAGTTACATGATGGTCATAAATGAAGAAATAGAAGAAGAAGAAGAAATGTATTTATAATAGTGTAAGTGGGTTTGCTGGCTATAAAATCACCAGACCAACCCAATGTTTTGCTTCACAACTGAGGAACATGAATAAACATGGAAGAAAGTTCACAGAAGCCTGTCCGCGCGCCATTACCAAGTCTAGAAAAACCCTCCTGACCTTAGTGCTACTGACTAAAAATAGTCATCAATATTAATACGCTAACCCGTTACCTGGGGTTGCTAATTGCCGGTTAGTGGGGAGGGTAAAGGTCCCCACTCCAGTTACTGCGGTCCCGTTAGTCGCCATTCACTGACATTTCTTTTTTGCGCGGCCCGAGGGTGAATAATGCCAGACTGGTCTGGGTCGAGGGTCGGCAGTGCGCGCGCCGCCGGCCCCATGGACGCGGGTGAGACTCTCTCTTATTTATTATCACTAATTCGAGGATACCGGCGGATGCTGCGCCGGCAGCCCCGCGGCCCGCCCGGCGCGACGCGCGCGGCTGTCCCGCCGGTCCGGGCCGTTATTCTAATTAGGTTTACCGTTTGTTGTTTGGTTGTTACGACCGATGTGATCTGGCTCATTTGCCGTTCCCGACCGATTGTGTCATAGCGTGTAACGCCAACATTTGTAGCGCCTTGTGACATTCGTATCGGCGTTTTATGGAGCTTCCCTCGCGTGAGGAATCAGCCCCCGCCCCCTCCCCACCCCCGCATCCCCTCGCTGAATTTTTACGGCTCTGTTCACGGTAAGCCGTTAATTAACTTTTTAATTCTTTATCGCTTTCACCGAATGCCATAACGCCTCGGCCTTCCACACTCCGGAGTTCACGGTTATTATTTCACGCGATGCTTTTGTTTTTTACCTTTTTTACGAATCAGGGATGCCGCTAGCAGCCGGAGAGAGCCGAGACCAAAGGAACAAATAGCTTTCTAATTTATTGCGCGTCTTTAAAAGAAAAAAACAATCGGAATGTAAAAATTGCACAACCCCGGGTTTACGAGTACGAGGACAACAATGGCGGTCGTAAAGGACAGTCGGGTGAGGGAACAGTAATTGCCTAATTCCCCGCCGCCCGTTACAGGCCACAGTAACGGTACTTGCGACTTTTTTAATTGCAATATAAGTGATTTTTAATGTTATTATGATTTTGACAATCATTAAAAACCTTACGGAACTCATTATAGCCGGTTTGGCGGTTGGCTTTTGTTTTTTGCGGCAGTGTTCTCATGAGCGGACCGAGCCGGGACTCCCGGCTCCGGCGATGGCGTGCGGCGTCCCGCGCGAGGAGGTGGGTGGCCAGCTCGCGGCGTGATTGGGCAGCGCCCGTCTAGACTGGACCTCCCCCGGGTCAAAGCGCTCCTGCTTAGAAGTCCCAGCTCTATTTAAATAGCGAGCGCACGCGACGTCGGGAATACAAAGTTTTGAAACAGCGTCTCGCCGGGCTGGGAGCCTGCCAGCTTCGTTTAAAAAACTATTGCGCTCATCGCTTTTAATGTTTCTGCACATCACTCACTTTCTGTTTTATAATTGTTCTTATTACACTCATGCACTTACTAATGACAGACGTTTGCTATTATTTGCTAATGCCAGTTATGATAAAATTGTGTTTCTTACAATTATAATCCAGGGGATAATGCGTTATATTGACCCCAACGGTTATAGATATAGCAACCAAGTACGGAACTGTCGTAAGCTGACTTAAGTTTAGCTGTCAACTCACTAAGTAGGTAATTGAATACCTATACTTATTATTATATTTTATACAATAGTTACGATCAATATAACGCTACTTGTTTAAGCTACTGTTTCCTTTATTTAACGTATGCAAGCCCCTTCTCACCTATATACGCGTGACTTAAAAGAAAGAATAATTCAATTAGGTTCCCAGTAAATTGCCGCGTCATATCAATGTGTTTGTAAGCAAAAAGGTTCCTTCGAGAGATATCTCGAAGTAATAAAAGTGACTAAAACATTTTATTTTTGTTAAAACTACCTCTAGGCACAGTACACTTTTACCTCCAAGGGGACAACGTTATGTTACTTATACTGTAGTCTCGCGACAAGTGGCTATACTGCTATAACACTTGTCGCGTCGCCACGCGTCATTTGTGGCGTCTTCCCCTACCTTTCTCGCGCCAATTGGTTTACACCATGCCTTTTCATGTGAATGTTCATCAAAAACCATTTAGAATAATGGGATTGACTCACATTTAAATGTACGATTTTTAAATAAGATGGTATTTGAAAATTTATTGTCCTTAGGTTCTTTTATGCCTCATACATGAACGTATACGAACTTCGCAAAATATTAATGACACAATAAAACTTAAAAAGCAAGTATATAACTTATTAAAATTGACAATTTTTCAATAAAAACTGCAGTAAAACTTTTGTAGTAAATATCCCAACAGCCACGTTTTCTCACGACACTTGTCGCGTCGCCGACACTTGCCGCGCGGCACTTGTCGCGGGTCGCGTGCCGCGCGACACATGCGAGACCTTTCACTCGCGGGGCGCGCAGGCGCAGGGCTGCCGCTTGACTAGTTCTTCGTGACCGTTAGAATCGCCAACGTCGCGTTTACCTTTAATACATAGTACCTGTGAAGTAGAGCTAAAAATACGAGTAATATTTTGAAAAAGTTGAAATAAACTCTTAATCAAATTTCAAAAGGGCGAATTCGGCAAATTGAAATCTGGCAACGGGTTGACTCTTGAATCACCGACACTCTTTTCATAGAATGTTTTCCTTCGCCGAATTTTCATTTCATCGACAGGAATTTCCACGTGAAGGAGTTATAATTTTTGGTGGTCACAGGTCTAACTTGAAGTAACCTACGTAACCCATGTTTGAGTTAATCTGAAAACAATAAAGTTTCAGCAGAAATTAGCTTTAGGTGAAATGAAATTAGGTGAAACGACACATTCGATGAAATGAGTGTCTGCAAAGCAAGGGGACGCGCGGCAACGTTTTAGAGAATTTCTCCGTTAATGGGATGCTAACACTTACAAAAACACTTATTTTTGAGTGTTAAGTAAATAAAATAAATAAATAAATAAATATCAGGGGACAATCTCACACAAATTGACCTAAACTAAGCTCTAGGCTTGTACTATGGGTACTAGACAACGATAAACATACTTATATAGAGAAATACATACTTTAATATATAGAAAACATCCATGACTCAGGAACAAATACTCGCGCTCATCACACAAATATTTGTCCATACCGGGATTCGAACCCAGGACCGCTAGCTTCGTAGGCAGGGTCACTACCAACTAGGCTAACTGCGTCGTCAAGTATATTATTTTCTATAAAATTGACCAAGACGTAGCTATTTGTATTTGTATTTGTCTACATCACTGCGATAAACATGCTTTTTAACAATAAAGGAGAGAGTAGAAAGGGAAAGAATAAAGCAAAATCACTTCCAGTGCAATAAGTAGCTCTTAAAAAGTGTTTTGGGCTCTGGCAAGATCGGTTAGACTAGCACAAGGGTGCCTTTCCACCAGAGCTCTACTAAGCTGCATAGTCAGGGATGTGTGTGATATCCACCAATTAGAATCGTTTATTTTCATGGCATAGCTTAGCTTCCCCGTTTTCCCCAGTGCTAATCCTAATTGGTGGATCAACACGTCTTCACAAGGGCAGATTAAGAGCCTAGAGCTTAGACTGAGCCTAGGTCAGTTTGTGTAAGATTATCCTCATATATACGTACATTATGTGAGGATAATCTTACACAAACTGACCCTGCATAATATACGCAGTGCATCAAAATTGTATCCTCGCTAACATCTATGTCACCTAGTAATTTATCTAGGTAGTAAACAATCCCTTGTGCGCGCCCTGCGTCTGACCTTTCAGTCCCGTTAGAGGCACCTGCGGACGTTAAGGTCCCGCTACTCGCCCCCCGCCCGGCACCCCCCATAACTGTCAAACCGACACGCAGTTACAACCCCTTCGCGCCCGGTACCCACTACGAGTAATACTAACGAACGAGGCTATGCATGACATTCATATTTTATGTCACATTTTGGCCAAAGGTGACCAAAATGTTTTACGTTACATTTTGGCCAATGAGACAAGACCTCGATCCCCTGGATGAGATGGAATAACGCGTTGATAATTTTTTTATAGGGTCTAACGAACTGCCACGTAACGTAACAGTAAAAAATGCTCGCGCGTGTCGCACAAATAATTGCCGATACCGAATCGAACCGTTAGCTTTGTAGGCAGGGTCACTACCGACTAGGCTAACCGCGTCGTCTACATATGTAACTGACAGAAACTTGACTGCATGCAGACTGTTGACTGAGACAATCGATAAGTCTTGACAGACTCTCGACTAACGTCAAACGTAACAAATGCGTCAAAACAATGCGTGAATACTGTCTAGCGGCCACAACCATTGAATCATCACCGGCTTGTTATTTTGAACTATCGACCCGCCCCGGTTTCGCTCGAGTCCAATCTAATCACGAAATCGAATCAAATCGTGAAATCTGTAACGAAATATGCTGAGCAGGGCCTCTATTTTACATTGTATTAGCACGTCTTGTTTCGATATCGTAATCATATAGTTAACGTTGACAGCTCTTAATTTAGTTGACAGTGGGAGTTGTAATAACGTCTATAGTATAATTAACATTTCGAAGCAAGATGTCAAACAAATATTGGTTTATACTCGCATTGGTCTATTAGAATAGATGCCCAGTTTTCTGATTTTGTTTTAAGATATGCACGGCCGAGGTTTAGAACGTTAAGTACCTAGCATGACACCATTCGTAAATTTGCCGTGTAATAATAATAATAATATAATCCCGACGTGGCATCATTCGTACACGTAGAGAAATGGTAACACGGCAATACGTATGGTAGCAATCTCCTAAATATTGTAACTCGATCGTAATTGAAGTACAAGTCAAAAAGAGTCCAGCAGCATCAGTTTTTTAAGCGTAATGTGATGGATCAGTTCGATATCTAGTTGTTATTCAGCCGGGAGCGCGAGTGGCGGACGCTAATGGCGTCACGCGCGCGTAATGGGCGCTTGTGGTACAAGCGCGCCGACAACGGTTACCTCCTGACGAGACACAGACAAATACAGATACGCAGATTACCTGTTTTCATAAGGACTATTAAAGGGCTGTATTGAGGGAGAAGGGACGTCTAAAGTTTAAAAGACATGGCTACGTTAGATTAAAAGTTTTTACGAGTTCTAAGTACCTATCCAGGTAAAATATTATTAAATTAGTTTATTATTATTATTAAGAGCCTTTTGTATCCTACTGCTAGGCAAAGGCCTCCCCCCACTTTTTCTATTTTTTTCACTTTATTTTTTTTTATCTTTAATTAAAGTTACAATTTTGCCTTAGTAAATCTTGATCCTGTATTATAAGTTTTGATAACATCCTTTACAAAACGCTGTTACTCGTCTCTTATAATTGATCTTCCTCCTTCCTCTAGTTTTCTCTTTCTTACTTCCGTTCTTCTATCTTTTTTCTAGTATCTACAATATCTACATCGGCGCCGGATGGATCCGTCCGATCCAGGGTGATTTACCACGTATCCATATTTCTGAAATATAAAACGAACTAGAAAGTTCTAAAAACTGTTGTATTTATATTCAGCCCTTAGCTTTGATACTCCACTAGTGCGCGCGAGCGTCCGCGCCATCGCACGGGGCGGCGCGGGAACGCAGCGCGCGCGCAGCCGCCCCGTGCACGCGCCAAAACCAACTCTATTACAAACACGCACAGCCGGCAACGGCTTCCCTACGCAATCTGCGCGGAGGTGTTGTGCGTACGATGGAAATCAATCGGTACTGCCACTTACTTTTACAAGCTAGTAATTCACAAGCTCGTTCGCTTGCAATTTGAGCACTATGCTGAAGACTTGAAGGTTGTTTGTACGGTGTCAAGTTATAGTAAAATACGAGTGTGGGAAAGTAATCAGTGTGTTGATTAGAATACATTCAAATGCGCGCGCCACCTCTCCCACGCATGCGCGGCGCTCCTGATTGGCAAGCCAGCTGGAATTCCAATCAGCTTGCAACACTAGGCGTCCATACTCAATATCGGCACTGCTTGTGAATATTAATCTGAATATTTAGACTGCGACAGTAGTGCGTAACGTTTTTCCGGCTTAATTGGAGAATATATTTACAATACAATAACTCTTTACCGCTGGATGACAGCAGCAGAGGACCGGTCGTTGTAGAAAACCTTGGGGAAGGCCTTTGTCCAGCAGTGGACGTCTTGCGGCCCATGATGATGAACTCTTTATTGAACACCGTATACAGCAAGGGCAGGAAATTAGTACAACAAGAAAGAGAAGTTTTACATAGTGAGTCAACACTGTCAACAGGCAAAAGGCAGGTGATAAAATTCGTCCGGGTAGCGTACCTAGATGTTGTAATCGTAATGAAGCGTAGGTATTTCAAGCTTACAAGAAAGTAGAGCTGCGGTGTCCGTGGCTCAGTGTTTTAGGCCTAAATGTGCAAGACATTCAAGAAACATTGTCTGTGTCCTGTTTAAGTCACCCCATTGTAATAACGACTAGGTTTAAAAAAGAAGCGTTCTTTAAAACCGAACTGAGCAATAGGTATATTGATAATAGAGGACCCCTGGGTGTTTTTGCACACCAAAATGTTTCTTTGCTTTTGCAAACATCATTCAGCAGAAGTGTTTTATATTTAGTATTTATTCGTTTGGTACTTAGTAAACTAGACTTACAAAATTCTAGCGACTCAAATACTAGCGACCCGCCCTCGCTTCGCTTCGGGTACTGTTATATACAATAACCTTCCGGGAAAAATTATCTAACTGATGGTGAAAACCGCATTCAAATCGCATTCAACCGCATTGAAAGATCAAAGCGTACATACAGAGGGACAGACGGCGGGAAGTGACTTTTTTTTAATACTACATTGTAGTGATAAACAAAACAGCAGTTCGATTAGAAGCCTAAAGAGAATGATATAGTAGGCAACAGAGTATAGAAACGGGTATCAAATCGCCCAATCGCCTACGATCGAAGAATTTGAATATTTCACTAATGTCGGTTTTACCAACCATTTAACAGACGGTTAGAGTGGTAACAGCTGTCAAAATGTATGAACTAACAGTCGATTAACATTTAACATCATATGGTGAAATTGGTAAGTTTCATTAAGTTGTCACTAAGTTTGCCACGTATTACGTATTACGTATACATTATCAGTCATCAATTCATCATCTAGAAATGGTATCACACGTTCTACGTTATTATGCCAAATTACTTCAACTTACTATTCGAATTTTCGATGTTGTTAAATTCTCCGTAATTGACAGGTGTAGCTTCTGGAGAGTTGATAAAGCCTTATCGTAAGTCCCACTTTGCATACGAGCGCGTCATGCGCACCAGGCGCTGATCCTGCGCCGGCGCGGCGGCGCGCGCGCACCTGCCGGGTCAAGGCCGCGCGTAATTGGGCTCCGGGGGTTCATGTTGTTTTGGCTCGGGGCTTTTGCTGCTATATGCATCATATTTTTACAAGATATGGTCGTGCAAAATTAATAAGTGGAGACAGATTCAATAGGAATATGCATGAATATTTTTTTGCTTTAATTTAATGACTTTAGTCATTCATGTAACAAACAGTAGGGAAAAAAATATTTTTCGAATAACTATAAAAATAACCAAGATATAAATAAATAAATGTTTGGAGACAATCTCCCACAAATTGACCTAGTCACAAACTAAGCTTTAGGCTCTACTCTTGGTACTAGTCAACGATAAACATACATATACTTAAGGCATTAAATATTTATTTATATCTTTTTCTAGTAAAAAGGAATTTAACATGGAGTTTATATGGACGTGACGTAGTGCACGCTGACGTCACAGTTCATGTCGGATCTCTCTGCCTAATTAGTAGTTTTTAAATGCTTATATTATCCGTATTATTTGATCGATTTTAATTTTAATTTCACATAGGAATTATTATAGCAACGTGCATAGCAGTTTGCCCTTCGACTACGAACAATATTTTGAATTCCTAGCAGACAGGATGACGATCACAATGGTTGGAATTCCACTTACAGGTGATGCCTGCTGCCAATGTCTTGGATTTTCCTAAATTTGGAATCTACCGTCATCATACGAGGACTAGGAGTGGTTCTATTGTAAATCAGATAGTGAATACCATATGGTGGTATATGTAAAACATTACAAAGGTCCAAACTTGTTTCGTTCTTTTTGCAGTCGGGTTTTAGTTTTTAAACTTATTTTCTATTTAATACTTTTTGGTAGTTGGGTTTTAGTTTTTAAACTTTTATTTTTATTTGAATTATTTTGGGGTTATAACTTTGCGATGAAGTAATTTCAGGTCCGCTTTTTCGCTTGTTTTATTGTTTATACCAAGTGCATAGGTAGTTAATGTACTAAAGATACAAACATTTCTGGAATAACATGATCTCTATCATTTTCAACTATATACTTCACTCACGCTGAAAACAAAGTAAAAATAAATACGTCCATACGTGTTCTTTTTGGTGTGAAAAAGAAACAAAAAAATACACAAACAAATATACAAGCAGTATTATTAAATGCATAAAGTCAGTTAATATTGGACACCTCGGTACTAAGACGCCTTTGATTTCACGCGGCCACTATCCACATCAAAGATCAAAATCAAATTCGATCCGGTCGATAGAGAATCTAATATGCCCATCTTATAAACGGTCCTCGGCCCCGCGCGGATACGAGACGCGAGACAATAAGACGGAGAGTGCACCCGCGCGTCGGGCGCCCGCCGAGGGTCGCGTGTTGACACTCCGCTAACAGACCTCTATGATGTTTAAATAAAATATCCATTCTTGAGTAACGCCGTATTTGAATCCCTTTTTTATCAGCTACTTACTAAATCCCTGCACTTACTTAATGCTTAAACTGCTTAAACTTTAAAATTCTCTGACGTAAAATAACACCTATAATTTAATATTTATTAGGGTTTTATAAAACTAGTGACCCGCCCTCGTTTATAAGAATAATAATATTTTTAGTATAAGTTAAGGATTGTGAGTGAGGTGACGGCTTTCCATACAAACGGCGATAACGTTTTCCACCCCCTAAATGTTAACCGATTTCGAACAATTTTTGATACGGTGTCAGTCGGAACAAAAACTATGTCCGTACGTTTCGTTTTTTTTTCAATATTATTAATAAATTTCGATTTATTCCCGTTTTATTGTTTTCATACAAAAGTAATTTCAGCCATAATCTCTTTATAACTAATCAATATTTAAAAAAACGAAACGTACGGACATAGTTTTCGTTCAGACTGACCACATAATCAAAAATTGGTCGAATTCGGTTAACGCTTAGGGGGTCGAAAACGTTATCGCCGTTTGTATGAAAAGGCTAGATTTTGCAGTTGGTTCACAGTCCTCTTAAAGTATAGCAACGTCCACCCTGAAAGTCCGTTCTGAATATAGGTACTTATTTAGGTGAAAGAATTTTTGAAATCGGATGACTAGTTTTGATTACCTCTTACATCCAAGCTTACAAACTTACATATTCACAAACTTTACCTCTTTATAATTATTAGTGTAGATGTACTAATCACTATTTGACGTCGAGTGGGCGACGAAACATGACCATCCTTCGCTGACCTGCTTGTGTTTTCAGAACTCATACTTGACCGGTCTAACCAATTTCCATAAGACTTGGCTAAGAATCACTTGACACTTAACAAAGGATTGACTTAAACGCTCCACTTTTTTGCTCAGCGGTTAAAAGCATGACCTCAACCCCACCGTGACGATGATTCCGAAGTTGCTGCCTGCTTATCTAAACTGCATGCATCAACATTATTAATCTTGAAAAATCAAATTTGCGTTGCGTCTAAGTAATAAATAGAGTAGCACTTGTAACAGAAAGGTTTATTGCATCTCAGTTCTTAAAGAGAGATAAAGTGCGAATCGTTAGGAGAATTACATCAAAATCCCGATATTTTGCCTAAAAACTTTTTCCTACGTTTAGTTTGAAATTGATATCCTCTGGGACCGAACCCGCCGTAACTTATGCATGTAAAGCGACATTACACTTACAAGGACCTCCAGGAGAACCGGACATTCGTCACCCCCTCCCTCGCTGTCCCCTGCGACGCGTTGTTTTAAATCCATCCGTCTTGCACCCTCTACCTTGTAAACGCACCAACTTAACTTTGCGATCGTCCAAAATTTGAGCAAGGCTACAATTAACAGCTTTTTCGAGAATAGCGTTCTTCTAACGGTAACCGTAACTTTGTAAACTTCTGCTGAAAGAGATTTATGGAAACTGGCGAATACAACACGTAATAGCGAAATGTGGAAAGCGATAGACTCGGGACAGACGATGGTCTTATTTCATTCAGTTTGTAAAACTATAAATCACTCGCAGTTTAGATGAATTTCAGAGTCGTCAGACAGGCTGGTGTAACACGTGCTACCTTGATAATGTCTTTCTGTGCTTAAGTGCGTTGTTCTGTGTTTATCAATTTAATGTTATTTAAGTTAATAGCCAAGTCATTTTTTTTGTTTATTGTTATTATACATTAGGTTGTTTTTGTCCACATGCAAAGCATGCTTCTCGACGTTCATAAATTGTATGTAGTGTTTTGCAAATTTGTGTCTAATTTTGTTTAACATAAAGTGTTAACTTTTTAGTGCTTCTTTAAAAAAGTTATATCATATCTTTGAACCTTAATGTAGGTAGGTATACGTAGTTATGTCCTACTCGTGATTTTTTTTGATGACGTACCTGGCACGGGCTACCCGCACATTAGCCGCATAATGACTGCAATTGCGTTTAAGTCCCCCCCCCCCTCTCCCGTCCGCTGTATGCTAATCTCGTAATGGTCTGCGCGTGCACCGCCACGTGGCTCGCTCCGCGCGCTGTGCCGATCACATCCTGGTTTCACACCTGACCCATTAAAAAGTATATATAATATATATTATATAATATACATTATAACAGATAATAAATACATACGTACTTGTACATACCGTGTGATCTACCTTTAAAGGATTTCTTTTAGTGGTGGCAGAATATTGTGTAGCGTTCATTCGGATCACTCCCACCTTCTTACCATTTTTAAACTGTTGCCAAGCAGCAGTGTCCAGACTATGTTCCAGTGTGGGGTTAAGACGAATTATTAGTATAGAGACGTTAACAGGATTGTGAGGTGACAGCTCTCCATACAAACGGCGATAACGTTTTCCACCCCCTAAATGTTAACCGATTTCGACCAATTTTTGATACGGTGTCAGTCGAAACAAAAACTATGTCCGTACGTTTCGTTTTTTTTAATATTATTAATAAATTTTGATTTATTCCCGTTTTATTGTTTTCATTCGAAAGTAATTTCAGCCATAATCTCTTTATAACTAATCAATATTTAAAAAAACGAAACGTACGGACATAGTTTTTGTTCCGACTGACTACATATTAAAAATTGGTCGAATTAGGTTAACGTTTAGGGGGTGAAAACGTTATCACCGTTTGTATGAAAAGGCTAGATTTTGCAGTTGCAGTTCACAGTTGCAGTTCACAGTCCTCTCAAATTTTATCTTAGTCCTCAGAATTGGCAACGTAATCGCAGTCTTGAGATTGCAATTGTTTATGGTCCTCAGGAAATATTATTATTATTACATAGCCATGCGCGTATTTGCCTTCTCGCCGCTATAAACAAAAGAAACGAAACCTTTGAGTTTTCTAGAATAGATAAGTGTTAAGTAGATACGGAATTGAATTACAATATGATTTTGTTACGCAAGCTGTACACGTTTTTGAAGCAATTCCGTATAGCCCATCATTATAGTGAGAGTATATCCTATGTCCAGCGGTGGGACTTATACAGTACAATACAATACACTTTATTATACTATACCTATACGCAAATTACTTTTTATAATATGTTATCTGTTGGATCTTACGTTACTTGTCTGTCTTATATTTTGCTACTTACCGTGAGTACCATCGTACCCCATTTGCAAGGAATTGGCAATAAGGGCTGAGGAGTGGGTAAATTGAATAATTTGAGGGCGCCGTGGGAGCGGCGCCACGCGCCGACCAGCCCTCACTCGAACGTTGGAAACCGAGCCGCTAACAGAAATAATATTCTTAAAAAAGTTAGACGGACGGACGGACGGACAGACGACGGACAGGCGGACGGCGTAGGCTTAGTACCTAATAGGCACTCTTGGGGTACGGGACCCTGAAAAACGCGCTGTCGAGCGTAACTTGATCCGCAAACGCGTAAGGATTATAAGGAAGTACGTATCTACGACCTTGGTATTACTTCGCATAGTCATAATAACGCGCTAACGGGTTCAGTTACTGGGTCATCGGTGAGCTTGTTGTTTAACAGAACAGTCCTTATATCGGAAGAAGGAAAGTGAGTTGCTTATTGGATCTTACTAGAGAACTCTAGTAGATAATTCTCTGAGAGTGACAGTAGTGGAGACTGCGAACGAACTCGATTGAAGTGACTGGAGATGGCCAAATATAAATAATAATAATAATAATACGTTTAGACACATATGTTGCTTACAACTAAATACATATATTGTTCTGCCAAACCACAGAGTGGTTTGTTGGCAGACGAGAGATAAGTCAGAGATAAGTTATTTGCATCGTATCTTATTCCTTAAAGGAGAGCTTAGTTGAGGTCTAGATCAAAAGTATTCAACACAATTATTTATTTAGTGAGTACATCGATTGGCACCGTATTTTGCATCAGTTACTACCAATTGTAACGAACTATTGACCCGTGAAATTATGCCTTTCAAAGTTAATCTAAACACGTCGACTGTATCGCCCTGCGGGTCGCGGCGGTCGCCAGCTGACAGCTTTAGCACCACATTACCATAACGCGCATGCGCAATGAACCCGCGGCACACACCGTTCCTACCACACTTACAAAAAATATGATTTAAGCCGCTCATTAGCATGAGAACGAGTCTAGACGCAGAACGAGGAGCTATGGATCATTTAGCGGCGAAACAGTACATCTAATGTAAATCTGTAATCGTAAAGTTAATGGATATTCGTAATGAAGTGGTTGTAGCACGCACTGGTAAAGTTACGCAGCTCGCTTCCAAATACTTTTAGATCACTAGTTTCCTGCCTGTTTTACTCGTGTTTACCTTCATTCTAAGCATACATTTTTATTGGTGAAGACTAATACAGATTTATTTGCCAAATTGATTAGGTTAAATATAGACATGACCTAATTTTGTGATAAGTCACATATTTTGTTTACATTTATGTATGGTGTCTTCTTAGAATTGGTATAACACATTTTTATATTCTCAGACTCAATGTTATATACAATAAAAGAAAAAGAAATAATACAAAGACAGAAGAAGAGTTTTCTAAGTACCTATTGTCAAAACCAAAGTCCAAAATGTTTGCTCAATACCCGCACCCATTGCTACTGTGGCAGCATCCGTGTACAAAACTTTAATTTAATTATTTTAATAACACACTTTTCCTTGTGTTAGTCATAATTATTTCAAACATTGATTGATAAGCACGTACAGAAATATAATTAGCGTGTATGTGTGCTGCTTAGACAGTAATAAGTGCATTAGTGTGCGTATGATCGTAATAAGTTAGGATGCGCGCGCATGTTAATGAGCGATTATGCGCAGCTTAAATCATAATAATTAGGAGCTACGCGGACGCGGCCGGGCGTGTACAGGGCTGCTACACCTACTAAATACTTCAACAGAGTATTGCTAAATAGCTTCGGTTTTGCGGTTGAATATGCGTCTACCATGTGTGTGTGTGTGTGTCTACTAATGGGTGACAATCGCAACTGACAAGCACTGTGACGTGTGTATATCAATTTTGTTCTGATTGATTATTGTGTTGGTCCGCATCCCTCAACATTGTCATTGCTTGGAGGCCTAAAAAGACTAGCCACAACGACCCGGCGAGCTAAAGAACACAACCGTGAATATGTTTCTGGGGGCTCATAGAAGCGTTGAAACGTTTATTTCCGCTCTATACTCGCACCTAACTGTCACGACGTGCGACGCTAAATTAAACAGTTATTTTAGCTCCTGCACATTGCTCAGTGTTTTATAACTCAAACATAAATAGTACAATGCTAACAGGTTCCCGCGATATTTTCCACAGCCCTGCTTCGCATATTTGCGCCTCAAAAACACAATACTTTAACTCTAAATCCAAGAAACACATTCACAACATTACGCGTTTCGATATAGAACTGCAAATAGCTCGTCATTAATTCGGAGATATAGTTTTCTGCTTTTCATATGGAGATATTATAATGAGCTCGTTTTCAATTATCCCAAGATAATAAGCTGTTGTTCTTCTTGCGACCTTTAGCTGGACTCCCTCTTAGACAAGAATTCAAAAAAGGATCGCTAGAGTATGTAATCGTTGAATAAAACACACGTCATCTTCCGCCCTTTATGTTTGGAGAGTAAACTTACTTCACAAATATTAATATTGACTCTCCGTATGCTTGTAATATAAGATGTTCTCGATCACATCCTCCCTGGGGTCTGCAATAACACTGTTTGTGTATGAGCTGTGTTGTATGAGTGTTTCCGGGCGCCAAGCGGAGCGCGTTCCGCTCCGTGGCCGACCATTTTTAGAATATGCTAATGTTATTAATAAGTAAGAAGTAATAAGATGCATAAGTATTTAATTAGTCCGAATGCGCCCGCGCCGCTCCCGCCGCGGAATTAAGTTACGGTTAGGTACAATAGAATAGTCAGAAATTAACTGATTGGGTTTTAAGTCTCGTTACGTATTGATAAATTATATTTTGTAACTATGTGCAGTGTGAAGTTTACTTAATTACCTAAATAAGTTGAATACAGCTTGATTATGAAATTAACTAAGGTTTTTGTGTTCCTGAAAGCTAATTATCCTACGCGCATGCGGTAATTTCCAAATAACTGATATAAATTATATTGAGAAACACTGGAATCTCAAAATTTTACGTTAAAAATAAGGTCTTAATTTTGTATTCACATAATTTTTAATTTGGTTTCTTGAAAATCTGATACGGAGTGCAATTCAGTATTTTGGGAATGAGCGAGACAAGGCTTATTTGACCCATTAGCGAGTATGGATTATGCAGGGGTGCGTGTCTATGACCGTGGCATATCCGGGCGTACAACGATCCAAGGTCAAGAGTGTCGTGATACGCACAAAATACTTATAAGGCCCGTAAGCGTGGAAGACGGGCCCAGATATGCTAACCGTCGCGCTCGTCAACAACACCCGCGGTCCGCGTCACGCGCCGGCGCCTGCGCTGTTTCATTTGCGCTATCACTTACTCCTACCCACCAATTGCTCTAATGCGTTTATAATGAGCCGCCGCATAACCGCCCCTATCTCCGCGCAGTAAGGACGGTCGACGGGCGTAATGACTCGTGCCGCCGGTTCCCAGCTCTCCAGGATTGCTGTTAAAGTAATTTTAACATTTATTGTAATGATTTAATAATTTAATTTATGGTATTATACTGGCCTTTAGTCGCAGCTCTGCTCGTGTTGAATCCGCATGTCTTAGGACAAACGGACACGGTCACCTGAGAGTTATTGGGGCGGAGACCCGTCGACGTCTGCAAGCTCGAGGTCTAAGGACTAAGGTGGAATACCTCTATAATAACGCACTTAGCCTAGTTGGTAGTGACCCTGCCTACGGAGCTAGCGGTCCCGGGTTCGAATCCCGGTGTGGGCAAATATTTGAGTGATGAGCGCGAGTATTTGTTCAAGAGTCACAGATGTTTTCTATATATTTAAGTATGTAATTCTCTATATAAGTATGTATATCGTTGTCTGGTACCCATAGTACAAGCCTAGAGCTTAGTTTGGGACTAGGACGATTTGTGTGAGATTGTCCCTGATATTATTATTATTTATTAAAAATGCTTATCTTATTTTATACTACTCGTAGTCGAGTAGAAACATACAGTACGAACATTGCTACTTGACAGCGTAATAGGCATGTTTCCGTCTCTAGAACAAAATTGTTTAAATGTAGTAAAACATTCCTGGTCGCATACACAGGACAAACCAATCATACGGTCTTTGAATTAGCCTTAGGATATTTTTGGAGCTGATACCCTTCATCAGATTACACCTGGCCCGCTTTTTTTTATTATCAGAATTGGGTTTGCGTTTGACCTCAGTCTCACCTGATGTTAAGTGACGACGAGGTCGAAGATGGTACACGCTTACCCAGAAAATGCCTATTCACTCTTGCCTTGAAAACACCAAGGTTATGGGATTCCGGGAACACAGACGCAGGGAGAGCATTCCACCCCTTGGCAGTGCGAATAAACTCTTACTCTCAGCCACCCAGCCTTTTTACTAGCGAGCCTCGGAGCCGAGGCACCTTAGTTAATTCAATCCTAGCGGTACTCTGGATTTCTTATTCCGTCCATTTCGTTTTCCATTTGCCTGCTACGCGTCGTATAAACTGCACTTAACACGTTCACGGCCGGGGACTGCCCGGCGGGCCCATTCTCTATGGAAATCAGGGAGCGCGGCACTAAAAGTGTTAAACTCTTTGTTTAAACGTTCATTTCCAAGTCCATTGTAAGCATTCGTTTGGCATTCATGAACGCTTAGCATTTATATTGGACTACTGGCTAGCTCAAACGGCGCTGCAGCGGCCGGGGGGTTTGTAGAGCATTTACATGTGTGTGAAGTCCGGCGTTATCTCCGCGCCGCAGCCGCGCGCCGTGTGGAAGGGCCCGTCGATATTCCGTCCGACTTCACTCCATAAACAGAAATTAAACAATATGGTTAGTGTAGTCGGTAGTGCCTGCGCCTGCGCCAGCGGCCCCAGGTTCGATTCTCGGTAATGGCTAATAAAAGCACTTGAGATTTCATTGGTTCATAATCAGATTAATCAGGGATTGCTTCTCACATAATACTATAGGTACCTACACAAAATTGATAAAACTTCAACATTGCTGACGAGTTCGTGTCATTGATGATATAATAGTTTTCGTTTGTCTCAACCTATTTTCATAAAACTGGGCTAACGATCACACTCGGAATACAATAATTGAAAATAAAAACATTTTAATCAGTTCTCACGTTCGGACTCTGCAAAAGACAAATAGAATCAATACACAAACAAAAAGATGCTTTTAAAATGAGCTTCCCTATAATTGTATCGGGGCTTAATAAATAAACAGAAACGCGAGACGCTCGCCCGCGCTCGCTCCTGCGCTCGTCGCGAGTTTATCTACGGATCTAGTTTAAAATTCAATTCGCCGGCTTGAACTGCCGATGCACGTCCCGAATTGGCTCCGGGGAGCATTCCGGCGTTTATTCCGCTTATCTGAATTTTAAATGCGCCCCGCGCGGGCCGCAGCGCCCCCGCGCGGGCAGCGCGCGTCCGCTCGCGCTCGGCTGCCCTCGCTACGCTCGCTCCACCGAGCTTTAACTACCCGAACTTGCTCAATATTCGTGTAAGGAACTACGCTTGTGGAATATTGAATGATGCTAAAATGTTTCAACTATAAAAATAAAGTAAGTCTCTAACAGAAATCTTAATTAAAGTGGCGTTGAAGTAAATGAAGATAATTAATTTGAAACGACTACGTGTACTCATACAGGGTTAAATTAAATTCAGTAACAAAATTTTGGAGATTAAATCAGTAAGTTATTCTGTCAGCTTAGTTATATCGTCAGCTGATCTAGCCAAAATGTATAATTTAACCCTGTATAAGTAGTATTACCTACGTAGTAGTTAAATTGATGATGACACGCGCGGCTATTGGCTGGAAGTGGCCCTACATGCAACCTACAAAGCGGTCCCGGGTTCGATTTCCGCTATGGGCAAATATTAGTGTGATGAGCGCGAGTAGGTAATAAGTATTTATTCCTGAGCCTTGGATGTTTTCTAAGTGCTTCTCTATACAATAATTTAATCGTTGTCCAGTACCCATAGTAGGTACAAACTTGGAGCTCAATTTGGGTCTAGGAATGACAACCGCTAACATTGAAACAATGTTTCAAAATCGAGCTGACGCGGATTCGGAGCCCCTCCCCCTGCTCAGACGCAGCACGCGGTTTAAACAAGTAGACAATAGAGAAGCAATCACCAAAACATTGTGCTGTACATCAAATAGTTATCCTAATTGCTCCCAAGCACCATCAAATATTTTCACACAATTTCGATAATGTGGATGACAGTCGTGCGCGCGCGCAGAGTGAGTAATGAAGCGAGCTGCGCGTCACGAGATTTAATGTCGTGGGAACAAGTAACACCGGGAGCCGTCATTAGATCGACCCGCGGTGCAATGCGCCGGCGCCGGCCCTTTGACGCGCCGATTAGCATACGACGTTCTAGGAAATTTGACGGCGGCTGACTGACGCATGCTCGGCCATTGAGGAAATTGGGGGATTTCAATGGAATTAGATTTGAATAATTATACTCATTAAACTTCATAATATGATGAAGGCTATCCAAAAGGAATTAGAAAAGGCCATGCTCAAAGTAGGTCGCGGAAATAAACCAACTAGATGTGAACACTGCGTATCCAATATCTAAAGTCTTCTGGCGGTTATGATAACATTAACACGCACAAACTATTGTAATTTAATTAAATCAATAACATTTATAAATCAATTTATCGACGATACAACTAGCTACACAGTTTTAGTTGGCTAATAGCAGTGGTTCCCAGAGCGATTGGCGTGACATCTCGCATACGAAATGTAATTTAGTGAACGCAAATGAAGCGTGAGAGCGGAAGCGGCGCACACGCATCCCCCCCCCCCTCCTCCTCAGCTTCTGAATGTCAAACCTAATTCAACCTGCATGTTAGTTCACTCTCGCTTCCCATGGTTACGTCACGTTAAAGTAACGCGTAACCGACTACTACTACTCTGGGCTTTATACCACTTTGGTTAAGCCAATGTTGCTTTGAAATCGTATACACATTGTTGACGTTGTGACAGCTGTTACTGTCGAGTTAATAAGAGCTGTCAAACGGTAACATGATGGGTAATGAAATGTCGAATAGAAGCCCTGATATACTAGTAACACTTCTCTTTCATGTTGTATTTCTTGTTCTTGCTGTATGTGGTGTTCAATAAAGAGTTATTGTATTGTATTGTATTGTATTGTAAATTAAGCCAATGTTTCCAACTTACGCCGATAATGAGCATTGGTGGTCTTATAAAATAATAATACGCTTGCGCCGTTTACGGTTGACCAATAGTTTATTATTGCTTACCTAACCCGCGCGTCAGATGCCAACTGGATCCCAAAACGCAAGTAAAGTATACCCTCTCGCACCAATGAGGATCGCTTATTAACATCGATATGGCTCTTTGTATGTTAAAAGAGTAAGTGGTGTCGGTAATTTTGTGATATAGTTTAGTTAATGTCGAAAATACCTTGTTGTTTTTTGACCCCAAGAGCCTCTATCACACTTTTTTGTAAACTATCAAATCGTTATCATGTTAAGCTATGGTATTTCTTATTAATTGACTGTAAAGGCGGCCGAGTTGCAAAGAATATGATAAAGATATGGTTCAAGACATAGCGGCAAGTGGCAAAGTGTTTCTAGTGGTAATGGGACCTCGTGCAGAGCCTGTCCGGATGGCTACCGCTAGTGACAAGTAGTAGGGTTCGTATCGTTGTGTTTCGGTTCCAAATTCACTCCATAGCATAGACCTCGGTCCTCGCGATCGGCAACGCATTTTCAGTCTCGAAACTGCAAAATGGTCGTCTTGGAACTCAGGGCATAAGGTGGCATAATATGTGTGCTCATAAGCTTTCTTGATACTTGATACTATAGAAAAAGTAAAACAGAGGCTGAAAGAGCCTTTTCGCATGTGTAGTAAACTTGCAAAACAAGCGTGTCCTTGGATTATCAAACGTGCCGAGTGGTTCTCATGCTGCGGCGGTGGCGTGCGGGTGCCGTAATTGAATGTTTGCGTGTGCGCTCCCCCCTCCTCCCAGTATTTGCATGCGCGTGCGCCCCGGGGGGACCGCCCGCCGCTGCGCAGCCTCTGTCGTGCCGCGCCGGTCTTAGGCCGGCCCCACACCTACCGATTCTGTTCTGTTCTACCTAGATCAGAACAGCAAATTGCATTCTAGCCTTCCAGATTCAATTCTTTTCTGTTCTGATCTAGGTAGAACAGAACAGAATCGGTAGGCGTGGGGCCGGCCTCCCGCGTGCACGCGCGCTTACGTGTGTTCTACTTAGTGAATGTCGTAATTATTAAATTAAATTAAAGTAAGTAAATTCGCGTTTCCGTGGTTCACTCCATTTCTATTTATCTTAGATCGGATGACGCTCAGAAAATGAGCCGACCGCGCGAGTTACATTCTTCCCCGCAAGTGGCAAGACGGACGGACGGGCCCTACAATGATTATGCGTTCATTGAATTATTACTACTAATACCAGTAGTAATCATTCAATGTACGCGTTATGTTTTACAAAAAATATGATTACGAGTAAATAAATGCCCGCTGAAATGCGTGATCAAGTGATTAGGTAATTCCACCATTGTTGTTTAATATTAATAACCTGCGATGACATTTATTACTAACATTAATGGTTGTTTTTCGTCATTATGGCTCGGTTGAAGTTCGAGCGAGGAAGGCACGCACTCGCGTCGTTTGCTCGAGTGAGCATCGATTCCTAATTAAATGATGAATTCATCGCTATCAGTATGCGGACAGTCCAAATGCTGAATCAATTATAATTTTTGTTTCCGCCCACCTGCGGCCAGGAAGTCTGAGGACACTCGGTGTGTATGGATGAGTTCGGTTGCCCATTCACATTAGACTGAATGGATATGCACCATATCTTACAAAGTTATCCTAAAACCATTTTGAGAACCAATATCAATTGTAAGATGTGAATTTATTTATGACTTTAACGTTAATTTGTGACCTTTTTGCTATTTAGAATAAAATAAATACATCAACGGGCATATTACCTACTTGCAAAATATTTACGAGAAAAAAAAATAGCGAAATGGAAAACTAATGAAGTTCGAATAAAACCTTTTTTTTAATCAGGAGATATAAAGTATCGTTGTATGAATATCTTGAGCTACATGCAATTGGACAAAAATTGTGAGTAACTAACAAGATAATAACAATTACTTTTTACGTATGACTGAATATTTCCCTAAGAACTTATTCGACGTGATAGCCTTAGACAACATTCTGGTTGAAATAAACTTATAAGCGCTCAGTTCATACAACAAAACTCTTATTCGAACATTCCATTCTTATAAGACTAGTGCAGAAGTGATCAAATTATAACGTTTGATTGTATATAAACCTTTTTAACGGCAAAATGGTAGAACGGACCTTAATTAAACTTGGCAACGAAGTAGATTGTATCCTGAGGAAGGACATTGGATACTTTAAATCTCGAAGAATTAGGCAGTTCCCGAGGGAATTGTGATAAACGACTTCTTCGTGGACGAAAGCTTGTAAGATTATATTCCTTTAAAACATCGCCTCGCCTGGCGGCCCCTTCTAGGTATCGTTACGGTGACATTTGAAATCGCTCGCGGCGCTAACGCGACGCGACGGACTCTTAACTGTACTGATGCTACTGTCAATTTATCAACACATATAATTATTAGTGGCAGGGCCCTGACATCGATCTCTATTTGTATTAAATTGATGGTGTCTTAGTGCAGAGGTAGAGTCAACACAACAATTCTAAACAAAATTGAAGTAGGTACACATACACGCGTGCTTGTGTAAAATATAATGTCAAAATTATCCAGGATAAAACAGCCTATCACACTCTGATCAGTCTACTAATTTTGGCCGAAAATTCGCGAGTACTCATTGATTAGTTTATTGATAAAAGAAATATTAAAGTTATTCTTATTGGAAATAGGTTTATCGTGTCGTGCGTTTATGAATAAGAGAGTAAAATTTTACATAGAGAACTAATCCGCAATTTGTATCCGTCTGCGTTTGATCTAACACGGTAACCACATTAATTGCCCCCGGATTTCCATACACGAACTACATCTGTAAACGCAGCTCGTAACGAGCTAGCATTCCTAACAACATCTTCAACTTAATTACCGCTTCTTATTCAAACACGTGAATAAGGACAGACGCAGATTCATCGTTCGTCTTACAATTTGTTTACATCTCTATCAACAGGCGTGACGCGCCGCCATTGTCCGTCTCTCCGCCGACACAATCCCGACTCTATCATCACACCACAAAGATCTTTATATTCCAACACAATAGCAATCCTAGTTTCACTAGCTGGCAGTGAAACGGAGACCTTAACATGTGCAAGTTAGAATCATAATGCCTGAACAGCGGGTTGTTTGTCTATCGGTAATTGTAGCTGCAGCTAATTAAATGCAGTGACTGTCGGAACGACCCCCCTCCCCCCTCCGGCGCTCAGGCTGCAGGCTTTTGTTCAAACTAAGCTTTACCAACCGACGGATAACGAACGTGGCAAGCGTGTCTGACCTTATTAATGAACATCTTGCCTTAGCTTGTGTTATTTCAATGCTTGCTAATATTGCTAATCCAAAACGCAATTTCGTTTACGCTACGCCAGATGCTGCAAACGGAAGATAAACAGATTGTCGCTCCGCCTTTCATAATCTACTCACCGTCGCGATTTGCTGCCTATTGAAGTGTCGTCTTTATGCGACATGCTCCCCGATATATAGAAGGCTGCAGTTACAGTTAGTTAGTTAATGTATAAGGCCCCTTAAATACCAAACTTATACATGGGCTCAAATTCAAAAAAATATGTCACTTATTAATCAAAGTAAACAGTAATTGAATCAAAGACGTCAAAGTAAAGGGCGTCATTTTAATTTTAAATCTAAGAACATTAAAGCACTGCTTACTGCGTCAAACGAACCCACGATATTTAATTTTGAACAATTAAATATTGGCTTTCTGAGACCATGAACCGAAATGACTTACCTAACTTAACTTAGGTAATGATCTAATGATAATCAGGTATATGAGCGGAGTGGCACGGCATTAGTATCTATCGCAGCACTGGATTCCTGTCTTCTTATATCAGCAAGACTATTGACCCCTATTTAGGCTCCCTCGTACCTAATGCCTCTGGATTCTTTGACGCAGTTCGTCCACTGGTCCCTATCCTCCGCGAGCTTCTTACTCACCATGTTTGATATTAAACACAGTATTTACACCCCACCTGGTGGTAGGACCATGTGCATTGGTCCGTTTTGATCGCTACCACCATCTTGAACTTTTGACCTACCGCAGACCAGCACTGTCCGCATTGTTGTGTTCTGGTGTGTGTAAGACAAGCGGTGAAATAACTAGCATAGATAGAGGTATACCAGTCCTCGGGGTATTCTTAGAATTGCAATCTAGAGATTATAGTCTTGAGATTGGATATGTCTATGGGTTTTAGATCCCATTTACCACCACGTGGCGTATGCGTTTGCTCCTCCATGCTACAAAAAAAAGAATCTGTCGATCACACCTCTCCACACCATGTGCACGAGCGTGTGGTTGGTCTCGTATGGATATCGCTGCCATCAAAGGGAGTCTATGGCGTCCCACGTCGCAATAAATCAACGTTTAGCAGGTCAACACAACACGTGAATCGCCCGTGTTGTAGCCCTCTCGATATCACACGACACGGTGACCCGTAATGTATAACTCGAAAATTTTACGTAGCGCAATTTACATTGACGACGCAGTTTAGTGAGGAGTGATCCTGCCTACGAAGCTGGTGGTGCCGGGTTCAATTCCGAGTAAAGGCAAATATTTTGTAATGAGTAGGTACAAGTATTTGTTCATGAGTTTTTAATGTTTTCTACGCTACTTGCTAAACAACATTTCACAAACAGCTGATTCATTTTACAAACAAATCATTTGGCAAACCCCTTTTTTCCCGAAACTGTAAATATTTCAGGATTTATTTCAGGGTCGATCAACTTTTTCTTGTTTGTTATTCTGTCCCGTTGTCCAAGAGACAAAAATGACGGAGTTTCTCAAAAAAACTGTTATAATATATGGTACTAATGTGCTTAGGAAATAGTCCATAAAATAATGGGCTTATAACTACGACAAAAATGTACGTTTGATGAATTTTAACCATAGAAAACGTATAGAAAATCATGAAAAATGATGAAGAGTTGTCCAGCGGACGTAACCATATGACAACGTGGTACAAGAAAAAGTTGATCGACCCTTCAGGACCATCGTGTAGAACCGTATAGGTTACGTTAGGTTAGTTTTATAAAAATCCTGAAATATTTAGTTTCGGAAAAAGAAGGTGGTTTACCAAATGAGTCGTTTTTGAAAAGAATCAGTTTGTAAAACGTTTAGCAAATGATGGTAAACCTGTCTATGCTTCAAATACATGTAAGTTTATCGTTGCCTAGTATCCACAGTACGTACAAGCCTCGAGTTTCGTTTGGGACTAGGTCAGTTCGTATGAGGTTGTCCCCCTGATATGTTTATTAATAACGAGTAGAAGCAACTGTAGCAACACGCACCCAGTCGCCCTGCTCTGGAGCATCCCGGGTAATTAGCGCTATCAGCTATCAGTCACAGTGCGCGCGCGCAAATACCGCCATTATAATAATGGCGACAATTAAAACTGCAGTTTTGCATGTGACGCCGCGTCGACGTGGCGCGGCGCGGGCGCAAGCCCCGGAACACATGACGACACTGTTAAGTGATGTGATGAAAATTAAATGGCAGTTAGGTTCAGTTGACCTAATAAGTAGAACTTCAATTTTGACACAACTTTCTTCAATGTCGCTAAAGTCGATACTTCAAATTGACAGACACATCTTAATGCTTTATGGGGTTGAAACTACATTAAGCGTAAGTGTTGCAGACCACTTGTTTGGCTGAGGGTAATTTTAAGAGCGCGCGTCGGTGGCCAGCCTGAGGACGTCGGCGCTAAGGTTCGATCCCAGCGATGGCCTGAACTAATAAGTTTCTCATTTAAGAGAGCTCGTATTGCGTATTCGATTCGAGTAACGTTTAGTGTGAGATCCAACAGGATCGTATCGTATCCGACAGGTCCCAATTTGAAAAATATTATGTATATGTACATCATTTTAAACCACTTGCTTAATGTGTGTGCTTGGGTTTGATACCGCCATTGTCGAATAAGAAACCTACGATTGGCTAGTTTTAGCGTCACGACTACTGAGTTACACTGAAACCGTCTTGAGATATTTCCGTCACGCGAGTGTCATTAAATCTTTACGCGCTTTTGAAAACACTGCAACTATTGTTAGGTAACTCTACTAACTAGATTACACTGCGTGTGGATCTCAGTTTTATATAGGTCCAAACTAAAGTTAAAGTATTATTTATTGTTGCATCCTTGTCCTGTGCCTTAAGTCCGCCGGGGCCACGGCGGCGGCGGCGGCGCGTTATCTCCCGCGCAATTAGTCAATAAAGACACCACGATCCTTAAACATGCAGAGGGGGGGCGAAATAAAGAGACACTTTGTTATTGTTACCGCATTGCACTGACTTCTGCTCAATTGTCGTTCACAACGTGTAGAAATAATATCATTAAAAAGGTACGGGGTAGATGTACCCCTTATTCGTAAACGCACAACAAACCTTTTTTTAGTAAAAGTATGCATTGTCACTTTCTTACAGATTCAATTGTCACAATGAAAGATAAGGACAAACCATACTTCAGGCATAGGTACTTTAGTTATTCTGCAATTATGAATAAGAGGGGTATGTTGTCATGTCAGTAAGTTAAATATAAAACGGATTCCTATTTAGACATCGTGTCTTCAATGTCTGACGACGCGCTCCACTTATTTTTATTAACATCTCCGCAATTATCTACCAAGTTGGTCAACCCAATGTAGTTTTTGTTTGACATATATGTAGTTTCTCAGCTGCGTCACAAACCGTACTCAAGGTCAATATTGATTCACCTTACCCAGTGCTAAGCGATCCGTCAACCAATCCGCTTCCTTCGTCATTAGACATTTCCTAAAAGTTAAAAACTTAAAAAGTAGTTTTCAAGTCTTCATCATCACTGAATCTGTGGTTGTTCGTTATAAAGCGCGTCTAAGCTTTTCATATTTTTGTCTGTCACACTCGCTCTCGCTTCCGACAGTAGGTATAACTGTCATTCGTGTTTCCTGGAATCACGAACATAGCCGATGACCATTAACAGCTCAGACGTCCTCTATAAGGGGCTCGTCGCTGGGCAGCCCTCTAAGAAGTCTGATTATGCACGTCAGCAAATACCGTAATAGTGAGGTTTATCCGGCGGCCGCCTCATCCGTCATTCACACGGGGGAGCCAGGCTCGCGGTCGTGCGGCGGCGCGCTTTGAGCCCCGTTTATTAATTACTCCCCCCCTGCCTCCCCCCGGCCCCCGCTGCGCAGGAGCAACTAATTATTCAACAGCAGCGAGGGGCCTCGGAGGAGCCGCCGCGTCCTCCTAATGACCAGTTTAAGATGGCGAATACTTATTAAGAGTGGCCGTGTTGGACTGTATTGAAGCTGCTAATTTTTTCAAATCGGAAGTTCACATTAAAATGCATTTGTTGCATGGAATACGTGACGTCTCTATCATTGTGTTTAAATAGTGCAACGTAACTAAACCTCGTGATTACGATCTTGATCAATTTAATCTATTAATATTTTTTTGTATATCGTAGTTCCTATTGGAAATGTTTCATATAAGTACGACAGTTTGAATCTATTGATAATTTGTTGTGTACTTTTTATTGGAAACGTTTCATATACGATAAAATAGGTCTAGTTTCTTTGATTGCTTTTGAATTAATCGCCTTCGCCAACTAACTCAAATTCCAACCAGAAACGAAGTTTTTAAAAATAACTTAATCCGTAATGCATGTCATCATACTCGTATGCACCTAAATGTCCAACTTTGTAGAAGTGTCATCGTTGACATAACCATTCGTATAACATTAAGTAAACAGACCGGTCAAGTTTAGTGGTAGAGCCGACACAAATTGATTTAAACAGGTATGATAATGAAATATGACAGTAACAACGGCATGTTTAATTTGTGATTCAACTTACTTCTTACATGTATCTAACATCTTGTTCGTCTCGTATAGAATCAAGACAGTCCTTGTAATAATAAGCAACAAGTTTGTTTGTGTACAGCTCACCATGCGTTCTGACGCGGAGTTCTGATACAGGCCTACAACTTCCTTTTAATATACGGTATTTTTTATAGCATACTATTATGTTCTACTAACATGTTTACATCATTATCGTCTGTTCTTTGACTCAATACGGAGAACATCTAAATCGCGCGTCGCCTGCGCCGCGAGGCTGCGGCTAGCGACGCACTCATTAAAGCCACTCTCGCGCTACTTCTAATTTGAATAGTGTTAATGAGAGCCGCTATTCGGCGCGCGCGCTAATTAGCGCCGGTCGCGCCCGCGCATACTGCCCGGCCGAACTAATACGTACCTTGTGACGTCCATCTCGCGCTTTTAATATAGAAATAGAGCTAACTGATTACAGTCTCATCAAAATAAAATATGATTTATTTCGATCTTTGGACTTCGTACAGCCAAGGTCATAAATATTGTGTACACATTTAGTACATTGTCGCTGTGGCATTCATATATGGCAGTTTAAATATGACATTAAATGGACAAGATACTAAAATGTACACATTTGACCTTAACTGTACATCTTCGGGTCAGCTTTATATTGTAATGTCATCAACTTAATTTCAAAATGTCATATGTATGTACCAAATTCCTCCAGATAGAATGGAGATACGCAAAAACAATTAGTTCCCATTGAAATATCGGTGCGTCCCAGGCTGGTCTACCTCCGGCGTCAATGTGACGCGCTATTTCTGGAACACCCTGTAGATCTATCACCTTATCTCATACAATCAGTTCTCGATCCAGATTGTGTTCCTGATGTAAAAGCGAGACGTCCTGCATGTTTGGAGGCGTCGTCGCCGGCGCGTGCGCCGCCTACAACCGACATCAACGCGCGCACTTATTTTTTACAGTATTAAAATTCTCTAGTTTGGACCAATTTTCAATTAGATGATGCGCTTCGGACAAATCCAACTGGCGGCGCGCAGCGGGCGAGACCAGCAGCGGGCAACAAAGGCTTATAGTGCTGATGAAAAAAAATATATATAGGTATATCAGTTAATCTTGAGTCTTATAAATAATAAAGTACTATAAATTAGGTATCTCGGTTAATATTTGATAGAAGTTTTTTCCCTATCATCATATTTTAACATTTCCAATTTACCATGAACTTATTTATTCATACATATACTACATTAACTTACATAGAAACTTGCAGACGGCATTAACCACTACTTACAATATTGCATATATAAAATTCTCAGGTCGCGTCAATTCACTAGAAATTTAAAATTAGTTAATGAATCAATATTGATGAGGTTTTTACGGAGAAGTAGGTTGACTCTTTATTTATAGTAAGTTAATAAAATGTCAAGCATGCACGGGAGTACCTAGTGCGTAATAACCAAAAGGCAAAAATAATAAACTACTGCACTTCGATACAAACTGACAACCTGAAGTAATACAGGTAATTAGCGCGTAATGCCGGTTAAAAGTGCGAATTAGACGAGGATACTTGGAGTAACACATGTTGTGGGAACCACCCGCTCACACCGAGATGTCCGAGCAGACACGCACCAGCCGGCGACCAGCGCGGGCGCAGACCACTTACAACAGTTAACATAAATATGATCGATTTCTAGGCTAGGGATATACTATATATTGAGAATGTGAAGTCATTTTATTGTAATACCTACTTATACTTGGAATGGTAGTTTTAGTGACTAGTAGGTTTAATCAGGCTATTCACTATTTTATTTTATTGCACAATAAATCCACAGCACAAACAAATGACAGTGTAGTATGACAAGTTTTGATTGTACAAAACATTGGCCAATTACGGATTTCACTTCATAATATCTCTATTATTATTTTAAGATTTCGCCACAGCACAAAGTCCAAAAATCGTCCAATTCTTACTGTCGCATTATGAGACGTCAATTAACTTTAAAATTTCATTAAAGTTGCTGCTGTCACTTTCTTTGCTATAGCAATAGAATAGGACGCAGCCACTTTATGAAACTTGAAAATTAATTCACGTCTCTGAGTGCGGCAGTTAGCGACTTATGACCTAGATTAACAAATGACAGTGTCGTCACTGTCTACTAAACTTATTGAAAAGTATTCTTATTGGAAATATTGGTCCTAGTAAGTCATACTCTAGTAAGTTATATTAAACATCTAGAAGTATTTTTGGCCAGCATTTAACTTACTGGATTATACATTCTACTATCTCGCCATCTAAATAGGTAAGGGAAAATTGATATCTCTTCAAAAACATAAAATGTACAAAAATATCAAGTCTTGCAATGCTTCCACCGTAAAAAGTTGTGAGATCTCATGTAATATTAAACATCTTTATTTCTATAATAAATATAGTGACTTGGCAATCACAAAGCTCAAATAAAGCGCTGCTGCGTGTAAATACCTTTTCAAATCGCTAATTAACTTATATTAGGTCTATAAGTTATTGTCCAGCAGTGGGACACTTGAATAGGACAGAGAAAGAAAGAAAGACAAGTTATTATGTTGCAGTGCGGTTGCCAAGTCAATATACTTATTATATAAATAAAGATGTCTAATATTAATACATTCACAAAATGTAGGCTTAATTAGCTTTACATGAGATCTCACAACTTTTTACGAGCATTGCGAGACTTGACATTTTTGTACATTCTATGTTTTTGATGGGATCTCGTTTCTTTTTGTAGCTAGTCCACTTTTATGACAGATCTTTTACATCTATCTGTGGCTGACTGTACCACCTATATATCCACTACGTCTTACAAATGACTTGTACGATTACAAAGTACTTGTGCAGTTCGTAAAATTATAGACTTTATATGGAGATGTGAATTTGTAAAAACGGGACTGATATTCCATGATGTTTCAGTTTTTCCTTTCTATGTGGGTGAAGCACTATCTGAATGCAAAATTTGAAGTTGGTGTATCTGCTAGAAGTACCTTAGAATTTTGAACATCGGTGAGTCTGGTGAGTCAGTCCAGTGACAAAACTACTGGTGCAAATTTAATGTAATTTGGAAACATGTAAGCTAGCTATGTAATGCCCTCTTGGTCACTGAAAATTTAGGCTTCTAATTTTTTCCACAACGAAGTTACAGGGGGGTCGAAAACGGCCCGAATGGCTTCGGGAAAAGGATGGTACGGCCGTCTTTTGCTCGACTTGGCGGGGGCACTGCCGTGCCCCCAGATTAATTCGTCTCGAAAAAAATTGTAGGCCCCTAAAAGACTTCATCTTTGCAGTGTGGCTATTAATTACCGGACATGACAATTTTACACTTGAATTACTTAAGTAATTTACTACCTCATCCATCGTTGTACTAGCCTAAGCTAATCTTAGCTACGCAATGGACACCAAATTGTATTGTACTACTGATTAAAAAAAAATTGTACAGGGTGTTTCAAAATGCTACGTCATATTGACACCGGAGGTAGACCAGCGTAAGAGACACCGAACCAGCCTAACATGACCTCAGTAAAAGTCGCTCTCAATGTGATGTGACGTACCTCTACCTCCAGTGTCAATGTGACGTACCATTTTTGGGACACCCAGTATGTGTGTAAATACTTTATTGTACTAAAAAACAAAACAAAGTATAGCGCAACAAGGATGTATAAAAGTGAACTTTAAGGTATCTGTTCCAGCTAACCTTTGGGCTGAGAAAAATAAATCACAATATTTGGCATCAAGTAGACACGAGAGCGTACAAAAATGTCACCTGTCACTGTCAGATTGGTAAACAGGGGCCAGAATAATACGTTATATCACTTTCCGAGTAACACTATAAGGATCATACTTGACCCCACCTGTCCGTGCGTCGGCGATACCGATCTGCTGGGGGTCGCGCGAGTTGCGCAACGGGCCGACGACCGCGATCACTCGATAACAAATGAAGCGCGCGGACAATGCGCCCGCGCACCGAAGGAGCGGGGGGAATAAAAAATCTAACCTTGTAATTAATCACGATGCTCTTATAAGAGCGGCGACTACGCTGCACTTTAGTGGGATTGTTTTGGCGCGATAGGAATTATTTTTGAATTGGTATCTCAGAAGGACATAATATTGCTTCCGATGCAAAAGTCGAAACATCATGGTTTAGACAAACTGAAATACAAACCCGGTTTGTGCTGACCGAGATGATGCGAGGTAATCTGACGATAATAATAATATGACGAATAATAATCGATACCGTTTCAACGGGCGCTGTTTTAGGTTGTGACAAAAACCGGCAAAGATGTACGTTAGTATCAAATTGGTTTCACGACGATCGATTTCTCTTCCTTAGTCAAACGATGACTCTAATAATCGATTAGCGTCCCGAGTGCGAGCGGCTGCGCTGCCCGGCGGCGCGCTCAAAGCGGCGATACTATCGACATTCCCGCTAATAAAGCGATATTAATTATCTAGTATTCAAATCTGAGCTCGTGACCGCTCCCCCCCCCCCCAGCCTCCCTCTGAGCGCGCGTCATTAATCGTCGGTCGACGATCCGGAGCTGCGCACGAGTTTAGCCCACGTGGGGTAGCAGATTAATGTCTGGAGTATTACAATATGATTCGCCGGCGCAGTGGCAGAGCTTCTGTGCCTAGTCCTGGTTTCAAATCCTTGTAGGGGTAAAGTTAAGATAAGCTCAAATGTTTGTTTCTAAGCCATGTATGCTTCATGTTTTTTGTTCAATATGCGTGACTGTGGCTCTAGTGAAAACGGAAACACTTAGCTCGTAATAAAGAAGGGTATATATCTCATAAACAGTATACCTACTCAACTTTTTCATCTTTAACTTTAGAAGACTTGTAGGTATCCCTTCTCACTAGAGCAACAGGATATCGTTGTCTAGTAGGTACCTAGCCAAACCAATTCTAAAGCTTACCTACTATGGAGTTAAGTCAATTTGTGCAAGATTATCTCCTTCCTTAACTATAGCTTGTGATAATGATGGTGTGATTTCTTTCATCCTGTAAGACGGAAATTAATTTAAGTATTAAACTTTGCTTAACTATCAAATATTTAGACCCAAACTCAAGACAAGACTTCAACATCCAACAATTCTTAAATGCAATGACAAGTAACATTGCAAGATTGCATTATGATTGACGTTTAAAATTTTTACCTCAAGGCTTGCTGAAGTAAACGAAAATCGTTATTTGACACAAATAATTCGTTAAAATAGTCAAATATGTACAAGTACAGTCTACGTTGAACAAAACGACCACTACGCAATTATCCGTAACAATGAATAGGTTTAGACACGTCACGGTAGCTTCAGCATCTATAAATAGGTAAATAGTAAAAACCTGTGACAAGTGACATCGCATGTTGGGATCATGATGGACGTTTTCAAATGTCTTTAATTGACTATAAAGTGTTAATATAAAGTATTGTTGAATATAAAGTACTTGAGTTTACTTGTAAAACCTGACCAAAGCCTCGACTTGGTATGAAGTCACGGCGTGGTGTGGGGCACTAAATGTACTGACTTTATATCAAGTCGAATGGCGAAATTTAAAATATATACATACATATCGACTATGGAAGTATCAATTAAGGTAAAGGACACTGTCCTTAACATTAAGTGATTGATACTTCCACAGTCGACACGTGTGTGGTATGTTACTCTAATGTGAAGTCGGGGTTTAGCTTGCTTGTTGTTACCTAAGTATGTCATGTTTTTTTTATTTTTGTTCTTTTGTAAAATAAAGTGTTAAAATACATACATGGTGACTGGACATTCGCCGTATTCCTTGAAAGGGGTTATTCTACAGCTCATTTGTAATGATTTAAGTCCAGTCAACCAGGGGTCAAAACTCATTGGTTTTAGAGTTAATTCACGTTTTTAGACTTTTTAAATGAACCACTGATTACGAAAAATAACAAAATGCCAAAAAATGCACAATTTTGCAAATAAAAGGACTTGAAGTTAAAAGTTCTAGTAATTATTTTCCAAGTTTTGTAACATTTTAAAGCATAACTAAAAAAAAAGTAAAACACTTCGCGACACGACACGTTTATTACCTGTCACTTTAATCGCTGTGACATTCATATATGGCAGTTTAAACAAGACATTAAATATTTAGTATTTATGACCTTGATTGTACATGGTGACATAGTTCTCACGTAAAAAAAAATTGACTAAATGCGTCAAAATTTCCTTTTAGAAGAACGGCGGCTTTGGTTTATAATTTTCAACGTCTAAGATTAACACAACAGCTCTTTCAGCACTGTCATTGCATCATCCACATAAACGTCGCAATACCTATATTTGAATTTTTAAGAAAGCTTTGTTTAATATTATAATTTAGTATGTGTCTTTTTCGCAGAGCGTAATTTTTTTTAATACCTATAATTAAAGATTAACATAATTTACACAATTCTTCATAATCATAGAGTCCCGATTGCTAATGAGATGCACCGCTGCGCTTGCGCCGCCGACCTCGCCGCGCGACGTTATCCTCGCTGTGATGACTCGGGCATTATCATTATGATTTATGGCTCCCGTGATGTCGCCGCGCTCCGTGCCGATGACGCAATGATTCGCACTCATTGAGCATCAGGAAGAAGCGAAAGACGTAGGAATCGCAACTCTTTGTCCTATCTAACTAGTACCATTAATACGAAAATGTACATTAACTGATAGGCATCAAAGCCACAGTATGTCAGTATGTGTCAATATGTGTTGAATAGTCGAAAGCTTTATTGTATACTAGGAAATTAGAACATTTTACGAAGGAATTAAGAAACGTAGTTACGCAGATTCCTAAAACGCATAATGTAGTTTAAAATAGTTTAGCAAATATAGGTTTATAATGAGATTAGCGTTGAAAACTTGGTTTTGGCAATGGTCAAGGTAAAACAGAAGTCGAGGTAAAACAAGATCACGTTAAGAAAGAAAGGTGTAGGTACATCACAAGTAGGGTACCTTATTCCAATTTGAGCTCCTTGGAATAGAGTTATCAAGTGCATCAGCCGGTCGACTCCCGCGCGGGCTCAATGTCAGCGCGTAATTCGGCTAACTGCGTCCTGCGAATGCAATGAAGGAGATGGCGACGCGATATGTCACGCGCCGGCGCCTGCGCGGCCAGCCCCGTCGACCGTATCCCGGCGCAACACAGTCCAGTTCCCCTTAAATTAGGTTCACATGCGTAATTACAATTAGCTGGTGATAGCATCCGAGCAGCTCCGCTGCGCGCGCGACAGTTTCCGCCGCCATTTTGATTGATGGTTGAAGCTGTGACGTCTTTTCATAATTTTATTGAAGGCGAAAGACTATAGCTTCCGACTTTCTCCCGCTTTGTGTGGAAATATGATCAGATGACGGGAGCGCAGCTGCGATCGACAGCCCGACCATACCAATCATTTCATTGATTTAACTTTTTACCGTTATTTAAATTTGACGATATCCTAACGAGATATTGACCGGGAATTGATAGTTCTTTCAGTCCAGTTTCCAACATTTCTATGCAGTTTCTAGCACCCGAGTTTATTGTTTATAGCGGATGCGTCGTTTTGTTGGAGATTCATTTTTATTTTACGTACTTTAATTGTACACATAACCAAGAGAATGTAACGAAGATTTAAGAGAAGATGAGTATATTTAACATAATATAACGTGTATTTTTCTTTTTCTTTTGCACCAAGCAGAAGTAACCGAACCATGCGGCTTGAGAGAAGTAGTTTGCGGGGCCTCTCCAAACCTACCCAAACAGTACACATAGTGCAGCTTGTACTAAGACAGCGTCGAGGTCCACCAGCTACCATTGCTTTACACCCACACTGGCCTCTCGTGGAGTGGCTCCACTCGTCCCGCGACAGCCCTCGAGCTTTTGTCAACCTAAAACGCCAATATTTTCACTCACCAATTTCCACTTGAGTATTCCGGCGGCCGAGGCGCCCACAAATAAGTTAATTTGCAGGCAATCCGGCGGCATTGTGCTCCCTCAGGTGCCGCCCGCCCCCGCGCCCGCGCCGGCCCGCGGTGGATTATTTGTGAAGTGCCTCTCAACCCGTTCGCGCGTTAAAACGGAGGCAGCGCCGCCGTGTTTACCTAATCAGTTTACGGCCCCGCGCCCCGCACGTCACCCCCCCGCCCGGCACATGTAGAACCCTTCCGCCCGCTGCGCGACACGCCGAACACTGATATTACATTTATTGTCAAAAAACGTAAAACTCCTGAGAAAACCGAGGAAGGCGCAAGCTGCGCGGGCTCGTACATTCTTTACCCCAAAAAAGTGTGTCGGAGGGGCGCGGGGAGGATCGCAGAAAACAGTTTTTTAGCGAAAAAACGAAGCGCACAATGGGTGACCCACTTCCCGCCGTGGGAAGGAATAACGACGCTTCTGCGCCAAAACTCATGATTTCGTGCAATAAAAAATGCATTACCCCATATTTTTTAAATTCGCGGAGAATAAAAAGCTCTTTGTGTCGCGGGAAGGGTGAGATGGCGGAAATAACGGTTTTCGCAAAAAACTCAGCTGCGACTACTGACACACATCGCGCTTTATCTTAGCGCTCCAGCCGACTGTACCGCGCCTCGGAGCCGACTGTACAAGCCCTTCTAACTCGTGTAACGGCTGGAATTAACGGTTTTTACAAAAAACGCATTCTTCTCAATCAAGCAAGACACGACCAGAACCGTCGACGACGCCTTGATTTACCGACTACCAACCAACAGTACCACCCGGCGCACGCGGGGTACATCCATTAACTGTTATAACACAATAAAACAATTCAAATGGTTGTTACAGTCACCTCGAGCATTTATTAAGTACTTTTATTGGATCCTAGAATGTTCTCTAGCATTTTGGAACTACGTCTGATAAATATTTGAAAAGAAGCGTTGGATATGACAGTCTTAATCGTTTACTACTCGCCTATAAAAAACGTAGCCATACGTTATATTCTATCTCCAGACTAGCTGTGCTGTGATGCATCGTCCATGCCAATGTTTTGGCTGAGAGCTCGGTTGTTGTGTCTTCGAGTCGGCAGGTCACTGGCCGCGCTACTTGTTGTTGCGATACACTAGTGGAGGCGTCAGTCCCCGGAGTAGAGGCAGACACATTATACTGTAGGTTGTTTTTGTCGTCGCTTCGTTAGGTGCACTCTTGCCAACTGTGATTGAAGTCATATTTTACTTTATTTTATCTGACAGAATAGAAAAACTGATTGGAAAACCAAGAGCTGATTTCCTAAGACACGCTGATGATGAATGTCTTTACTAGGGTTCTTTTGGTTTTTCATTTCTATTCATTAAAGTAGCTGCGTCTTATTCTATTGCTATAGCAAAGAAAGTGATAGCAGCTACTTTAATGAAACTTAAAACTTAATTGACGTCTCTGAGTGCGGCAGTAAATATTACAAATTGCTGATTAACATATGATGCTATTTAAATAAGATTATACCTTTTTTGTCAGTTTTGCGAGTCACACGTCACGCACTGATGACTCTTGTAAAGGTTCACAGGCAGGACCATGGTGTTCGTACCCAGCTACATCGCCGGAGCGTGGAATTGTTAACTTGTTAGGTTAGGTTAGGTTTTAGTCGTCGAGCGCACACACGATGCAGTTTTTGCGCACAGTAGTCGCTCCCCGGGATGTTTACACAGGCAGAGTGAGACAGCAGATTAATCTGCCGCCTTTTGAATCCGCGTTTACATAAAAAATGCATATTTCCGATGCGGCATTCATCGCTGTTTTTTATCCTGACGGTTATTTTACAGTGAATAAGTGTTTGCATCTCCAGCGTGGGATAACGCAGCGATTGTGCTTTCGGATTATAAATGGTTTTTGTAACGGATGTAAATTTGACGTCGATTATCACCTCGCTTGCAGATAAATCATTTGTGACGCGTACCTGTTTGCGCGCGCATGTAAATGAGGGAGTGTAGCTGTGTGAGTGAGGGCCGGAGGAGGCGTATGCAAACGAGGCGAGGCGGGGCCTACCCCCGCGCGCCCCGCTCCCCGCGCGCTCACCTGCGCCGAGAGCGCGCAATCTGCTCGGCGCGAGATGAAAGCGAAACCCGGGGGAGCAAGGGTTGCGCTCGCGCACCCTGCCCCCCCCCCGCGGCAACCCTTCCAGCACGTGCCCCGGCAGCTAACCGTCGCGCGCTATGTACAGCGACAATGGAACCACTTTCGGCGGCGACTATTGTTATTATTGCGAGCAGATGAGCGAGGATGCGCGTGCGCTGTTATTTTTCGAAGTAACATTGTCATACATAGGTAGTGAGACTCCGTGCTGTGTCAGTTATGCGCCCCTGTTGCAAGGTTTTCTTATTCAAAGAGTATATGTTATATTATTAAGATATGTTTAAATATATGGTAGCTTATTTAATTTAGAAATACTCGTTGCTTATTGCAGATTTCGTGGCGAATCTCATTTATGACGCATACGACTGTACATATATATTAATTTCAACGATTTTAATGGGTTACCCGTCTCCGGCATTGTGCGTATTTTTTTCATTCTTGAGCAGTCAATTTCTTGTTTCTCAACATAGTATCTAAGTATCCCATTAGTACATTACAAAGATAAGTCTACAAAATATCTAAGAAAAATATGCCTGTTTTTATAAAATTAGTTGATACTTACCTTTTTAGGGTTCCGTAGTCAACAAGGAATCCTTAGTTTCGCCATGTCCGTCCGTCTGTCCGTCCGTCCGCGGTTCGACTCAGGGAGTCTTGGTACAACAAAACTGTAATTTGGCATTGTTACACATTTAAATTACGCCGACAAAGTTGTAAAATAAAATCTTGAAAAAATTTTTTTCGGGTAAGTACCTACCTACCGTTAATACCGGTAATACATGTAAAGCAAAGGTAAAATATTTTTTTAACATTATATCTTGCTTGAGTGATGTATCATTGGATAGCTCTTAAAAATCATTATGGATATGTTTATATGCATTTTTAGATTTACCGTTTAGGAAATATTGAACTCCTATTACAGCCAAAACTACAATCTTAAATGAAAGCACATAATATAACGAATTTAAAAGGAAAACTATCTTTATTGGTTCTTGAGTTAAGACGATTAAATGTTTATACCTACCTGCCGAAAATCAGCCAGTAGGACTTAAACTAGAAAATTTCATAATAGGTATTTGTTGTAAGAATGGTGACGGAACCAGAGATGTACCTACAGGATACCCCACAAAAAGTATCTGGAATACAAAATATAAGATATCTGCAAGTAAAGTATTTGAGATACCAGATACAGGATACTTTTGGAAATGGTATTTGAAATATTCGATACAAAATACGTATTTTCTAAATACTTTTTAACAGAAAACGTTTGTTTTTATTAATTTGCAAGGGTTGTTTAATTGAAGAACTAGTTTTACTTAAGTCTCAATCACACTGTCACACTATATATTATAAATGCGAAAGTTTGCGTGTTGTTACTTCTTCGCGCTTACACGGATGGACGGATTTATAAATAATAATAATAATAAATTTGGAAACACAACATTACAACAAGACCATAGATACATAGGCCTACATAGTCTTTTGACAGATTGATAAACTAAAAAATGAAGGGTGCGTTCAGTTTTATCTTTACGATACGACGCCGTAATGTAAAAAATGCATAAGTAAAGTATTTTTAATAATGTATCTAAATACAAGATACAAAATGAATATTAAAAAAAATATTTTAGACATAAGATGATAATACGTATTTAGTATCTTGTATGGGTCTGTATTAAATAAGTCACATCTCTGGACGGAACCCTACAATGAGCATGATCCGACATGTCCTTGCCCGGTTTTTTAATTCTATCAACTAAGTTGCTAAATCTTTCACAAATATAAACCTTCCCAAACCAGCAATCAACATGAAAAACACATTAAACAAGAAATTGCATGTTATTTTCGTGCATTTCAACGTTTTCGAGATTAGCCTTCAACCATTTCGGCGATGACCATTTAAAAAACAGCTCAACCAAAGAAAGCCTCGCCCTATAACGTTTGCGCCAAGACGGCCGGCGCGCGGGGAATTTTAAAATCTCCCAAAATTCCTCAACAAATGGCGCTGTCATTGGAATAGTTTAGCGAGCGCAGTGGAGCGCGAGAGTTTGTTTAAAGCGCACCGGAGGGCGGAGGGCGGAGGGCCCGGGGACGCGCGAGGGCCCGGCCTTTGATGTCGCCGCCAGCTCCGCCGAGCTTTCATCTGCAATTCAATCCGCTGCCCGATGAGAGGCGAGCCTTCCTCGGGATGACCGCCGGCATACAAATAATACAACTTGTCCCGCTGTCGAGTGCCGGTCGCGATACTCGTGTCTGCGGCTCAAGACTCGCAAAACAAGATCATTCAAACAAAAAATGACATGAGGTAAGTTTGAGCTAGGCTATAAAGCTTAGTTTCGAAACAACCACGCGCAAACAAACAAACAAACCGCGCCGGGTAAATATGCATTTGTTTTAAAAACGACGACGCAGTTGGTCTAGCTAGCCTAGCCAGGGCCGGCGGCAGGCCGGCGCGTGCGGCGAGCGCGGATCTTGCTTGACTGTTTATTAGGTATTTAAATAGCATTTTTAGGATTCCGTACCAAAATGGTAAAAAAGGAACCCTTATGGTGAGACTTCGTCGTCTGTCTGTCCGTCTGTATGTCACAGCAGTTTTTCTCAGCCACTACATAAGCTATCAACTTAAAATTTGGCATAGTTGTATAACATGCTTGACCGCATCTTTTTAGTAAAAAAAATGAAATTAATTTTATAAATAATTGAAAAGGGGTCTAAAATGGGGGGTGTAAATGAAAGTGATTTGATTATAGCAAATTGGGTGTCACATGAACGGGCTCAATCTGCACATTTCAAAACTATTTTTTTATAATTTTCCCTGACGTACTTTTTGATTTATAACCAAAAATGTTCAAAAAATGACCGTTCCCCCCTTATCCCCGAAGTTAATGAACCGAAAAGTCTGAAAATTTCCCAACTTATAGATAATTACTTATAATTTACGGAAAAAATAAAACGAAGTATGTATTCATAATTTATACCTAGTTTTCGAGAAATTTGCATAAAACTTTAAAGATCTGTACTAAAATTTAGGCAAGTCCAAATGGACCTTATTGCATACAAATAAAGTACACAAAAAGGTATATTTTTTAAATACGGACTTAAATACGGAACCCTCGGTGCGCGAGTCCGACTCGCACTAGGTATACCTACCGGTTTTTTTTCTATTAGGCACGTAGTCTGATTAAGCTGCTTTCGCTGTCGTAGTATAAGTACAAAGCTTTGTTTAGGATTAAGTTAATAAGAGAGAAATTATCCATTGATACTGACGTATGTACCTATTTATAAAACACTCGAGAAATAGAAACTGGCTAGTCAGAGATACTTAATGTCAAATTAGGCAATATTTATTTCTTGTGTTGAGGTATTTTCAGAAAAATATATTTCTTTCCAAATATCAGCTATGATCAGATGTGGAAGAGAAGTCCTCGCGCCACCAGCGGAGTGCTTAGGCCTACGGCGGCGCTGCTGGTAGTTTTCCAACGTTTCACTAATTTCGCTGACGTCAGCTGTCATTAATATAAAATTAATCGCGGTTGGACTGAGCACAGATGTCTGTGGCCGCAGACCTGTCCATCTAATCTAATTACTAATCATTTCCTAAGTTCAACGATACGTTTATTCAAAAAACAATTCAATTATCAGCAACCTTTCATCTTAACCTAACTCAATAAATAAAAAATCAACATAAACCTATTTAAGATTTTACTAAAACATAATTCCAGCATTATTTCCAGCATCTCCCTGGAGTTATTTAATCAAATTCACAAATCATAATGTCTGTGTTCAAAGCTCTAAAAACAGTCCGCTTAACGGATTTAACGCGGACAGCTCGGAACCGCGCTCGAATCGCAGCCCTTTGCGATCTGCGGCGCAAAAAATCGTGAATGGCGTAAATTGAGCCGCGACAATGCGCCGGCGCACCGGCCCGCGCCGGTTAGCTCGGCGTTCACTTTATATTCGATATTTATTCAGATTGCCAGCGAGAGACGGTGCTTGAGCGCGGACGGCCACTTAAGAGTCGGTATTGTTTGGTACAGTGGGTACCGTTTGATTGAATGCCACACTTCCTGGGTTCCCTACCAAATGGACCCGCTTGGAGTCCATAACACTAAACGTGCCGACGGACTCAGTGTCCTGCCCCATCATTTCACTTCGAAATAGACGGCATTACATTTAAGGTACTGAACGCATTAAGGAGCCTCAATTGGCTCGTGTGCGTTACAATAACTCCTTATAAATAATTGATGAGCTCTAGTTTTTTAACGCGCCATTATTCTGAAATATGACTATCGGCCGCCATTAAACGTGATTAAAGCAATCTATAATGTTGATTCGGCCCGCATGCGCCGCCCCCGCGGGACCGCGCGCTAAATAAGAGTTAACAGCCGCTAAAGGGTTGTCGCATGCCCCTCTCCCCCCTCCCCCCTGCTCCCTCTCCCGCGGCAGCTGCGCGCGCGCTGACGCAGCCTTTATTTTTTGTTCCGCATTCGATTTCAGTATCGCATTATCGGCGCGACATCGCTATTTGATTGCCAATCGCTGCGCCCGCGCCGGCGCACGCATCCTTTCGCTAACGAAAGTTACATGTATTCGCGACAAAGGTACACAATAGAATGCTCGCGATGAATTTGTGAATGGTAAAGTACACACACCTTGCGGTGTCAAATGCCCCTCCGATGCACAATACTGCAATAATACAAGATGCATTCTGGCGATCTTGACATTTGCATGTAGAGACGTAGAGACACCGAATTGAGAACCTATAGAGAGATACGGAATCTAAAATTCGTTTTGTACGTCTTACATCGTTGCGAAATAACGTACCTACCTTATCTTACACCTGCCCACTGTTACAATTTATACCTAATAATATTTTGCACGATGGAATCCTTTCTCTGACCCAACGTAATAGATTTAAATAATCAGCCGGGTGCCCCCGGGCCAAACGCGTTGTTTCTCGACTGAGCGCACTGATTCGCCGGCTCGCGGCTGGGGGCTGCAGATACGGCGCCGCTGGTTCGATTCCGCGTCACTGACTGACCAACTATTCAAGCCTACTGGGTAGGGTACTACATTTTCTTTAATTTTAAGTAATATTATGAAATTAGCTTTAGGACGCGAATTCGTCCTCGCAGAACTGGTAATCGTAATTCCGGACGAGAACTATCACCAGGACGAAAATTATTCTATACCAGTAGGTACAGTTCCTTACAATGCCGTTAAGCTTTTCAAGGATGATTAAAATATCCAGTCATTTACCTATCGTCGACACAAATAATAGGACACGTCGTTTTGTAGGTCCTTGTTTGACGTCCGCGTTGCGCGAAGCATCTGTTGGCCGTGATGCATTGTTTGTTGCATTGTCGTATACGTCTTGTTACGACAATGATTCATTTAAATTAAATTACATTAAGCCATGACGCCCCCTAGCCCTACAATGCAAGTGTATCTTCATACAAATTCGAACACTGCTTCAAATCACCCCTCAACCATTTCCTTTAACTTATCGTTTGTTGTAAATCAGGTCCATTTTTTGCAGCGTCTCCAAGAGTCCGGCAGCCTCCCGGCTAATCGCATTCTTTAAAGGAATTTAATTTGTGCTAATGCTGTCTCCCCCCCCTGGCAGCACCCCCTCCCCCCTCCCGCTGCACAAACAATCAGCGCCATGTTTGCGCGCGCTGTGTACATGCACACATTCATTACGGCCGCCCCTGCCCGCCGCTGCATCGCCTCTCATCTCGAATCTTTATACAAAGAATTGTACATCAAATTGAAAAAGTTGTTTACAACTTTATTACATATTGTTGAAATTTTAGCCGAACACTAAGAACACTGACATTTGTCATTTTTTAATGTTGTCGAACTCAACGAGACAAAACATGGAACATACGAGAACATTCAGACTTCACTTGGCTCGACAACAACTTGACAAAAAGTTCTAATCTATGCTCTTCATGTTTGAGCATATATTAGTAACTAGCTTTTGCCCGCGACTCCGTCTGCGCAGAAGTCGTTTATCGTGTTCCACGGGAACTATATTTTTTTCCGACATAACAACTATTCTATGCCTTTTGGACTAAAACTATCTCCATACCAAATTTCATCAAAATCGGTTTAGCGGTTTAAGTGCGAAGAGGTAACAGACAGACAGAGTTACTCTCGCATTTATAATATTAGTATGGAACTATGGATGTTACATTCGTTAGACTAGATTATTAGAAGACTAGAAGCATTAATGAATGCAATAATAACTACTGGCGGCGCCAATGTGACTCGAAATAGCAAGGGTCTCACTGAGCTGACACTGAGAACTATGGTTATTGCAATATTACAAATTTCTAGAGGTTTCTGTCACCTTCATTTACTAAGAAAAGGATCATCGCGGAATAGATCCGTGGTCTTTGCAATATCGCTTACATTTTCGTTGGAATCCCTACGTTTGTTAATGCGTCGGTTTTCTATGAAATACTACTAAATTAATAAATTAATGATTTTTGTCAACTGCCTGCGGCGAAAAACTTGACCTGTTGAACAATATATACGTGAGACTTAACCAATATCTCGTTAGCTCCAGTTATTTTACAGTTATTGCTATTTCGTCATATTCCACCATCGTTTCAGATAATAGAAAGTCATTTATCTTGTGTTATGAAGTCGCCATGACATTGGTATTGAAATTACTTTTGGGGCGAATTATTCTAGGGTGTCAAAATTGCTATTTTAATATGAGTCGCATGCGGCGGCGCTCGTTAACCCTTCCCCTGCAAATTAATAGCGTCACGTCGGATCTCGCGCTCCCGCCCCGCAGCGGCGAAAGGGTTGCCCAATGCGCGGCGCCTGATTTCCATACGCGCCGCCCCGATCTACATGCGCGCCGTGAAGGGGCTGCTTTACATACATTTACATAGTTTAAAGCCGCGCGTGCGCGGCGCCCGGAGCTGCCCCGCGGCGGGTTAAAGGTGTGTGATTGGTGCTGGCTGTGCGATGTACTCGTAGATAACATTTTATTAGTACGTAATATAGCGTTACAAAATATTTAAAGTCCGGTTTCACTTGGAACAGTTCCAATTAAAGGGTTTAACAGCTGCTACAGTTTATTGACTGACTGTCGACTAGACTTCCACAGCGTTTGATAAGATCTGACGTGGACTCGTACTAAGCTTATCTAAAATATAATATTACTTAATAGTTACTTGAACATTTAATTTTTTGTTGATATTCGACGAGGAAAGTTGGAGGAATATTGTAAAGATAGTCGTTCGCTTTGGCTGTCCACTATCTGGCACCTGTTTAATATAAGCTACTGTATTATAGAATAGTCCTTATTCAACCTCTTTTTCAATTTAAGTTATCGTAACTGCGCCATCTAGACATTGTTAAACAACAAAACTAAAAACCTTTTTTAAACCGATCGGAGCATTTTAAAGTAAACTCTCCACGACTAAACCCTTCCCCTTTAATCTTATTAATACGAATTGCCCTCCGCCGCGCGCCGGCGCACAGCCGGAGTGAATAATCCACGGCGGCCGCGATAGCTTTGTCGCGATAATGGACCCTCGGACTCGAACCCGGGACTCAATGGGCCTGCTTGCTATTCCGCGCGCGCCCACCCTTCGACAACTAATTTTGGAAAATCTGTTAGCGACTCACAACGAGTGCTTACCTACGTGCGCGCGGACATTGCGTCCAAGTAGGAACAGAATAAGAAAAAGGCAACAAAAGTTGTCACAACGTTGTCATAAACGTTTTGTGCCGTATTATCAACCAATCTGTGAAATTACAGAAAAACAAGCGACTTTGATAAAAAGCAAAATTGTATAGCGACTTGCATTTCTATAACGGTAAAAAAGAACGCTCTGCCCTAACATAACAATATAATTTTAGCTAAAAGCAAATCAAAGTTACTTTTCATCGACTTTAAATTACCGGAATGGAAAGAAACGTAAATAATATGTCGTTGTATTTACCGCAGAAGTGACGGCTCGCTCCCGCCTGGGAAGGACGAACAAACAAGTAACTATTTAATTGTTTGTCCTTTCAGATTTAAAGTATTTCATTTAGTATTTTTTCGTGACTTTAACTTAACGCGTAAAGCCGCATTCACGTGTCGTGACGCGTCAGAACAGTATCGGTTTCATACATTTAATATATAGTCATAATATATAGTCATACGTTCACATTTGTCTGACGCATGCAGTTTCCTTCGTCCCACGCTGTTGTCATGCAAATAGCTCAAAGTATCTTAAGCTCACACGGTCTATCCTAGACCACCTCTTTGATTTTAGTACATTACTTTCTGCATATCCTAAACCCTCGATATGCAAAGCGCATTCCTCAAACCACCTCTTTGTCACCATTCGTTTGTGCTCCCTCGCGCGGCGCGGCGGTGTGCGTGCGCCGCGTGCATGTGTGCAGTTGCAGCTATTGATTAGCACCGCATCCCGTAATCAGCGCCCGCCGCCGCCCGCGCGCCCGCCCCCGCCCCCGCCCCCGCCCGCGCCCGCGCCCGCTGCTAACGAACTCGGGATCACTAACTTCTTGTACATCGATGGGTAAACTATATACCTTGCTAAAATACAGTTCACGCGGCGTGCACTGCGAGTATAATTTCATATTTCAATACTATTATGTATTGTTTTGAAACCGTGTTTTAAGGAGCTATCTAACGGTACCTCATTCGATGAAGACAGATAAAAAATCTCTTTCTATTTTCTTTTACTCATTTCATTGTTGATTCTTGTGTGCGACAAAACTTTAATGATAATGCTAAATTCTAATAATTATTACGTACTGTGGCACATAGCACACAAACCCCAAAAACAAACTTGTTACCGAATACAAAACAAGAGGCTTTATTCCATTTTACATTTGCTTATTTTCAACATTTGTCCGACGCCCTCGTATTCACAGGATATTCACTTTGAACAGAAAGTGTCTCTATATCTATGTTTAGGTTCGTCCAACTGCTTCGTGTTATAGATCATATAACATTTATAAAAAATATAAATAAATAAAAATACATAATACATGCGGGTTAAAAAAATCTCATTACATTCGTCCCCCGAGCTCCCGCCAGCGAATTAATCCGGGGCGACGATCACACGCGCACGAGCCGCGGGTCGTTAGCGTAATCGCGCGTTCGCCGGCGCCGGCGCGCGATTTTACGCGCAGCCTGCGCGGGCGCACCCCTTCAGGCCGACGGGAATGCAAATGAAAGCAGTATGGCTCCGCCCCCTTTGCTTTTAACCCATTCATTAGAACCATCCAGGGACTCCACTCTCAATGACAACAAGTACAACCAGACATAACGTCAACCAGCGCCAGCTCCGCTGGTGGGCACTTGGTCTTTTTCCGTGAATTTTGTGATTGAATTTTCTAATAGATATATGTAATGTATGTTAATCAAATAATTTATATTATAAGGAATATTGGTACTGGGTATCAAACAAATTAATTTTGTTTGGTAACTCCAACAACACTCCTCTCAAAACTTCCATACTCTTACCGACAGAATCGCCCACTTGTTGAGAGCAACCCGACCAAATACATTAACAATGACTAGCCTCCGGCCCTCATACAAATATGATGCACTTTTTATGAGGCCGAGTAAACAACGTCACCCTTTACCGGTGACCCCCCCCCCCCCCCCCCTCCCTCTTACCCAGCTACCCCCTTCGCTCCCGCGCAATAAACTGGGCAAATATAGAAATCACGCGGGGCTACGGCTACGATGACCGCTACGAGCTACGACGTAGCGCACACACGCATACGTCCGTCTTTTGTTATTATTATTATAACAATACGTACAAACATACGCGCAGGTCCGGTCCAATGGGACAATGGGACTTACAATAGTAATTGGCTATTTGACTAATGTCGAAATAAATTATTTGTACACTACCACTAATTCAAGCCTTCGAAAATAGCTATCGTTTATTTTTGGCATTTAAACGTAATTCAACAAAAACTTTATAAAGGAACACTGAAAATTGTGACGTCACATTTTACTATGTTCATGCTAACTTCATACTACCAGATCGTTTTGATGTTTCAATAAAAGTTGCTGATTTGACCAGTCAGTCAAATAGCCAATTTGTATTTTGAGGGCGGGCTAGTTTCCGCAACTCGACGTCTATCTAGCGCCTATTTTGCGTGTGGTAGCCAATTGGTATTCGATATTTAATTTTGTTGGACGCCTTGTAAGAGCTTAGTTGGCGAAAATAACAATCGTCATTAAAAAAAAACATACAGTCGAACTGAGAACCTCCTCCTTTTTTGAAGTCGGTTAAAAAGTGATATGTTTTTTCACTTTTAATTTCTTGCCGTATATACTGATTGAGGCTTTAATTGCTTCTTGAAAACATTGAGAATTTATCGATAAACAACTGAGTTAAACGCCTTTAGAAGAGTCATGGATTCTGCTGCGCTGTTGCGCGTCGTACGTACATATGTATGCCACAACTATTTGATACTATGTCAGATCGAGCCTGGATGAAATCCGTTTTGAGTCGTAGAAGGTAAACGAGCAGGCGGCCGCGCTGTGGAGGGCTGTCAGCATCTCGCCCAGAGGTATGTAGGGGCACGTATTATAATGCATAAAGTTAAAACACGTATTGGTTGGAAACTATAAAGTTGAAATGCCGAAAATCATATGATATAATGTATCAAAATATATAAAGTTATTTCACATAAGTTCTGAATGCATAAGCTTGAAATGCATAATGGTCAAAATACATAATAGTTTAAATACATAATGGTTCATAGTAATATTGGACAAAATCCATAAGTTTACAATGCATGTGTTTAGAATGTATACGTTCAAAATACATAAAATTAGAAAATATAATAGTTAGATATATGAGTTCCCAGTAAGTATGTCCGTTCCCGATTATGTCTCGGATCAGATTTTTTTTTATCTTTTTTAACCCAGAAATAGGAGCTCCGCACGGCGGAGCGCCGTCGACTCGGTCAAGTTAGATTTTTGGAAGCCAAAATATAACAGTAGCTAAATATGTATACCTATATATAGGGAAAGAAGGCATTCGGAAATTGACCGAAATCTAACTTGACCGAGTCGATGGAGCTCCGCCGTGCGGAGCTCCTATTTCTGGGTTGTTTTGGCCCTCCGGGCCTGATATGAAAACGAACCTAACCTAACCTACCTACGTATTGGGAAAATTTGCGATCTGCGACATAATCGGGAACGGACATACTTACTGGGAACTCGTATATCAAGCAGTGGTCATGTCGGGAAGTGGTCATCACCAACCGAAAGCATCCGCCCCTTTCTCTCGAAAATATAAATTGTGAACATAGGCATTTTGATTTTATGTATTTTGACAATTATGGAAAACGCACTTTATGAATTGTGATTATTATTTCTTTTAACTACTATATTTTTTGATTTTATGTATTTTGAACGTATACATTATGAACATAGGCATTTCGATTGTATGCATTATAATATGTACCCGTATGTAGCCATGCTCTGCAGTTTGGTTCCTTGACATGATAATATTCTCGCTAAATCGATGGAGTATTACTCTTTAAGAATAAGTCTGGCTCGGTGCGAGTATTTATTCCTGATTCTTGGATGTTTTGTATGTATTTGAGTATCTATTTCTCTTTAAAAAGTATGTTTATCGTCGTCTAGATCAAATTGTGTAAGATTGTCCCCTATATTTATTTATTTATAAGGAGTTTATGAGGGCACTTGTCTCCCCCGTCCCCCGCGCCACGTGTCAGCGTTTATCATTGTCGTAACTTCATTCAAATTTCTATAGAGACGGTTATTCGACCGCGAACGAAACTTTAATAACCTTGATCTTAGACGGAGACCTGTATCATCCAATCATTATGTTTCGGCTGCAGAAATGTACTTCGAAACTGTAACTGTACGTACGTAGGTAGTGATGAAGAGTGTGGCGAGACGCTTAAGAGTCTGGCACAAACCCTCCGCCGCGTCCAACGTGTCGCATATGGGTAACACACCGGCACCCGGGGCCGGCTCCGCCCGCTCTAATGAAGGTTTGCGAATACAAGTAGTTGTTCTTTAAGAAGTCATCCATAGACATGCATTTCTTTAACCCCATTTATTAATTAAAGGCTCAATACGTGTTTAGCTGAGACATGGATAAAAACGTATAAGTGTTTAACTTTACGCAATCAGGTACGAAGTTTTCAAAAGCAATTTTGTTAGCGAATGCGCATCGCGTAGACGGCGATGTCCAGCGCTGGGGCTTGCGACCTGCCGCGAGCGAGGAGAGGCGCCCTGAGCCCGCCGGCGGTTACGCAACCGCCAGTTTTTTCAATCAAACCCGATATCGGAATTCGCGCACCACAGCCCGCGTCTCCCCTTTCCCAAAAAAATTAAACAGCTTTTAAGCGTGCATCGCTCGAAAAAAGTCTCAGGTAATCGAAATAATGGCGAGGACGCGCGAAAAAAATTCACTAAGGGCGGAAAAAAGGAATGGAGTTGGATAAAAAAGTTCCGATTTTTAATTCGACGATCGGGGTGGGGAGGGGAGCCGGCGCCGCGGCACTCGCTCGCGCGCCGCCGCCGCACACAGTGCCCGCCGCTCCCGCTGGCCGCTCGCCGCGCTCGCTGCCTCTCTCGCTGCTCGCACACTCGAGCCACCATGGTGCTGTCGGCGTGCGTGCGCGCCGGCTCGCGCGCCTACTGCTCCTACCGTGAGTACTCGCGCCGCGCCGCGCCGCGGCCGCGCTGCTTCGACGCCGTCCGACCATCCCAATGATGGGAGTCATCGTTACATTTAAGGTTGTGTGTGGAGTTAGTTTGAATGTGGTACAGGAAAGTGTTGGTTATGTTTTTGTATGAAGTCTTGTTTTTAAGCAAAATTCTGCTCCAACTGTTTCTCAATTAGCCTGTTTTGGACAAAAATGATTGTTTTTGTTCAGAACAATTTCTGTTAAGAGGATTGTGATTTAACGGCGTTCCATACAAACGGCGATAACGTTTTCCATCCCCTAAATGTTAATCGATTTTGACCAATTTTTGATTTATTGGTCAATTGGAACAAAAACTATAACGAAACGTACGTTTCGTTTCTTAAAATATTTATTAATTATAAACAGATTATGACCGAAATTACTTTTGTATGAAAACAAAACGGAAATAAAATGAAATTGATTGATAAAATTGGAAAAACGAATCAAAAATTGGTCAAAATCGGTTAGCATTTAGGGGGTGGAAAACGTTATCGCCGTTAGTATGGAAAGCCGTCGACTCACAATCCTCTTAATACCAATCATTTTTATCTCTTTACATTTAAATAATCTAGTTACTCTGGCTTACGTTTTATTAATGAGGAGGCTTCTCTAATTAACTTGCCGTTTTTTTGCAATAAATTCATATCGTAGAACCCGTTCGATAATTAAGACCCGCGACACCCGTCGCTTCAATCGATCTAACTAACAAACAAACTTAATTACTCATACACCATTTCTAACATTACTTTTCCTTATTAAGGATGTTTTTGTAGAACTCTTCAAATATTTTATATTACCTTTGTGTACACATCTTAATGGTTACTCGGGTACACCTGTAGTTTTTAGTTGCGCAAGTATCGATTCTTGATAAGCAAAGGTCTTTCTAATATTTTTTTAATTTTAAGGCTGTAATCTGGGTGATATAATATATTGACTGCCACATATACTGCCGCACTCAGAGACGTCAATTGTTTTTTAAGTTTGACGAAAGTTACTGCGTCTTATTCTATCGCTATAGCAAAGAAACTGACAGCAGCAACTTTAATCAAACTTAAAACTTAATTGAATCTCTGAGTGCGGCCGTTAGCGCTTAAATAATTTAATTTCTTTTGCAAATCAATCAAGAGTCCACTCGGCTTTATTGCAGCAAATAAACATGTACAGTCGAAGTCATAAATATGTTTACACTTTAGTACCTAGTCACTTTAATCGCTGTGACAATTTCATATGACAGTTTAAACGCGACGTTGAATAGACAAGGTACTAAGGTGTAAACATATTTATGACTTCGACTGTACATAATAATATCCAACTGAGCAGTAATTAAACTTGTACAAATTAATTCAAGATTATATTAGAAGCAACCCGCCCTTACTTTGCTCAGGGAAGTATTATATATATAAACCTTTCGTGAAAAATTATTTAACTGATGGTGAAAACCGCATTAATATCTGTTGCGTAGTTTGAAAGATCTAAGCGTACCAATAAAGGGACAGACGACGGCGGAAGCTACTTTCCTTTATACTAAATATGTAGTGATGACACGAGTATTATGGCTCAATCTAATCTCAAAAACTCTCAAGCCAATATTTGAAAATAACGTAAGCTTAAGGTACAACTGGTGTGCGGGCCAGCCTCGTCGCCTAGCCTGCCGCAGCGGCCAGTGCAGCACTGGCTGCGCTAGCTGATCCTTCTTTAAAAGAAGCCAAGCTATTATATAGATTGTATAAAATATTTACCTAGGCTAAGATTAATTATTTTTATGTAAATTATACGAAGTTACATGACCGAATTACGACTAAGCTCCTTAAAATTAGATTAAAAAAAAGACTCACAACTCAGTGACATATCAAATTCATATATACATGTTTCCGTTATGTTATATTCCATCGACTTGATAAAATGCGCCTCGCCGGCGCGCGGCGTGCGGCGCGCGGCGCGACCGGGGAACACGTTAACTATAATTACCGCTTCTGCAATCGTGATGGACGATACCGTTCGACTATTAATATTTAATTAAGTGTTAATCGAGTGTTGTCACAACAACGCGTTAAGAACAACTTAGGCAATGGTACCTACCCGCGTCTCATCAAGCAAACCTACTGTTTTTGTTGTTTACAAAAGGTATAACGTATAGTATTGTATTTTACACAATTATAATAAATGACGGCAGATGCATTAAAACGTATACGTGAGTCTACAACAGACAGAAAACTACACTTGTGTTGTATCTATTTAAACATATGTTGTATCTATTCAATACCACAATCGTAGGAAAATGACTAACTGTTGAGTTTCTTGCGGCGCTTCTTCTTAGCAGTGGTCTCCTCTTGGGAAACTGTGCTAGATTTTGACGTGTAAATGTGCCCGTGCGGCCTACTTACTGAATAAATGTCTTTTATCTTTTTATCTTTTTGAATGTTCCAAAATGAGGATGCGTAGCTCAAACTATTAATTGAAGCATCTGTATCGTATCGCAGCAACTGCCGCCACGCGGGAGCCGACACACAAACAAACTGCAGCTAAATAAGACCTTTGACAGACAGCGGTGCACTTTTTGCATTAAAAAACTTCAACTGACAGCATTTGTTCTGCGACGTTCTCGTTACATTTGGTTAACTCGCTCGGAGCGTATAATCCGCAAAAACGAACGTTTTTTACCAAAAGACCTTCAGTTTTGGAGCAATTCGCGACGGCTATATCTAGTTTCTGCGACTTCCCTTTATAAACTGCATAAGCCCTTCACTGCACGTGTGTGGGAACACGGCGCACCGGAGGCGCAGGCGCAGGTACCGATCCCACGCGCCTTCGCTTTTGCATTCATAAACGCTTAGGATCCGGAGATCAGAATAGTTGCGCAACGAAGGAATTATGAGATAAAAAATAACAGTGACTATTAAAAAGGTTTGGATCTATTCGACTCACATTTTTGGGTCGGTTGATGTACAATTCTATCGCATACTCTGGATTGAAACCATACTAATACAGGTATTGAGGAAGAAAATGCGATTAATTTACCCTTTCCGAATATATTTTCGGGCCTAATGTTATATGAGCAACTAGTAGTAGTGACTAGTGACTACTAAATATTTTAAAAATATGGTATTAGTACAAATTAAAGAGAGTAACGAATAAAGAATATCTTCTCATAGTCTATAGTTTAGTGTGAATTACTGCCGCACTCAGAGACGTAAATTAAGTTTTAAGTTTCATTAAAGTTGCTGCATCTTATTCTACTGCTATAGCAAAGACAATGACTGCAGCTACTTTAATGAAACTTAAAACTTAATTGACGTTTCTGAGTGCGGCAGTTAGTCTTGTAAAAAGCAACCACGTATATCAGCGTAGCGGGTGCGTAGCGCTCTCGTAGCACCATCTACGAGCGTCATTTCAATATGCAAATACCCTATCACCTCATCAGTTATTTCACCCAGGGCCAGTGACCGCTGGTGCCTCCGCCGGCGCCCGACACCCGCGCCCGCGGCCTCACCGAGTTGAACTCCTACAGCTTCATCTAAGCCGATTAATTCGTGTCGCTAATTAACTAACTCCACGCGCCGCGACGCGCCCACCGCTGGACTGTGGCCCAACACTCTCCTAAAACCCTATATAATACGTTTATATTTTATATGACGTTAGTTTAGAGACACAGGATGATCTGAATTAGATCTAACGTCAATTTAAAGGACAAATTGTGTTTTAATCGGCTTAGCCTGATCCGAGGCGTCGCTGTGGGTAATTGGGTTGTGAGGCTTCGCGGGGGTGCGGCGTGAGGGCGAGGGGGGGCAGGTGGAGGTCCGGCGGAGATCATGTTACCACCGAATTATTCACTAAGCCGCATTTATATTCAAATATTCACAGCGGCTCATATTACTTGATGCCGTCGGGTAAAACTCAACGACGCGTTTTACTGGCACTTGACAAGTTTTTGACAAATGCAAAACTATGCACTATTCCACTTTTAAATTTAATGCCGGCAACTGTACGACATGTCAACTCTCTAGTTATTGTGTGGGAATCTGTCAACACGCACATCGTATTATTAAAATATAGTCTGCTTTAGTTCCTCCTTATATGAAAATGATGTGTGAATTCTAACCAAGTAGCAGCAGCCGCCGAGTAGTCTTTAACCTTCTTACTCGGTTGGAATATTACCGTTGTGTTTGACCCGAGATGCGGGCTCGCCCGCGGCGCGCGCGCGGCGCGTGAACCAAGCGCAGACGTGTGCTAATGGCTTGTGTTTGTTTCAGAAGAGTCGGGCGTACACATCAAGTCGCCCTCCCCGCCGCCCAGCCACGGTACGTACACACACACACACACACTGACGCTAGGTGTACACGGTATTCATACAGATATATCTGTAGATTAAATAATAAAGAAATATTGGCACATCAAGCGCCATACACATAAATACATATGTAGGTATATGTATACTACAATTACTACTAACCTACAGCTTGCTTTACTTTTTACCCGACTGCACGAAGCAAAAGGAAGGGTAATGTGATTAATATTGCAGTCTATGTATGTGTACAGGATGTCCCAAAATCGGTAGGCCACATTGACACCGGAGGCAGGTCAGCTTAAGAGGTACTGTACGGGTGGGGACGACGTTTCATATAAAGACTGGTGCTTGATGTGAAGTTACTTTTATTATTCCAAGATACATGAGTTAGGTGTTGGCACCATCAATGCCGTGAGGCGACCCTAGACAAAAGCTACTGTTATTTTTCATTGTTTCATTCTTAATTCCTTTATTTGATTTCAAAAGAATTAAGAGTAAAACTGACATACATAAAGCAACAAGTTCTACAACTCTACATACAAAACTACTTGCTGCTTTACAGTACCGACCCAGCCTAACATGACCTCAGTAAAAGTCGCATGGTTTTCGAGATATGCCAGTTTAAAGTTTGTACTGGAAAAGAACTTTAAACTGGCAAATCTTGAAAATCATGCAATTTTTACTAAGATCATGTTAGGCTGGTTCTTGTGGGGACAACGCGTAACGCATATCCACTCCGTTAAAAAAATCCAAAAGCATAAATCATAATAATAAAATAAAAATAAAAAATAACTAAAAAAAAGAGTGTCTGGTTCGGTCCGTCTTAGGCTGGTCTACCTCCAGTGTCAATGTGGCCTACCGATTTTGGGACACCCTGTATATGTATGTGTATATATGTAAGTAAGCATGTTAAGCTCCTAAACTATTGGACCGATTTTAATAAATGGGTTGTCGTATGATTCGTCAAAACCGTGCGAGTGTCGTGGGCTGTATGAAGATGATGAGGGCGCGTGATACTAGTCGGCGGTGGGGTTTAGTTTTGAGGTTAGGTTGTTAATACTGCAGCTGCGTACAAACCAACTGATTTTGTATTATTTTATATGTTCAATAAATATATATTATATATTACAAGAGATAAAGAGCTGCGTGTCCTTAAGTACTAGAGTCACTTCGACTCGTCAGAGAAATCATTAAAAAAAAAAAATTAATATAGGCATTGTAATGTTCATAATTAAAGCCATCACAGCTAGGTGCAGTTGATCGAGTTGCATTTTGTAAAGAAGAGAATTTCGAATTGAAGTAAGCTAAGGCTCGTTAAGTTATTAAATAGTTGACAAGAATTATGTATTACTTTTATTAAGGTTTGATATAATAAACTAAAAACTAATTCAATATTACATAGGAAAAATTTAATAAGCCAAAATAATAAAACTATACTTATACTAAAACTTAATAAGAGCTAAAAAATTAAGTAGTTTACATTAATTTAATACTAATCTTCAGTTTTCTAACACCGTTCCACTATACTCTATACAATATACTCTACACGAGTAACCTGTCTGGACCAACTAGGCTGCCAGGTTCAACTGAAGCTGCCACGTCCTACGGACAGTTCTCATGTCCCGTTTGTTTTATTTTCCTATTTCTTCTTGACTGACACTCACATTTGCATTGCAACTGCAACAACAACAACAACTGCTAATTTGCAATTTAAAAATTAAATGTCAAAACCTCGTTATAATTATTAATATAATATTATTAAAACTGGACAATAGCCGGCGCAAGACAACTCGCTATAGCTCAGTGTAAATGCCGTCCTACTAAATCCGCCACGTACCTTTTATTAATAGACTTTAAACCGCCCAAGATAAAAAAAAACAACTAAACGAGCCAGCTACAAAGCTGCCACTGCTTTGCCATCAATTTATCTTAGTGAACATCGTCTTAGGCCACATTGTGCGCGCTGCCGCGCACGCGCAGCACAAAAAAACCGCCATCAACCCGCCACGCGCCGGCGCAACCCTTCTACTTATTGTCACGTCTTGCCACGATCGCTATAATACCGACTAAAGTCGCTTCTCGGCCGGCGCGGCGCCAGATTATACTCGTCTTTACCCCTTCGTCAACCCTCGCAGGTAAATACTGAACTAATGTTATGGCGTCACACGCTGTTTAAGTAGCTATTATAAAATGATTATCTTTCTTAGTGAAATAACACAAAATTCAAGTTCAGAAAATAAGAGATTGAAATGATAAGAAGACTTTTTTATTTAATTAATAAAATAGCTCATTCATTTGAGGTCAATTTCTATGTAGTTAACTTGTACGCAACATATGTTCGCCCTTGACTCTGGCTGTTCCGGCCGGTGCAGGCACTCTCCAGCTTTTCGACCATTCCTGTGCAGAAATTTAATCCTTTTAATCCTTTTTATTTAAAGTTATTGTTTTTTAAACTCACTATTTAAATAAAAAATAGGGTTAATTGAAAAGGCCCTTATATCTAACCGTATCCGGACCAAATGTACATTTACACTATGTTCCCTGTTCAATTATCTTATGTAAAACCCTAGACCAACAAGTTCAGTATTACCCAATGACATGAGCACGTGCTCGTACGGCTGGCTCCTTTTACATGTTGAACGGCAATGCCTGTACACGTGCTTTAATATACTGAATGTACCCAAGTACCGTAAAGTACAATAAGTCACTTACTACGTACTCCGTTTTAAGAATTCAATAATAGTAGGTATCGCATAGATTGTACGTACGTATAGTTTATATATAGTTTAGCAAAAATAAAGACAATTCGCAAGATGACTCGCATTTGGGTCTACGGCATTAGCGAGGAGAGGCAGGAGGGTTGTTGTTCCCGCATTAGCAGAGGGATTACGCGGAGGAGGGTTCAGGGGTCGCATTTGCATTCAATTTCCGGCGGCGGCCGTGCGGCGCGGCGCGGTGCGGCGCGGCGCGGCGCGGCCGGGCCATCGCTCATCGGGTCTCACGCCGCGCGGGTATTTTGTGTCCTACCACCGGGGTTATGCCTATAATGTCGGCTTATATGTGCATTGCATGCATTACCAAAAAATATAAAAACGAGGAATGGTTTTATGTCTTTAATAATATCATAATTTAGTTCGCAATCCGTCTATTTTAGTTAGTAAAGATTTTTCTGAATTTTTGATCACTAATATACGTAACGGTCACGTTGGAAGAAATTTAAAAAGCTATTTTAATTTTCGATTATGAATTCGTCAATATTTCGCAAGAGCTAGAACGGCCGTCCGATTACGTCTTAAGTTTCTTTGTTCCGCAATTTCAGAACAAAAAGAACATAAATAATAAATAAATAATAAAGTAAAAATGGTTTATTTAAATGTGTACACCATTCCTATTAGGTACAGGTTATTTGGTAAACTAACTTAAAAAGTACACACGCCTATACTTACAGAGAAAACAATCAGAAACAAACTAGCAAAGCCTCTGTCTTGAGAGTCCGGATCAGATACATTTATTTGAAGTTTTAGGAACCAACTGCTTAAGAACCATTTTCAAACGTTTTTGCTTTTAAGAGCGGCCAAAACATAATCCGAAAGCTTAGAACTATTAATAATTGTATTTCATAAAGACATCTTCAGAAACATGATAGTGGTGAGCAACCAGTCTGCTAGTGCTTTTTAGTTTTGTGAATTTTACAGGCTTTGATTTTACAAAATTTTAATTTTGCCTTATAAACTGAAGCCCTAACAAAATAACGGAATATTTTTGCAAATTTTGAGTTGACCGAGGGAAGTTGCAATCTGTATACTCTTTTTTGTAACATTGATATAAGAAGATCGGAGCCAAGAAGGTGTTTATGAGGGAGGAGACAAGTTGTGAGGATGTAAAGCTGCCGAATAGATGAAACACGCGCTTCCTCTTACAGGTCTGAAGTTGGATGACTGAAAGGTTTTTTCAACATCACTTTTAGAACCGATCTCTAAGCTTTTCCGCGGTAATATCGTTGGTTTTTGCAGCGCTACCCCAGACTGTAACACCATAACCAGCTACAGATTACATGTCAATAGTACATTTTTGTGCAAACTTTCTGAAATAAACTATTGCCCACGCCCACAAACGCCCACTGTATTTTATTATTCCTTTTTATTGGACATTTCCACTTTTCATTCATTCAACCTAGGCCTCTATGCCACTTGACTTTAGTATAGCCATCCGCTTCTATATCGTAACCGTAATAAATAATTAATATTATCTAGAATAATAAAAATCATTATTGTTATTTTGTTCGTATTGAATGCGCTGCCATATCGTTCATCCGATTGCGATAAAACTTTGTCAACTTACTTATTGCTTGCACATGCGCAAAAGTTAAAGGCAGCAACGTGCCGAGCAACAGTTGCTGTGTAATACTTTAGCTCTATGCCCTTTCATGCTATACCTACGGCCTTTAGCATAATCGCACTGTTACGTTTTGACAACTCAACAATATGATCACCAGGGCCCGTAATTTTGATGCCGATGACATCAATTTGACGTCACGCTCCATATACGGTGATCCCAAATAGTTATATTGTAAATTATTAATCATTAGTCGTCAATCATTTTAATCATGTACAAATGACTTAAAAAGTACTCTATTAACACGTGGAATAAATAATACCTAATTGTATTAGTTGTTAAAATCAGAAAAAATGTGTCCATCAATTATACATTTTCTTTTTAGCAGAGAAGTTGGAATAAATAAATAAATAAATAAATATCAGGGGGACAATCTCACACAAATTGACCTAGTCCCAAACTAAGCTCTAGGCTTGTACTATGGATACTAGACAACGATAAACATACTTATATAGAGAAATACATACTTAAATATATAGAAAACATCCATGACTCAGGAACAAATACTCGCGCTCATCACACAAATATTTGTCCATACCGGGGGATTCGAACCCAGGACCGCTAGCTTCGTAGGCATGGTCACTACTAACTAGGCTAACTGCGTGAATAATTACCCAATTGTGTGACACAACAAACAAAAATACGATAAGAAAACAAAAGGATTTTTATGAATATTGCATTACGTATGAACGCGAAGATGTTTTAGATTTTCTTTGCATCGGAATTAATGCAAGAAGGATGGCGTGCGTTACGTTACAGAGGAATTCTGTTTTCTACGTAACTATTGTAATGTGTTATTAACAATACCATTTAATAAAATGTATGTATAAAAACAAATCAAATAGTTGTATTTACGTTTCACGTATCAAGTAGGTATTATTTATTCCACGTGTAAATAGAGTACGTTTAAGTCATTTGTACATGATTAAAATGATTGACGACTAATGATTAATAATTTACAATACAACTATTTGGGATCACCCTATCCCCCGTCAAATTGATGTCATCGGCATGAAAATTACAGGCCCTGATAATTACGATATCGAAGCAAGATTGGCTAATACGTGTCGAATAGAGGCTCTCGTGACAATCCGCCATTTTGCGACCGTCACCACGTTACATTTATCACTCAACATACGTAAAAAGTTACTTAAAAATATATTTTGGAATCTGCTATACGGCTGATTAAAATCTATTGACACCTCGTTGGTCGAAATCGCGCCATTTGTTCATCCTCTACGAGGTCATAAAGAAACGGGCATGCGGATAGGTACGTAGAGACGGATAACTAAAATGTAGAGCATGTTTATTTCTATGTCAGTTTTAAGTTCATTTTGACAAGGCACTATTAAAACTGGAAATTTTCTTTGGAGAACCTACCATAGAATACACCCTCGATAAACATTACCCTGCTGCTTCTTGGGCAGTCGGGTATCGTGCGTGACAAGTTTCAACCGGTCCGCGACAGCAGACGGACGCATGGGCGAATGAGAGCCAAGTACAAATCCGAAGGCCGTGTCCAGAGCTATTGCACTGTACTACCTGTAGATCCTTTATTCCGTGGTATTATATGTACGAGTTTAACATAATGGGGTGTGTGTTGCAGACGGCTCGGCGAGCGGCGGCGAGGGCGAGGCGTCGGGCGACGAGCGCCCGCCCTCCCCGCCGCGCGCGCCGTCCGCGCCGCTGCCGCACGCCGCGCACCCCGCGCACCCGCACGCGCACGCGCACGCGCTGCCGATGCCGCTGCACGCGCCGCAGCCCGGCAATGTCTTCGTAAGTACCATGGATTCTTTTAAGGAACGAGCCAGTTCTGCTGCCACAAGATATTCTATAATATAGATAACCTGGTGTGAAGTGAGCTGATGCTCATTTATTTCAGCATATATAGCACTTTGCTAGAGACGATTTGACTTATTGCGTCACTTTGTCGTAGCCCAGGAATTATTAAAAATATATTTGCAGCCTTTGCGTTGGCTACAGCCACCCTGGAACGTCTAGGCGCTCCTGGATGTGGATTTCAGGTTACTAGAGACTTATTAAAAGCCTTGGACTGGAGACTCTGTAACAATCACATCATCATACTATTTTTTGTTATAATAATAATGTATGAATATTTAAATAGTGTAAGCCAAGTCACAGTAAGGTCCCGCTGTCCGCAGGGCGCCGGCACCGCGAGTTCGGCGCTGGCGCAGCTCCAGCACCTCCTGCTCACGCAGCACGGCGCGCACTCGCTGCTGCTCCACACGCAGGTAAATACTGAATACCTACTGTTTGTCTGATATTCCCTCTCTATTATGTGCCTTTAGCGGACACGGCGGGAAGAGGTGATAATCATGATACACTTTCAACTCTTTGCGCTTGGGGCGCTATGACCATGCGCTGTACATATATAGTATATGAAGATTTGACTTATGAATTAACGGTTTTCTATAGAGTAAGTTGCCAAATTATGTAATTTGTTAGACATTTGAGAAAACTTTCAAGTTAGGGCTCAAAATACATTAGTCACAATACATTGGTGTTACTGTCAACAATCTAGTGTCAAACATGGCACCTTTTAAGATTTGGTGGCATATGAGAACTTGGCCTATTTTTTTTATTTATATTTTTGATGGGATAATGCTAAACAATAGCGTCAGATACTCATTTGGTTTATGTGATCCTTTCCAGGTGCAACAAGCAGTGGCGCAGGCGGCGGCGCAACAACTGCAACAACTGCAAGCGCGCGCCGCGGCCGGCGTGCACGCGACCCACGCCACGCACGCGACGCACGCATCGCACGCCTCGCACGCCGCGCACGCCGCGCACGCGCCGCACGGCCACCCACACTCGCTGGGAGACCGCACCATTGACTTACATTCTGGTACGTTTGCGCGTAGGTATTGAAATTGATTTACATGAAGTCATGTGAAGCCCCACACGCAAACTAGACGCTAGACGTCGAGTTGCGGAAACCAGACGGCTTTTTTAAATTAAAAAGCTCCATAGGTTTGTAAATATGTATAAGATCAGATCACTTAAAAAAAATAAAAGAATTATAAAATACTTTTAGAAAGAAATACAATAAAAAACGAGCAGTAAAAGAATAACCGACGTACCTATCTCAGAGTACATATATAAGTTGTAGACAATGAGGTGGGCGCATAACTCATAGTGAATGATTACCGATAGGTTTTCAAATTGAGACTACACGGAACACGGGCCGCGCCGATTAGGTTTTGACACAAACTTAGTTGGCCGTAAGATTCCATCTATGGCTGCAATGAGCATGCCGGGGTGAAATGACGACGATAAGTGTTAATGAACAATCATGTTAGTGTTCGCGACAGCTGTCAGCTGGTGATGACGGTTTGTGTTCGGTTGCAGAAGGGCGGTCGCCGAGCCCGCGGCGCACGCCGCCCGGCGCCGGCTCGTTCCTCACGCCGCACACGCCGGGCTCGGGCCGCGCGCGCTCGCCGCTGCACGCGCACGCGCTGTCGCGCACGCCGCTGCACGCGCACGCGCACAAGCCGCGCGCGCTCGAGCCCGCCGACGACACCGCCGACCTCGAGGAACTCGAGCATTTCGCCAAGACCTTCAAACAGCGCCGTATTAAACTCGGTGAGCGCACAGACTGTTTTTAGGGTTCCGTACCAAAATGGTAAAAAGGAACCCTTATGGTGAGACTTCGTTGTCTGTATGTCTGTCTCTATGTCACATAAGTTTTGCTCAGCAACTACACAAGCTATCAACTTGAACTTTGGGATAGTTGTATAGCTTATTTGCCCGCATCTGTATTTAGTAAAAAAAATGAAATTAATTTTATAAATAATTGAAAAGGGGTCTAGAATAGATAGATAGATATAGAAAAAAATTGATTTGATTATAGCCAGCAAGTAGGGTGTCATATAAAAGGGCTCAATCTGCACATTTCAAAACTTTTTTTATAATTTTCCGAGACGTAATGTTCAAAAAAATTATCGTTCCCCCCCTTATCCCCGAAGTTTATGAACCGAAAAATCTGAAAATTCCTAACATGTAGATAATTACTTATATTGTACGAGAAAAATAAAACGAAGTGTTTATGGTTTACGAGAAATTGACAAAAAAATTAGAAGATCTGTACTAAAATTTAGGCAAGTCAAAATGGACCTTACATACAATTAAAGTACATAAAAAGGTATATTTTTGAAGTACGGTCTAAAATAAGAAACCTTCGGTGCGCAAGTCCGACTCGCACTTGACCGGTTTTTTTTAACATAGGGAAAAGTCCAATCCCTTGGGAGATCTGGCAGTATCACGAGTCCGCTAGAGTCGTAGATATGAACTGTAAGGCTCGAAATAAATGCTTATCAAATAAAAATCTAGTTAGACGCCGTGGAGGAGCAGCGACACGTTCTGACCGGCGTCCTGTCCGTCCGCAGGGTTCACGCAGGGCGACGTGGGCCTGGCGATGGGCAAGCTGTACGGGAACGACTTCTCCCAGACCACGATCTCGCGCTTCGAGGCGCTCAACCTGAGCTTCAAGAACATGTGCAAGCTGAAGCCGCTGCTGCAGAAGTGGCTGGAGGACGCGGACTCGTCGCTGGCGGGCGGCGGCGCGGCGCCCGGGCCCGGCGCGCTGGCCGAGGCCGTGGGCCGCCGCCGCAAGAAGCGCACCAGCATCGAATCCGGCGTGCGCGTGGCGCTCGAGAAGGCCTTCCTGCACAACCCCAAGCCCACCAGCGAGGAGATCTCGGCGCTGGCCGACGCACTCGCCATGGAGAAGGAGGTGGTGCGCGTCTGGTTCTGCAACCGCCGGCAGAAGGTAAAGCGCACGCGCCACGAGAGCGACGCGCTGGGCGTGGGCGCCGGGCCGCTGACTAACGCTTGTTGGGGTGTGCAGGAGAAGCGCGTGCAGCCGGCGGGCGAGGGGCCCGCGGGCGCGCTGCCGCTGCTGCACGCGGCCGCGCTGCAGCCGCTGGCGCTGCTGGCGCGGCGCGGCGCCGACTGAGCCGCCCGCCCGCGTCCGCGCGGCGCCCTGTGAACACTGCGCCGCCCCGCGTGCACTCGTACCGGCGCGGCGCCGACTGAGCCGCCCGCCCGCGTCCGCGCGGCGCCCTGTGAACACTGCGCCGCCCCGCGTGCACTCGTACCGCCGCTGGCGCCGATGGCGCGGCGCGGCACCGGCAGGCCGCCCGCCCGCCGCTCCGCGCCCTGTAAATACCGCGCCGCCCCGCGTGTACAGCTCATAAAGCGCGGCGGCGCGCCGACCTAGCCGTAAGTCTATCATATTATGTGAATTCTATTTATGTTTAGTGAGCGCTCGCTCGTAGGCGCGCGCGGCCCCGCGGCCGACATATCAGATAGCGCGCGACGCGTGTATGTACGGTGGATGTGTAGAAAACTATCTATATGTTACAATAAAAGATGATAGAGACTATTACTGCGTGTTTTATTCACCTCCCGACCAAGGCCGGTGGCTCGTCTGTACTGACCCTAGGGCCACACTAACGCCGTTAATATATCACGATGATAGTCCTTATGCGTACTACTCATAATGCGATAGATGTTCATTTTTAACGGCGTTTCCCCGTTAGTGTGGCCCTAGGGTGAGACCATGTATACAAGCAGGCCCAGACCTCTTTCATGTCTGGTGTCGACTAATGATCGAGTCACAAGTTGTAAAACTACAGCACCCGTTGTTCCCAGAACTCCGAGCGTGATGTGGTACAGAGTTGCAAATGTATAATGTACTCGTAGCTATAGTATTTATTTGGAGCCAAAGATCAAGTGAAGGTTTTCCGAATGGACGCTGGGCGCTGCAAAACCAAGATGTATTAGTAAGTCTTAGTAACAAAATAAGACCCTACCTACATATTGACAAAATAAGAAAATGGTTGACACGGTCGGTCGTCCAAAAGTCTTCTTCAACAATGTTGATATCAGGTGACAAGACTCTCGTCGACCTACAACACTAATTGATTTATTATCACGTGATCATTCGGCGAAATGAAATCGTGCGACAAATTGGTTGCAAAGTGACGCTCTAAATATTCAGCAATTCAGTAGAGAACCATTTAAGGTACTGCAGATGTAATATAACTACACGACATTGTATTTTGTCGGATAAGTTTGTATTCATCTCGATTTCTCAATTAGCTTCTCGACTCGTTATGAACGATACTGAAGTCGACTGAAAAAGCAAGATGTATACGAGCTTTTCCAAAACCTTTAAATTTCATTCTCGTGTTCATCGACCGAAAGGTTGCTATGACAAAGAAAACAAAACAACAAACAACAGCACAAAATAAATAGCGTATAGTAGAACCGCACATATAAGTTACATGGAAAATAAGTTTTGGCATAGAAAAAAGTGCGGTTCCCCTTGAAATATTGAATTATTATCTAGCGAATGTGTCGTTTCACCGAAATCATTTCATCGAAAGCTAATTTCTGCTGAAACCTTCTTGTTTTCAGGATATTTTAAGCATGGGTTACGTAGGTTAGGTTAGACCTGTGACCACCAAAAAATTACAACTCCTGTACGTGGAAATGCCTGTCGATGAAATGAAAATTCGGCGAAGTAAAAACATTCTATGACACGTTTGTCGATATTTCAAGGGTAAACCAAAAAAGTGATATAACGTCCACTAAACGAAGCGAGTAATAATAAGTATTAGGTACTATTATTTTTCTTACTCAGTAAATAAGTAATTAATATTCACCGCTTCCTAAGTTACTTGATTCGTTTAGTGGACGTTATATAACTTTTTTCTATGCCAAAAAATATTTTCCATATAACATAAATACGAGTAAGTACAAATAGTAGTACCTACCTAGTTTTATACCGGGCAGGCAAAGAAGATATTTTATGTTACCTACCAAACCAGACTGTTTTGGTGTGAGCTGCGAGTGTGAGTAGGTATCAGCTTGAAAGTTTTACCACTTGCTTTGGACTAGGGTCAGAGACCCTACAAACAAACGGTACTTTTTATTGAACACGGTTTTTTACACCCTGTATAAGCATTAGCGGAGACGCCCAGTTAGTTCATATGAGGATATAATAATAAAAATAATAATATATATTTTATTACAGACCGAGATCCATATTTTGTTAGTAAAGTTTGTGAACAAGTGTTAATAAGACATTAAAATAAGACAAAACATAGGAATCAATATTATTTCCTTAAACCGACCGACGTGGAGACCGATCCACCGCGCCAATGCTGGCGAGTCCCAGCGGTCAACAACAGCGCACAGAAGCGCATTGCGGCTGTTGCGCGCGCGCTGCAGCATGGGGGCGCAGCGCATGCGTATGATGGCGGCGAACCCCGCCGTGTTTGTCTCCGCGAACATCGCGGCAGCCGCAGCAACGCTCTGTACGCGCTGTTGTATTGAACTCGCAGGTCGCTATATGCCTTCTGCGTATAGTTAACCCGTAGGCTGCATGTATGAAATGACTGGCAGTATGCTTTTAACAGTGTGACTTTTACTGGCCCAGTACGTAGGTCACGGCGTAAGTCTTGTCGTATGAAAAAAGTATTTACTGTTTCTCGAAATATTTTCCACCACACTCAATACACTTTCTCATACGCAAGAACCAGTCACTAAACCAATGCTCCCATTTTTCTTTTTCAATGGAATCACATATTGTTTCCCAGGCCTCGATTACCTGCTCCTCCAAAGCAAACTTACGTCCTTTTAGTTGTGATTTTGCAAACGGAAAAAGACCAAAGTCGCATGGTGCCAAGTCAGGACTGTAAGGTGGATGGTCTAATACTCGGATTCCAGTTTCTTGAAAAGTCTGTTGAGTTAGCTGGGCACGATGCGCTGGAGCGTCGTCGATATGAAGATACCACGAGCGCATAGGGGATTTTGGTCTGAGATTTTTCAACGCTCTAAATAACTGTGGCAAACAAACTTCAGTATACCAACGAGCTGTGACTGTCTTCTGCTTATCTAGCACAACATTGGCCACTAAACCCGTTTTACGAAAAAAAAAAAGACACAATCATTCTTCTTCCGACCGAACGTGATTTTTTCACTTGTATTGGTTGATCTTCATCTTCGAAGACCCATACCTTGTTCTGTGATTAAGATGGTACATCAAAAAAATACAGCCAGCTTTCGTCACCTGTGATGATTGAATTTACAGCACCGTGTTCTCCCAATTCGAAGTCTTTCAACATTTTTTTGCACCAAATTACGCGTGCCTCCCGTTGAGCGTCGGTTAGCTCGTGGGGTATCCACAGGGTACAAAGTTTTCTAACATTTAAATGGTTTCATATAATTCTTCCAATACTTCGTTCAGAGATCTTCAGGGTTTCAGCTAATTGTTTATAAGTTATTCGTCTATCTTTGGTTATAGCTTCTCTCACAAGTTCAATGTTTTTTTCGGTCATGATTTCTGTCGGCCGGCCTGGACGAGGATCGTCTTCTAAATTAAACAGCCCACGCTTAACATTTAAATACCATCTCTCAATGGTTCTCAAGGACGGGCAATCCTTATCAAACACTTTCTTCATTTCTTCTTCACATTGTTTAGTAGATAATCCGCGGCGAAAGTTGAAGAAAATAATAGCGCGATATCCGACAGCTGGGAACAACTCCATAGCGACGTATTCAAAAAATCACTGAATAAATTGAGTCAATAGTTAACAGTCTATATTTTGTACTTACACTAAACAAAGAGGGTACTTTGTAATAACGTAAACAAATCAACGCTGTGGTATGTTTAAGTGCTTAACGACAAGACTTATGCCGTGACCTAAGTACATCTTGCAAACCTACTAACTATATACTGTACTATACTAAATAGAAAAACACCCCGACAGAATTGGGACCCCACTTTCAGAGTTCAGTAGTCTTAAATGGCCCAAAGGATGTTCACTAAACTAGATCTTAATCGGGTCATCCGTTTGGGAGCTAAGATGCCACAGACAGATACACCAGATACACAGATACACACGTTAAACTTATATAAGTATAACTCCCCTCTGTTTTGCATCGGGAGTTAAAAATACATGGTGGTATTTATCAACGCCATCTGTGGACCGCGTCTCAAACCAGCGCGATGTAGGTACGAGTACGTACACATTTCTCGCGGCCCTGTAGCGAAGCGCCGTCGCCCCACCCATGCAGCCACACAATAATGTGTGCAGTTCACGTGGCAGCCGATAGATGTCGCACCACTCGTATATCTACCACTACGAGGTAGGTACTCAATGTAACTGATAAGATAACGGATAAATTACTGATATGAGATGTTTTACAACTTCAGGATTTGGGAGTTGCAGGAGTGGCCGACTTTATAGAGGCTGCAAGTGGGTGAATTTCAGGGCGTTTCAACCGCCGTCATTAGTGTCACCAAATATATTGACGAAATCAATTACACTACAGCAACTTCTGATGCTGATAGAAACTACATCCCCGGTTCTGCTTCTGTTTGCATCAGGAGTTGCTGGTAGATGTCATTGGTTTCGTCAATATATTTGGGACGGCGGTTGAAACGCCCTGAAATTCACCCAAGTACAACTTTACCTTCATTTATGAAAGAAAAAAGTTAAAAAAATGTTTACATATCTGAGTAATTTTTTATACACCTATAAAATACATTTTCTTTAATTTTAACTCAGATTTTTACACGATTGAAGGTGAAGTCACATCTATCAGCATCGAATCGCATTTTGTAGTACAAAAACGTAATTTTGTATGAAGATGCGTCCGCATCAATTCACCCTTCCGCATCGATTCAGCTTCATCATTAAATGCGTATAAGTGTAGCTATCCATTTTACATACTGAAGAATGCTCATTCATGATAAAGCAAGGAGACAAAAGCATGCGATAGCACCCTTTAGCAGCTTGCGATGCGTATAGTGTGTCCAAAATTATCCAGCTAAATGCTATTCGATGCTGATAGATGTGATTTCACCCTAAGAGTGTAATATGTACAGCGGGGAACGGAGAACGGGTAGGTAGGTACACTAGCTACATCGCAGGTACACCGCTCCGATGCTGTGACTAGAACCGCGCACAACAACAAGTACCTACTGAAAACATTGACTTAAATAATTCATAACTATATTAGGCAAACACAAACTTGCTGCATGTGTTTACTTATCGATAGTGTTACGCTAACCTAATAAGTCAATACTTTAGGCAAACAGGTGAAGTACTCGCGCGTCACAACTGAACGCATTTGGTCCGCTGAACCGATCAATAGTGTGTTGTTAAGAAAGGAAAGAAAATAAATGGTTTATTCGGTGCTAATAAAAATAACTTAATAGAAAATAACAAAACAAAACACAAACATTTGAAAAAAGAGGAATAATATAAAAATTAATTGTTGGGGCTGTGATGGCCACCAGCCTGGCGCGGGCCAGCGGGCGCTGCGCTGCGCGGTGCGCCGGCGCCGCCAGCCGGGCAACAGTCGAGTGCGGCGAGCAGAGGAAATAAAAACAAACGGCCACCTACATGTACTTATCACTTGAACACATAAATGATTAAACACTTATTCTAGATTTAAGTAGTAATCCATATACATAAATCTTTGCTTTTGAACCAATGAAATAACTAGTTATTAAATATTCATAAAAATAATGCAAGTTATCATTTTCTTCACTTTAATTACCTGTCGAGTTCAGCGCGAGGCTGCTGGTGGCGTTGAAGCGAAGTATAATTGCTCTTCAGCTTCAGCCGCAGCATCAAGCATACAAGCAAACAAGAGGAAGGCCTCTTAAACCAACAATGCAGAACGAGAACGCCTGATAAATAATTTGGACATAGCACGACGGAGGATAAACTCACTAATAAATATGACCGTGTGTTTAGGTACCTACCTACAGACTGCGAATAGTGAAAAAAGACTCAGTTTCGCATTTACATGACTAGTATCAGCAAGCATGACATTATACCTAACCGCACTGGTGCTGCGTACCTACCTAGGTACCGGAAATCGACTCGGCTATATTATCTTATTCAATACGTGATTCATCATCTGCGGTGATTGCAGGAATTTCCAGAACAAATATATCGTTTTACCTAGGTACCTACCCTACTTAGGTATGTAGGTCGCGCTGGACGGCGATGAACGAGCTAAGAACGGCCCATTCAACATTACTTAGGCGATAATATAATAAACAATGACAACCCCATACCCGTATTACCCATATCAAGGAACAATCTCGCATACATTGACATAATCCCAAACTATAAATAAGCTCTAATAAAGCTACAGGTTTCAATGCTGCCACTGTTTGTCCTTCCGCTCCATTTCCATTCGTGGCCTTGTCAGGTGAGGGCCGAAAATAGCGATATAGAAATCGACTGGTTACAATATCGACTAGACAAAGTCGAACATAGTCGCAGCTCCAAAACTAATGAAACAAGTAAACTGCGTGACACACTTGCTGCGGACAATGGCTCATTACTCGCAAGATCCGCGGCGGGCGCTCACCTCGCGCGCCGGCTCTGCTAGTTAGCGCGTAGCGGATCACTTTCAGCGCCGGCGCAGCGCGGAGCGCATGCGTGCGGCGAGCGAGCGGGCCGCTGAACCCGCGCTAATGAGTGGCAGTGCCGTATCACGCGCGGTATCACTCGCTATCGGCGAGATAAGATAGCGCCGCGGCCGCCACTAGCCGCGAGCGCCCGCGGCATCCGGCCGGCTCCTACCAGCTCTCGACAGGCCCTGCTGCGAGATCCCGGCAGCCATGCGCAGCAAGGACCGCCTGGCGGAGCTCCTGCAGGTCAGTCAGCCGCCGCGACGCTAGCGATCGGAAGCCGCGATGTTTACCCGGCAGACACCCGTGTGACGCTCCGAGCGTGACATCACAGTGAAGCCGTGCTAATATAGTGAAGTGAGCAGTGGCTTGGATCTCCGCGCGATCTAACCGCGCGCTAACCGGCTAACGAGCCCTTCCGCTCCAGATTCCCGCGCGGTCCACGGGACTCCAAAAGTTTCCGTCTCACACGTTGCACTTCTGATCAAATGAGTCTAAATGTTATCTCTAACTTAATCGGTAGCAAAATGCACTATAGTTAAGTTCTACGGTTCATACAGTTACAAAGAACAATAGTGTGCCTAGTGTTGCGTTTGATTGTGACCTTACAACTAATAAACATTGTGTATGATGCGCTTAAAAGTCCCCTTCGCTCGTCCACTGACTGATATGACACCTCTCTCAAGGTCTATGAACTTTACCTAGCCAAATTAATAAAACAAACAACCATCGTGTACCCGTGTATTCGAAATCTTGCAATACGAATGTTTATAAATAGTAAAGAGAGTTATTTCGCACAAACCTCAAAATATAGCTTTCGCAAATAGACTAAAACCTAAGACCGGGCGCGCTGTGGCAGTCGTTACGATTTTAAAATTTACAAAAACCATAAAAAGAGGGTGTTCGTCGTATTAGCACGGCGTAACGTCACGGCTTGCTATTTCATAAAAAATATTATAGTTTTGACAGTTCATAAAAAGTATCTGTCTTGTTTTGTCGGTGAACTAGCCTATTATTAAATATATAAAATAAATAATAATAACGATAAACATACTTATACAGATAAATACATAGAAAACATCCATGACTCAAGAATTGCTATTATGAGGCGACCATTGTTCAATGAGGCAGTCCGGAGTGCAAGAGTGGTGGTGTGTTGCAGCGCGCGGAGGCGGCGGGCGCGGTGTGCGGGGACACGGTGGTGCCGGTGGGCGACGCCGGCGGCCTGCACCCGGACATGGAGGCCATGCTGCAAGAGGTGGGTACTCCGAACTACTTCACTAGCACTCATACTTTAGTCAAGATGGCCTTGACGTTAGCGAACGTTTGTGGGCGTTTTCCAGAAAATGTATACCTACGCATAGTTAAGGACCAAAATTAATAACGGTAATTGCTTTCATTACGTCACGAAAATTAACAAACACAACACAAGACAATTGATGGTATATCATACAAAACTCCTATAGCAAATGCAGCCATATTACTAACGCGCGAGGATTGAATCTGCTTCAGTTATTGAATTTGAGATACCGCCTATTGGCGTATGAGGGCGGTATATAAATGTATGACTAATTTTCGTGACGTAATGGAAACAATTACCGTTGTTCATTTTTGTCCTTAACTATGTGTATTTTTTTTTGAAAACGCCCTTGTGCTATACATTGTCCAACGTAAAGACGCGATGGCAAACATTCAGGCACTCAGCCAACTGGGTGCACTACACCATTTCCGAAGGTTATAACGCCGTATTGATCGAATTCCCCAATTTTCAAAATGTTTATCGAAGTGGAAATGCGTTACGCAACTTACGCATCATCCCCCGACCTAGAGAGGACATAACTACTATCGGGATATGTCTGACTCTAAGGGCCGTAATAATAAACTGATCTCGGCCGAGACGCCCGTCACAAGATGCGTCAAAAATGACAGTTTTCTATGGACTGACGTTTATTTTGACGTATCTTGAGACGGACATCACAGTCGAGATTAGTTTATTAATACGGGCCTAACAACCTAACGATTGAATTATGTATTCATATTATTTCATATTCATATTCATTTATTTATAATATTATAAAATATTACATGTCAATTTGGTTTTAAAATAATTACAAAGCTTTTGGTTATATCAGTTAGTATCATTATAGTTACTTATGTTATGTTAAATACAATTAAATAAAAAGGTCATAGGGTAAAACCGGGATAGATGCCGCAGAGGGATAGGCGCCTATTTTTTAAAAACCTAACTTCCCAAAATCTCAGCAAAGAATGAATAGTCTAAATAAGGAGCGCGAGGGCCAAACACCTCCATCCCCCACAGGTCGTCGTGAGGAACAGACGCGTTTCGCTTGTGTGTGCCAAAATCTCCGCGGCGAGTGCGAAAAACGCCTCAAAATTTCAAACGTAAGTATTTGCAGTTTTATAACTTTATAAGTAGTATTAACTTCAGTTCTGTTTTTATTATATATCAATATACTGGTTCATTAAGTGTACATCTCAGTGTTAATTATCGCTCTTTTGTATTTAGTTTAGATAAAAAATAAAAGGGCACCTATCCATATCAAAAAGGATAGTCGCCCCAATTTTTCGCGGTATACGTGCCCTTTGTGGCATCTATCCCCCATACCCCATCAGCGTATTTTTTTAATTGTGTGTTATAATTTTTATTGCTTTTTTCAATCGATTTAGTTCTAATGATAAGGTTCATACGTTCTTCTAAGAATCTATACTCCGATATTGCCACCGTGTTTTGAAAAAAAAAATATATATATATATTTATTACTTTTCGGAAACATTATGTTTTATTTACTTAGAATGACTTTTGTATTTTTTATTTATTAATGCCTACTGACGTGAACCACGCCACCAAGGTAAAAGAGCAAGGAAGGAGTAAGAGCTCAAGTATTTTCTAGGAGTCTTGAGCAACTACAGCCAGCTTTTGATGAAATCGAAAAAACAAACTTATCAACAAGATATCAAAAAAATTTGGCATTCCATCGAGAACACTGAGAAGGCAATGTGCTACAAAAGATAAAACACGGTTGAAAATCCTATTTTTAGACTTAAGATCAACCGGGGTAAACGCGTCTATGGGGTAAATGCATCTTTTAAAGACTTTAATACTGTATACAACGTTTTAAAACTATTTTTGCAACATTTTATAAAAAGTTACGTATTTAAACTACTATGAAAAGGCGCAAAAAGGGTCCTAAAACGTTTTCTTCTTTAAAATCTTTAAAGGACGCATTTACCCTGTAGACGCGTTTGCCCCAGTTGATCTTAATTGTTCACATTAATGAATAAATGTTGATTTTTTGTTAGACCATTGCCTATTTTTATCTTCTATTACTGCAAATAAAACATTTTACTCCTAAATTTTTACTTATTTTATTCCATAGGGCATCTATCCTACACCACAGGCATCTATCCTTCTTAGCATATTCATGGTGGGGCATCTATCCATATAGGTAGGCATCTATCCTCAAAAAAAAGGTTTGGCGAAAACTCAATTTCTACAAAATCAGTAATTATTAGGTCAACAAAAACTAGTCCTAATGTTAAATTAAAGACTGAACTAGCTATATTCATAGGAAATATTCATGGAAAATTGATAGTTTTTAAATTAGGAGGCCCTTTCAAAAAGTAAGGCATCTATCCCGGTTTTACGTTGTGTGTACATACACAAAATGAGATTAATATGTCACTTCATAATTTATGTGTCTAAAATTAATCCATTAAAATCATAGAAAGAATTGTCAATAAATATTGTATTAAATACACAATACCTCCAGGATAACAATTATGCCGGAGGTAGGTATATCTGTCGTAAATAAAATTGCTTAAATGATTAAGTATTAAGGAAAGACCGGAATTTTAAATAGTTTCACTTTAAAAATCTGTCTTTGTAAATCTTTAGGTATAGTTAACTCAGGGACAAGGCTCTATACGGACCAAAACCTCTCCTATACAAGCCTTTGTGCGCATTGGTCAACGTGAACGTCTTAAGGGCCCCGGGGTGTGGCGGCGTCACTCGCTCAATGTCACATGAGTTCTGCGGCGTCCAGCTGATCGCGCGCCGCGTCAATTGCCGCACACAGTTCACTCATGAACATATTCATCAGCGCTCTAATTAATCGTTTACGCGACACGATTAGCTGTTGACGACGGACACGTGCCGCGGCGGAACCACTCGCCATCCGGTGCAATACAGTCATCTGAGACGCACATCGATCTCAAGTATTCTAATTAGACACTGGTCTCTTAAATCAAAGGTATATAAATACCTAAGTATATAAATAAAATGCACAGACAGATATGGATTAGAACCACAAACAACAGAAATTATCCAAATGGGGATACAAATATTGCCAATCTGCATCATCACACTAACTTTGCCTCTAGTGGGATTCGAACCCTGAACCAGGTCAGTCTTTCGCTTATATCAAGTTTCATTGTATTGTTACCACTCTGCCTGTAAAGACCTTTCGGCAGACGTAGTTTAGGAAACAATACGGTTTGAACCGGTTTATTTAGCCCGCTAGAGAATTAACTAGGACTACAATTGTCGGACCTAGTGTTACATTTGACTTAACTGGGGTTAAAGGGCGGGGGGTCCAAGAAGGAGGGGGAGTGACAGCGATCGGAGAGAGAGAGAACAGCTCCAGATAGTCTTCGTTGACGCTGGGTAGGACCTTAGCTGGCCGGATCAGTTAACGTCAAAAGTAAAGGGTCACCTTTGCACCTGATGGGCGTTTTTACTTATTAGACAACTATTCGCACGGCAGTTCAAACCTAACATTTAAGCGACAGGGTACAAAGAACGGGGTCTTGTGCTACTGACATTGACGTACTTTATAAAACGGTTAATTTAAACAGCGTTATGCGAGAAAGTGACGTCGATAACAATGCGCAGGAGCGCCTGACCCGCGCCCGCCGCCTGCGCCGACACCTTTATCTGCTGCGCTTGACCCGCGCGCAATTATCTCGCTTGTCACGGCGGTCACAAACATCACAATGCGGCAAGCCAATAACATAATATATAATAATATCTAACAATTACTGCAGACAGAGTTTTTTTTCATATATGGGTTTGCGTTTGACCTCAGTCTCACCTGATGTTAAGTGAAGACGAGGTCGAAGATGGTACACGCTTACCCAGAAAATGCCTATTCACTCTTGCCTTGAAAACACCAAGGTTATAGGATTCCGGGAATACGGAGGCAGGTTCCCAATTCGGCTGTTTTTGTGTGTGTATGTTTCCCGATATCTTCGCCAATTGTGGACCGATTTTGAAAATTATTTTTTGTTTGAAAGGGTTCACTTCAAAGCTGGTCCAATTGTCGCCCAGTCAGGATCTGATAAAGGAATCCTAGGTAAATCGACGGAACTCATTAAAATTTATAGGCACACATGCAGCGATTTTCATATTTTCTGTTTCTACACCAGCATTTTCATTCCAAAGGCATTATTTGCAGTCAAACTGATGATGATGACCAGAGATGACCACTGGAACTCCTAACATAACAAGTATCTATCTAAAAGTAAAAAGTATCTCACAGGTAGCGATAAATATTCTTTATTAAGATTACAAGCTACTTTTACTCATCATAATGCATGTGCATGTGGTGAAGTGAAAGTGATGGTGAACTACCAGAAGAACCCTCAACTATTAATGTCCCTGCATAATGGATAACGCCATCTTGTCATGTACACTTGATAAAGATACAATAGCCTAATGCCAAAACCTAATGTAAACAATCACTAAAACGCGAAAAAAAATAACACCGTTTTAAAAAAACCCATAAAATAGTGCTTGGTTTTTTGAAGAGGATTTTTTTTGTTAATTTTTTTTTTCTCATAGTGTTCACTAGCAAAGATTCATATACAAAGGATGTGTAAGTAGGTATGTGTGCGTACGCGCCGGAGGAGGGCCAGGGGGGCGCGAGTCCGCCGCCGGCGCAGACTGCCAGCTGTGCAGCCGGGAGGTGGGCTCGATTCCAAAAATCACCTGCAAAATATCCGTGTCAATCTTTGATCAACAATACTCAACTAGATAACCGGCCACAGAACAAAAAAAGGCCGAGCGAATTTTTAGTTTGACAATAACTCTGACAAGTAGGTAACTAAGTTTGTATAGGTTGCCCTAGGACACTTTCCAAGATAATTTTGTATTGGACCCGGCGTCTATCCTCCTGCGGCCTACGTCAAAATTTCGCTAGTTCGAAACAGAATCTTATGTCAGTCAACAAAAGTTAAAAGTAATTTTGACATTTGTCCTATATACAGGACGTTGTTGGCCCTCAGGAGGAGGTTGGCACGTCAGTGGTGTCAATGCTCCAAAATAACGTCACGACCGTGTTTCCTAAAACATGTTCGGTTTCGCCGAGCGTCTGATCGAAGCATTTTTTTATTTTTTTACTATAGTGTCTGACAAAATTATGCGCAAACGTAAGCGAGAGCTTGCCGGCGCTCACCTGCGACCTGCCTTGTTTAACATACCGTTAACGTATGGATACGTACCTACTCGTACAAAAAGTAAAGTGTCACGTTATCACAAGCTTGTTTTGTTTACAAACTCTTATCGATGTAATCCCACGACACCTCTACACCGGCCCTGGGCGGCCCTGGGCGGCCCTGGGCGGCCGTGGTCGATCTAATCCTCGTGCGCTTGCATCCAACGGATCCACCACACCCGAGATATAATCTAACACTGATGACGAACTTTGGATCGTCAGCGCTTGTGTTAAAGTTTGGTATTTAAATAAATTAAAAAATAACCGTAAATGCTTTCAGACATTTTGCTTTAGGTGTAATAGTTAAGTACATACATAAGTGCGATATACGCCCGAATATTAAGAATTACCTGTTTTTGTGCAATAAAGAGTTTACATACATACATACATAATTAGTATATTTACACCACGTATTGTACCGAAACATATTTATAAGTTTTTAGGGGAAACGAATTGTGTTCGTAATTGGGTATACTCGTAAGTGGTAGAAATAATAAATAAATATCAGGGACAATCTCACACAAGTTGACCCAGTCCCAAACTAAGCTCTAGGCTTGCACTATGGGTACCAGGCAACGATATACATACATAAGTAGAGAAATTTGCGTCATCTGGCTTTAGTACAGTTTTTATTATTTTTTGTTAATGTTTTGTTAATTTCTGTTCTGTACTTTTGTTAGATGTATATAAATAAACGTTTTTTCTTTCTTTCTTTCTAAATATATAGAAAACATCCATGACTCAGGAACAAATACTCGCGCTCATCACGCAAATATTTCCCCATACCGGGATTCGAACCCAGGACCGCTAGCTTTTTCACACTTCAATATGAAATAGATTGTTTCACCTTACATCCATACTTAAATATAGTTATGATGTGTCAACATGGCTCCGACTCCTTTCGTTGACGATGGTTGCCCTTTACCAGATCATTACAGAGCCGCCGGCAGCAATGGGCGCACTCATAACTCAATTTAGTGACATTGTCCTGCTATTTATGGTAACAATGCAAATGTGTCCTTAAGCACTTGAACTGTAGTAAAATGGACCATTAGTGTTTGATGCAAACTTTACTACCTACTAGACATGGAGAATGATCTCGTCGGTGCAATGTTTCATTTGAGTCATTTTTATAGTTAGGTACATACATTGTTGGTTTACGTTCTTCTAAAGACATGCACCGTGTTCTGAGAGGACGCTGCTGCCCATCCTCCGGTAGTTCTGGACGTCCGAGTTTTAGGAGTTTTAGGACATACCCGGGTCCAGCTGTATTTTTTTGCTCAGCCCTTCCACGAGGTGGACCGACGATCTGGTGAAGATCGCGGGAAGCCGGTGGATGCGAGTAGCACAAAACTCGCCGTCGTGGAGAACCTTGGCGAAGACCTATATCCAGCAGTGGACGTCTTTCGGCTGATGTGATGATTATGATGATTTTTTTCTCAGAACTCATCTATAAACCTATTTAAAAATATCTTTTTTTTCGGAAGTCGGTGGCAAAAATCATGTGACATTGTTATTGTGTATACCTACTTGACACTGGCTTGGATATATTTCATGTACCTGTTAGACACCAACCTTTTCATTGTGTATACCTACCTACTTGACACTGGCTTGGATATCATTCATGTACCTGTTAGGTGCCATCATTTTTTGATAAATCTATCAAATGTATGGAAAGAATTGAAACCGCTTTTGGCTAGAACTTATACTTATTCAACTTTTACTTCATCATCATCATCATCATCATCTCAGCCGAAAGACGTCCACTGCTGGACATAGGCCTCCCCCAAGGTTTGCACAAGGACCGGTCCTGCGCCGCTTTTACTTCGACTGTCTCACAATCATCAAAGAAAGCATATCTGTCACATGAATTAAGCCCTTTTTCTTTCGTACCCTGGAAAATAGACAAGGAGAGGGCGATCTTTAAGTGGCAGATAAATTTACTTGCCGATTGTGAGACAGGCCCTTACTCTAAGGTCTGTATGTGTGTGGCAGGCGGAGGCGGCGGTGCGCTGGGCGGGCGAGCTGGCGGCGCTCACGGCGCGCCTGCGCCACCTGCACGCCAACCCCGCCTTCCACTCCAGCTCAGGTAGGTCGGACTACCTTCAGGTGGACCGGGACTTTTCTTATTGCGTGGAGACGGCGAACGAACACACGAGTACCTGATAATAAGGCAGTGTTGAGACCAGTCTTAAGTCAGCAATTGCGTGGCTGACCCTGAGAACTAAGATGAAATACCTATGCTGACCTATCCACCGGTCTGATAATTACCATTACTATGTACCTAAATGATAGCGGAATATTGTACAACGTATTTTTACTCTGCGATTCCAGAATTGCAATCGCAAGTGGACTCAATGGTGACTCAAGCGCACGCGCTGGGTCTAAAGGCGAGCGGCGCACTACGGCAGCTGGAGCAGCGCGCGAGCTCCGCGGGGGGCGCGGGGAGCGCGGCGGCGCGCGCGGCGCGGCTGCAGGCGGCGTGCTGCCGGCGCCGCTTCGCCGCCGCGCTCGAGCGCCACCACGCCGCGCTCGCCGACCTGCGCGCCGAGCGCCGCCGCCTGCTGCATGATCAGCTCGTGCTCAGTAACTACCAGTACCTGCTTAATAAAGGATCTGTCTCAAAAACCGCCCCTAATTACCAAACTTCGTAGTGACAAGACGTGACTATCGACAATTTGGTATAAATTGCTATGTTGGCGAGTTCCAAGGTACACTGAATAGTAACTTGTCATCTGTCACTGTCAAATTATTAAATGGTGGTAAGCCCACCCTTATTAAGTTAAAACATCACAATCCTCAACGTTATTTACATAGTTATTCTTATTCTTATTGTAAACTGTTCAACTCATCCAGTACCTCCTGAACTTGATAAGTAAAACATTTCTGTTCTGCTCCAGCGCACGCGGAGATCACGGAGGAGGAGTGCGAGCGGCTCCTGGACGACAACCAGCTGCAGGTGTTCGTAGACAACGTGAGTATCCCCCGGGGGTCCTATTGTATGGTGGAGTGACTACATCAAGTTCACAAAGTACGCTGTCGGAATTTAAGGAGGATTTAAAGCGCTATAAATTTAGTCAAGGGGTCTTGGCAAATGTTATTCCTTTATTCGACACTGCTCATGCACGATCACGTTTTACAGGGGAACATACATAATTTTGAAGAACTCTATGTTCGCTAAGTAATAGTGATGTGGTGTGGCAGATTGCGTCGCAGACGGTGGCGGCGCGGCGCGGGCTGCGCGACGCGGAGGCGCGGCACGCCGAGCTGCAGCGCGTCGAGGCGGCGCTCGCCGGCGTGCGCGACCTCTTTGCGCAACTCGCGCACCTCGTCGCGCAACAGGTAAAGTATCAGGCAGGGCCTGTGCACTTCGCACTTTAGGTGTGAAGCTACAAAGTATCAGTTATTTCGGAGATCCTACATCCAAACTTACAAACTTTAAGTACCTCTTTATATTGTTTATTGGCTTTTTTAGCTGTAAGCTTATGTGACTTTTTTGAAATAAATAAATAAATAAATAAAATGAGTTCTCATTACAATCGGTACATGGTACTTACAATCGGTAAAATAGAACCCTGACCGGCAGGTCAGTATTGTTTTATAATGTCATTGTGACACAGTCATTTGTATGGTAATACAAATACAAATGACTGTGTCACAACGACATTATAGAACAATTTATTTGACACTTATAACGATTTGATTCATACGAGTAACGGCACTGTAACGCCGGTCTATGGCGGGTCTGGGTTCCATGGTGCCTTTAGTACGTTTAAGGCCTTTATTTCCTGAGCCAGAAGGATCTTATCGTAGAAAGTGAATTATAATTTTTTATTTAACGTTATTTCCGTGATCGATAAGGCTCTATCTATGGCAACTCGAAACTTAGTCTGTGATGGTACTTACGTCAAGTCATCGAGATGACTTGAGGTTCGTTGCGTGTTGCAGCAAGAGCAGATCGACAGCGTGGAGTACTTCGCGCTGCAGGCCACCGAGCACGTGGAGTGCGGCCAGCAGGAGCTGCTCAAGGGCACCGTCGTGCGCAAGAAGTCGCAGCAGGTGAGGCCCGCCCCGCCCCCTCCACGTCCACTTCCCTCGCGAGCCGCTGCAGTTGTCAGCGACACTCGGGCACTAGACTATTTACCAGGTACACTTCTGTGAACCTAAACAAACGAATGTCGACAACGTCAACTCCTATTGGTGATATCATCTTTCCCGTTGTTTGGCCGATATTTTATACCTTGAATTAATTTTCCAAGATATTAATTTTCATTTACAAGAAAAGTCAAAATTAGTCACGACATCAAAAAACTATAATCTATATATTTAATTTTACAGAAAAAAATGGGCCTGATAATTTGCTTGGCGTGCGGCGCGTTCATCGTGCTGCTCGTGCTGGTGTACACGTAGCGCCGCGCCCGCGCCGGCCGCTGGGCCTGCCTGAGAGGGCGGCGCTGGCAAACCTGCCCGAGCGCCCCGCTGCCCAGACTGGAAAGTGCTTCGACAGACACACACAGCGAACATTGCTAGACTTACATAAACTTAAGTTGTATTTAAAATGAGAAAACGCATTGACTACGGCCGAAAACGTTACCTAGAAATCTATGTATATAGATCATATATTATATATACGTCGATGGGGAGCATGAGCTCCAAATAAAAAAAATCAACGCCTAGCTGAAGGCTGGCTGGGGTAAGCGTGGGTTCACACGGCGTTGTACGGCGCGTTTTTTCCATACTACTGGGTAATTCTTCGAGGGTTTCAACCGCCCTTGGAATATATTCCTCTGGACGTACCTATTAATGACGAAATGCTGGGTGAGCTCGCTACATCGTAGACTGAATCTTCGTCCTCCAAGGGCAAGAGTTAGTCAAGAGCAAACCAATATAAAAAAAGCTTTGGATGCTATTTTCAGTTATCTTGTAGAGTGCCTGACTTCTACAAAATAACTGGAAATGCTATCGTAATCTACATGAAATTCGACATAAATGCGTCCAGAGGACTATTCCTATGAACGGTTTAAACGCTCAAAGAATTACCCTAATATTATCGAACAGCAACCGAATACGGTAAGAATTGTATGGAAAAACCGTGCAGTGCAATTTCATGTGAACGGGGGGTGACTTGACCGCGACTTGTTCGTCGCTCGGTAATCCAAACCTAGTCATGCACCTAGTCCGTAACGAAAGAGACGCACGAAGCAACCAGCGACAATACGAGTCGTGCTAGCCGTCCTCACCGAGAGCATTGTTACCCGAGCATTTGTAAACGAGCAATAATTTCAATAATTTGTAAGCTTTGTACGCTCGGCTCAACGTCCACACCACTCGAATATTCGACGCCGAATGCTCACTACACGCGAATGCTCTCAGTCAGAACGCTCCTTTACGTAAAATATACATAGATATGTATTCTATCTTACCTCTAAAGTAAGGTAAGGTAAGGTAAGGTAATGTAAGGTAAGGTAAGGTAAGGTATCTTGTTATTATTCGGTCTTTTAAATTGTAATAGCGCGAAATCCGCGAACTGGTCGCGTTTGAGGAGAGGATGTCGCCACCTTAATAATTATTATTATTTATAGGTAATTTTAATAGTAATATATTGTATTTTATTACATTAAATAATTATTCTACTAATTTAAAACCTTTTTTATTGTTTATTTGCTGAATATGATTACCAGTGGCCGGAATAGGTTGAGCTAATTTACCTTAACTTGACGCATGTTCATTCATGCGTGAGTGAGATGGGAACACACTATTGAACGAACATGCATCAAGTTTATGTAAATTAGATACCTACCTATTCCGGCCACTGATAATTACACACAAGGTACAATTCGTAAACAGCCACATTAGTTAAAAACTGTTTCGCAACTGGATACGCCCAACTCAGAACAATGAGGTATACCTTATCTATGTTCAAATAGGAAAGAACTTATGTTATAGAAAAAAAAAAAGAATAAAACTTCTGTATTACTTCTTCCTAAAAAAGTGACAACCGTCTACCGTCAAGCCGTAAGTATACATACAAGTAGTATATTATCTGATCAAGCGGACTACTTCCTTGTTTACCGATGACAACATTTAAAATAAACCGTCCTTCGACGATTTAATACTCAACATTTTTAAATATGTTTTAATTCGCGTCAATGTTTCATACAATTACATTCGGTTATAGCTTCACTTATTTGGTTTGACTTATCAACAATAGATGTCGCTACCGGTTTAGATTTTTTCTTAAATAAAACTAATTTGTTTGTTTTAAATTGTTGCATATGGTAGGAACCAATCATGAGAAACCACCAAAATACTCAACAAACGTAACTTAAGTAAGTAAATTCAATTTAGAATTAATTGAACACAAACTCGAGTTTAGTATTTTTACTCACCAGTAGATGGCGCCACATGTCCCGAATTTTACTAGGACCCAATACTAGGCTAGGCTAGGTGCGCCATCTAGCGGACACGAGGCATGCTTTGTATTTAAAAGACTATTTAAATAAATGGCCCCAGTTATCTTGCTAAAAAAACAAGATTGTAATTTTAGAAGCTAATGCTGTACGAGACATACTGAACATTAATTAAATAAACCACTAAATAATAACGCCACCTCCGTGTTAGTTTAAGAATTTATTTAACATTCAGTTTTCAGTGTCATTGACTCACAATTTCATCGGAAACGACAACTCTGCTACAGCGCATAATAAATCTGCGCTGCTAGCCGTCATTGGTGTGCAAGTGACGATTTTTATTTAACAGAGCGTTAAAAGGTTACGTTTATAAAAAATATAATCAGATTCACTTTTTCAAGATGTTTTGTCGTATCTGTAAGTCTGTTTGAAACCAATATAGGCAGTTATTCAATGGTTATTTCCCATTATAAGAAGGTTTTTTTTTATTGTTTCTTTATACAGGGTTACCTACTGGTTACTCGACGTATTCCTGACAGGAGCCGATAGAGGAGCTAATATGCAACAAAAATGACTCCCTATATGTATGGGCGAAAATCAACAGTTTTCAAAACTTTTGAATGTTAAGTTTTTTTTTCGGTTTTACACTTAAACTAAGCTAACGCAATCAAAAAAATTACAAAAAAAAATTATTAACTACGACAGTATACGGATATAATTAGGTAATTTACATGATACGTTTCAAACAATGTTGTCTAGGTTAAAAAACGTCCATAACTCTACACATACAAGTTACCTGAAAAACTTGCCCATCTAACAGCTATCCAAAAAATATAGAAAACTTAAAAAAAAATTAAAATAAAATGGTATTAAGTATTGAATTTGAATTTGAATTAAGGTATTAATGTTAATGTAGTTCTTAATAAACGGCCTATGGAGCCAATCTATGTCGCGGGATTCCACGGGCGTGTTACCCGGCGCCATTGGTGAAACCGTCTTTTGAACAGACGTTTGAAACGAAGAATAACAGTAAGCATCCCCATCTAATTACAGCACCCGATTTATGTATTTTTAACCGACTTCAAAAAAGGAGGAGGTTCTCAATTTGACTGTTTCTTTATGTTTGTTATCCGATTACTCCGTCAATTGAGGACCGATTTTGAAAATTCTTTTTTTGTTTGAAAGGATATACTTTCGTAGTGATCCCACTTTCACCAAGTCAGAATCTGATGATTTGATCCATGAGAAATCGAGGAAACTCCTCAAAAGCTATTGGCACACATATAGCGATTTTGGTATTACCTGCATGACCTTAAAAATTGCATTACAAAAGCACCTGTTGGTGAAGAGAACCTGATGATGAAGCCCAGAGATCACCACCGGAACTCCTTAGTCGTAAGTGATTGACGCCAGCAATGAGATTTCTTTATAAAAAAAAAAAAAGATATTTATTCAGTAAGTAGGCCGCACGGGCACTTTTACACTTCAAAATCTACCAGCGCTTCCCAAGAGGAGACCACTGCTGAGAAGAAGCGCCGCAAGAAACTCAACAGTTAGTCATTTTTTAAATAAAAATATAACAATGATACTACTTATTCTAGCATTATATAAAACTGTAAAAATAATATTAAATATATATCTGCGTAGTTTTGCAGGAAAACATGTCAGAATGACTACGAGAAAATAAATATATGTGAGGTATATATACAGTTTCGACATGTCTTCCTACATAAACCGTGTCCCCTAGACAAGATACAGCGTTTACATGATTTTTATGAGGTATGTACGAGTAGTAGGTAAGCTATTGAACATTAAACATTAGTTAATTTTCTGGTTTAGGCCAAGCATTTTTGTCCGTTAGATAGTCCTCGACCCTATAGTACGCCTTTAACATCAACGACTTTTTCAAGTAATTTTTAAGTGCTGGAAGGGGTAACTCTAAAACTACGTCGGGTAATTTAAGAAGAATTATTTGAAGATTATGACAATATGAAGCTACTTTTATACTCATTGTAATGCATGTGGTGAAGTGGAACTGATAGTGAAGTAAGTACCGGGAGAACTCCTTAATGATTAAGGCTCTGCATTTTGGACAGCGACATTTTGTAAAGGGTGATGAGAGATATTGGTATTAAGTAGGCTATTGTTTTTTAATGTGATGTTTATGTGCATTATCACATAATAACATAATAATATTGGGTACTTGGTAGTATTGGGTAATACTTAATCCATGAAACAAGCGGCCTTTTGAGAGACACTCGGGAAACACCACCACGTATACAACTGCTCAAATAAAATCGGATCCAGGAATTTCAAAACATATGTTGACACGTCAGAAACAAAAACGGTAATGACAAAAAACATTATTCACGAGCCGAACTACCAGAATTCAAATTTCAAAATAAAAAGATGAGTATAACCAGCCTTGCATTTGGCTAAACGGTTAAGACAATAAGTATCAAATCCAAGTGAGTTTTTGAAGACGGTTTTTTTTGGTAAAATATTTAAAAACAAAAAAATATTTAAAAATTATAAAACTAAAAAAAGAATTAAAACAAAAAGGTATTAAGTATTAAGGTATTAATGTTAATGTAGTTCTTAACAAACAGCATATGGAGCCATTCTAAGTCGCGGGAATTCACGGGCGTTTTAACCGGCGCCATTGGTAAAACCTCTTTTTTTTTTTTTTTTTTTAACAGAAGTTCAAAGCGAAGTATAACAATATGCATCCCTATCTAATTACAGCACCCATTTTATGTATTTTATTTTAAATCGCAATTATTATTATTATTATTTTTTTTTTTTATTCTGTTCCTTATTTTTTTTTAATTTGTTCGCAAGTTGTTGTTTTACTAATAATAGTAAAATTCTTGATTTTGGACCACAAAAGTCCATAGTCGTAGTCATATTTTATTGCCTTATGTTGTAGTCACAAAGATCTTAAATTCTATTACATGGATCAACATAACCCCTGTAAGGGCACTGCAATTACTCAGCTTAATTAAATTGCCTAATTAACTTACCATAATATGATTAGTAAATTTCTTAAGACGCTAGGTTAGTAAAACCTTACCAAAACTTATTTTATGTAATAACTTGGGCTACGCCCTTGATTTGTCCTATCCAGAACTTTAGGATGGGACAATAAAACCTCCCAGCATTCGCATTCAGAATGCTGTTGGGGCTATGTCTCACTCGACTCAACAACGACACTGTCTTTTTCCGTAAGACTGCCTGACAACAGTCCGTTTGACCATACCTTGCTCTCTACTACAATAGATGGCAGGACATGTCCTAAGTTTTGTTGTAATATTGTCTGGAAATGGTAAAATGGTGGTGGTGGTTTCTTTTGCGGCACAAAGGCTATGGTCTCCCATGTTACGCTATACGCGGCGTCTGACGTAAGCGTCAACGTTTTCAATACATTCTGCGTTGTGCGTTGCGTTCAGACGTCGATTGGAAGTATTGAAACGTTGACGCTAACGTCAGACGCCGCGTATAGCGTAAAATAGGAGACCATAGCCTAAAAGTTACCCTTTCCCCTTTCCCCTTTCCCCATTTCCCCTTTCCCCTTTCCCCTTTCCCCTTTCCCATTTCCCCTTTTCCCCCTTTCCCCTTTCCCCTTTCCCTTTTCCCCTTTCCCCTTTCCCCTTTCCCATTTCACCTTCCTTCCCTTTCCCCTTTCCCCTTTCCCCTTTCCCCTTTTCCCTTTCCCCTTTCTCATTTCCCCTTCCTACCCATTCCCTTTTCCCCTTTCCCCTTTCCCCTTTCCCCATTCCCCTTTCCCCGTTCCCCTCTCCCCTCTCCCCTCTCCCCTTTCCCCTTTCCCCTTTTCCCTTCCCTCCTTCCCCCTTCCCCCTTCCCCCTTCCCCCTTCCCCCTTCCCCCTTCCCCCTTCCCCCTTCCCCCTTCCCCCTTCCCCCTTCCCCCTTCCCCCTTCCCCCTTCCCCCTTCCCCCTTTCCCTTTTCCCCTTTCCCCTTTCCCCTTTCCCCTTTCCCCTTTCCCCTTTCCCCTTTCCCCTTTCCCCTTTCCCCTACCTTCCCTTTCCCCTTTCCCCTTTCCCCTTTCCCATTTCCCCTTCCTTCCCTTTCCCCTTTCCCCTTTCCCCTTCCCCCTTCCCCCTTCCCCCTTCCCCCTTCCCCCTTCCCCCTTCCCCCTTCCCCCTTCCCCCTTCCCCCTTCCCCCTTTCCCTTTTTCCCCTTTCCCCTTTCCCCTTTCCCCTTTCCCCTTTCCCCTTTCCCCTTTCCCCTTTCCCCTTTCCCCTTTCCCCTTTCCCCTTTCCCCTTTCCCCTTTCCCCTTTCCCCTTTCCCCTTTCCCCTTCCTTCCCTTTCCCCTTTCCCCTTTCCCCTTCCTTCCTGTTTCCCCCTTCCCCCTTCCCCCTTTTCGCTTCCCTCCTTCCCTCCTTCCCCCTTCCCCCTTCCCCCTTCCCCCTTCCCCCTTCCCCCTTCCCCCTTCCCCCTTTCCCCTTTCCCCTTTCCCCTTTCCCCTTTCCCCTTCCTTCCCTTTCCCCTTTCCCCTTTCCCCTTTCCCCTTTCCCCTTTCCCCTTTCCCCTTTCCCCTTCCTTCCCTTTCCCTTTTCCCCTTTCCTCTTTCCTCTTTCCCGCCTTTCCTCTTTCCCCTTTCCCCCTTCCCCTTTCCCCCATCCCCTTTCCCCCTTTCCCCTTTCCTCTTTCCTCTTTTCCCCTTTCCTCTTTCCCCCTTCCCCTTACCCCATTCCCTCTCCCCATTCCCCCCTTTCCCTCTTCTCGATCCTCTCTTCTCTCTCTATCCCCCCCCCCCCATCTGGCCTCTTCGCTCACCCCTGTCCCCTGTCCCCTTTCCTATTAGTAGTCAAAACACTCGCCCTTCCCTCAGGTTAAAATAAACTTCCCTTTCTAGAAAAATGGTTAAATTAAATACCAAAGAACACGATAGATGGCGGTACCTGTCGATTAACTCACGCAATCGTTTACTCCACCGAAATATACTAAGTCAGAGTAAACATTGCTTCTTACCTTCGGTAGGTTAGGTTAGGTTTTTTTTTTTTTTTTTTTTTTTTTTTCTCGGTCTATTTCCTCCAACATGATCGGAGCCTATGTTAGCTGTTTCCTTTCATACCAGTTCTCGCTTTTATGCTTCTCGTACTTTCATTCTTCATTCTATGTCTTTCTTTCATCCTTCATCGTTTTCTCTTAGGGTCGGGACAGACCTTCTATTCTATTCTTTCTAATTCTATCATGGTTTTGGGGTTGATTTATTTATTGGGTAATAAGTCAAGACTCTGTTTTTCTTTATGATGTTGGTACAATTCTCTTGATGTTTCTTAAATTCTATGCTTTACTTTCTATACTTAATTCCTAAGTCTAACTTATTACATTTTATTTGTTACATATGCTATGATATCATGTACATAGTCCATTTGTGTTGGTATCTTATTATGTCTTTATCTCGGGACATGCCTTCTGTTTTATTATATCTAGGCTTGGGGTGATATATTTATTGGGGTAATAAGTTAATGCTCTGTTTGTGCTTACATTGGTGTATCAAAATCCTTAATAATCCTTAATATCTATGTCTTATTTTCTATACATACTTCCTAAGTCTAGTTTATTACATTTTATTTATATTATATGATATCTTGTATATACTCATTATATATTAGTATCATATTTTTCTTAATCTATCTTATTTCTATTTTTAACTATATTTACTATTTTCTTACAATAACTTAAGAATACTTTTCTATTTCTACCCCTTATAATATGGGGTAGGTTTCCTATTTCAAATTTTTCATCTAGTTGTTGTTCAACATTGTGTCTCTCTCGGGCAAAAACAGGGCAATGCAGAATCAGATGTTCCACGGTTTCATCCGTTCCGGGTTCGCAAGTGCACGATGGACTCTCCTTGCACTTGAATCGGTGCAGGTACGAGGAGAATCCACCGTGTCCCGTTAGTATCTGCGTGGTCAGTCCGTCAATTTCGATTTGGCGCGTGATGTTGTATGCCGCAAGAGCATCCGGGAAAAACATTTTAGTTACGGAGGCCGTTTCCTCCGTTTTATACCTCTTGTCCCATTCGCTCAGCGTATCCATTCGGATGTTACGCTTTACAAATGAGACCGGGCAGAGATCGTATTCCGGCCTTCTGTTTGATCGTAGAGCGGCCTCTTTTGCGAGTTGGTCGGCTCTCTCGTTCCCCTCCAATCCGATGTGCGCTTTAATCCAAAACAGGGAAACTTCCTTGTTTTGGAGTTTACAATATCTGATGTTTTGTCTTGTCTTGACTGCAAGTGGATGGGGGGAACAAGGGTTGGTGACAGTTTCGAGTGCCGCTCTAGAGTCGCTGTATATTCCGAAAGAAACTCCGCTGTGTTTTCGCACGACTTCGGATGCTTTACTTAGAGCTAATAGCTCAGCCTGGTACACAGTGCAGTATGTTGGCAAAGTAAATTTGTGGGCCTTAACCTCCGCGGTACTGTCCCAAACGGACACCGCCGCCCCGACTCTGCCCTCAATCTTACTGCCGTCTGTGAATACTCGTATGCCATAGTTACTATGGTGGGAGTATTGTTCCTCATTTGCCAAGCTACTAAACTCCAGCCCTATTTGTTCCGTGGGGTGAGGGGCCTGTAATGCCGGTGTCATCCTCTCGACTTCCCTGCCGGCCAGTTCTTGTCTTGGGGCTCCCCTTTTGGCTTCATATAGAGCAGCTGCTTCTCGAATCCGGAGGTCAAGGGGGAGTGTGCCCGTCAGCAAGAGAGCCGAGTTTAATGACACCGTGCGATAGGCCTTGCACATTTTTTGCGCGAATCCCCTTTGGATTGCATTTAACTTTTTTCGTACCCCAAGTTTTTCGGCTGCTGGTGCCCATGCTGCGGCGGCATACATTATCACTGGTTCCACCGCTGCGGTATAGATGGTCCGTATGACTCCAGGGCTCAATCCCCAGCTCACGCGTGCCGCTCTGGTTAACAACTTGTAGACTCCCGCGGCTTTTTTGCATACGTTTGAGACGTGAGAGTTGAATGTCAGCTTGTTGTCGATGGTCAGCCCAAGGATCTTAATTTCCGGAGACATTTCGATATCGACTCCTCCCATGCTCAGGCGTGGTGTGTCGAATTTTAGCTTCCTGGTTATTACCATTGCGCTAGTTTTGTGTGGTGCAAATTTTAGCTTGTTTTCGGCACCCCACGCCTGAACATGTTCGAGGGCGATACTAGCCTGCCTCTCGATCTCTTGGGCCTTCTCTCCGTCAAAAAGCAGCACTACGTCGTCCGCGAAAGCCTGACAGTAGAACCCTTTGCTCTCCAGTAACTTAAGGAGCGGGTCCAGCAGCAGGTTCCATAGGATTGGTCCACCTATGGATCCTTGGACGCATCCTTTTTCGGTGCTCCTTTTATGCGTCGCTCCCGCGTACCGGACCTCCACCATTCTCTCACTGAGGTAGCTGCTGATGACTCGCCTCAAGTTCACGGGACACTCTTCCTCTGCCAGTCTGGTTTTTATTACTGGCCACCAAGCACTATCGAAGGCGCCCTCTATGTCTAAAGAGACCAATGTGACCAGTTTCTTTTGTGTCAATTTGTTGCGGATGTGCTTTATTAGCGTGACGAGGGCGTCTTCTGTGCTTTTTTGTGGCATAAAACCATACTGCCGAGTGCTGATCCGAGGTATTATGTGGTACTTGAGGCGATTCATCAACATCTTCTCATATGTCTTGCCTAGTACGGGCAACAGTCCGATTGGTCGGTGAGATTTTGGCGTGGTGTAGGAGTTTTTACCTGGCTTCCTTAGCACAACTACCGTCGCCTCTTTCCAGATCTTTGGGAAGTAATGGTATGTCATGCACTTATTAAGGAGAGCCAGAAAGTATTCGGGGTCCACCTTTACCGCATGGGAGCATATATCAGCTGTGAAGCCGTCGGCTCCGGGGGCCTTCTTGGGGTTGAAAGATTTTAAAGCAATGTTTAGTTCTTCCAGCGTAAACGGGGGGTCATGTTCACCATGGTCACCATCGTTTACCGTGTCTGCTAGGGATCTTATGTGCTTGTGTTTTATGGTATCGCTGTCTTTTGTGTCTTTTGGGTAGAAGGTTTCTGCCAAAAGTCTAGCGGAGCCTTCCGCATCCAATGTCTTGTCCTCTTTCGTCAGCGGTAGATCTTCTTCCCTACGCGTTACCCTTCCGATCACCCTGTAAATCCCTTCCCACATTCCTTCCTTGTCTTGCTTTCCACAGAAGTCTTTCCAGCTTTGTTCGATCGCTTCTTTGACAGCTAACTCATACTTCTCTTTTTCTTTCAGATATAGATTGACTACCGTCTGTCTGCGGTTTGGTGCTGCATTCCTGATTCTTCGTTTTCGGGTGGCGACTTCCTTCTTCAGGGCTGCGAGTTGCTCGGACCACCACGGAATAGTAAGCGTTTCTTTTTTCTTTTTATTCGGTATTGTTAGTTTACATGTCTCTGTAATTGCTGTGGTGTATTCCTGTACTGTCAGTTCTAAGTCTGTCGTGTTGTCTATTTTGTCTAGTTCGTCTCTTGTTAGTTTTTTGTCACGCATAATTTGGGGCAATTTCTCATGAAATTGCTCCCAGTTTGCTTTCCTTGTGTTATAGAGTCTTGTCGTCCTGTCTATACTTGTACCTGTCGATTTTTGTAGGTTAATACCGAAAGTTATTCCGTTGTGGTCCGAGCAAGTGAGTGCTTCCAGCACTCTCCACCCGTCTACTAGCTCCAGGATATCTTCGGAGCACGCTGTCACGTCGACATGGCTACTATATCTTACTCCTCCACGTATGGTATCGAAAGTCGCGATGTCACCGCTGTTTAAGACTTGTAGGCCCATTTCCAGGAGTCCTCCGCTCAGCTGTTCTCCTCTGTGGTCCTCCTCTCCGCTACCCCACCAGATACTCTTTGCGTTTGCATCTCCTCCGACTACAAGTTTTCCTTTTGCCATTTTGTTAATCCCTTTTAGTTGTTCCAGGTACGGCTCTATGGGTTTGTCGGGCTCAAAGTAGTAGGATGCGAGGATAACTGCCCAGGCTCTGGTTCGGATCGTGACCACCACGATGTTATTGGTGGTCAGTTCTGGGTGTTGCAGTACATCGATATTATTGTCCATTACTGCGATTGATGCCTTTACAGTACCGTCTTCGGTGCCAGAGCTCTGGTAGATCCTCACTCCTCTGTAGCTCTTCATTTTTCTTATGTTTCCGACATAGGGCTCCTGCATCAGTACAACTGCTACTTTTCTATTTTGGGCTTCCAGTAGCACTTCGTCTGTGGCCTGTTTGCTCCGTCGGAGGTTTGCCTGGATGATTTGGTATCTGGTGGTGTCCCTTGTGTCAACTTTAGCAATAAGAGGTTGAGGCTCTGGCTATGGAGTCCCATTTTATTCTTATGGGGCATGCCTTGTTGAATGCATTGTGGCTGCAGTTTTCTATTTTGGCCCGCTTGCAGTTTATGCATTCTGGCGCGGTCCCGAGCACCCTGTCCGGGCATTCAGCGCCCAGATGCGGTCCACCACAGTGGCTGCAGACGTCCTCCGTCTCTTTGCAGAATCTGCGGCCATGCCCATAGCCCAAGCACCTCGAGCACTGGACCAGGGGGGATTGATCTTCTACATGTACCCTCTGCAGGTCTATTCGCAGCTTTTGTTTTTCCGTAGCCCTCCTCCATATAGTGGGGGAGGCCGTCAGGATTATGTCGGTGGTATGCGGGTTTCGTGTCCTCTTGCGGTATTTTATTTCTGCTCTGTCCTCTTCGTTGCCTAAGCCGCGGAAGACCTCTGGGTTTTGATTTTTGAGGGCCGTCATCACCTCTTCGTCGCTGTGCCTCGATAGTACGCCCTTGAGTATCAGCAGTGGGTCTCTATTTTGGACTTCTTCAACTACGAGGTTGACTCCTGCTGTTTCCAGCCTCTCTTTTATTTTTCTTCTATCTTCCTTCGTCTCGCACCCCATTACTACCTTCCTATCTTTTGCTTTCCTTACTCTTTCTACTTTGATCCATCCCTCCTTGGCGTTTACCGCCTGTCTCACTCTTTCCATTACCTCTTCTCCCGTATCCTGCTCATTCGTGGATGTTACCACTACGGAGTGCAGCGCGGTCCGCTCCGGTGTGCCGCCAGCCCTTGGTAGTCTCGCTGCTACACTCGCGTAGGATGCCTTTTCTATGGCTTCTTTCTGTCCCTCTATCTGTTTTTGGAGTTCCTCCATTCTCTTTTCGTTTTCTTTAAGGAGTCTGTTATTTTCTCTCAATGTCTCCATCATCCATTTATTGTGTCTTTCCTTCTCATTTTCACTCTTGTCTTGTTTCTCTACTTCTTCTATAAAGTTCGTTTGTGTCATTACTTCCACTCTTCTTCTTTCACTCTCTTTCCCCATATCTTTTTCTAACCTTCGTGCCGCCGGCACTGTTTTGGTTAAGTCATATAGCCGGTCCAGGGCCTTTTTTACTTCCAGCTTAATATCTTTTCTCAAGTTTTGGAATCTGCCGAGGTTTTCCAGGCCTTTCCTGTGGACCTCGGCAGCCTCCGCCACTCTGCTTGAGTACACTGCCTCAGCCTCATTTGTTGTTTTAATGGGACTGGGGGTGGGGGGGTTTTTTCTCGTTTTTGTCACTGTAACGGCCCCCATGGCCTGCTGTTGTGGTTGTTGTTTAATTTTTTGTTTTTGAGGTGTCACCTGGGCCGTCAATGTCGCCTGGGATGGGGGTTTGGAAGATGGTCCCGGTATGCCGGACTCCCATTCCCCGATGCTGCGCCTCACCTTGGAGGGTGGTGTCTCGCCAGCTTTTTCTGCTTTTGTCGGTGTTTGGGAGTTTTGGGAGTTTTTATTTGCGGGAGTTCTAATTCCGAACATGTTGGTAGATTTAATACGCTCTTTATAGGGTGTAAATAATACAAGTAAGGTTTGTATAAGTTATATAATCTTAAACTATATTATTTTACTTTCTCAATAGAGACAAGTAAATGTCTTTGGGGGCACCAATAAAGCTTCGCCCCGAGTTTGCCAGAGAGAGACAAAGTCAATTTTTTGGGTGTTAATAAATATCATAGAGTCAGAGACTCTGTCTCAGTTTGCTGCCAGAGCAAATGGTCGGGGTTTAATTACAAAATGTCTAGGCAAACAAATACAAACAAATACACGAGAAACAAATAAAAGAAAAGAAAAAGGAAAATGTAGAGTCGTAGACTCTGTCGGTATTTGTGGGTACCACTTTTTAAGGTGCCAGAGCACCTCCCGGAGTCAGAAATATCAATTTTACGCCAAAAAATTTTTCGACTCTATATAGAGTCGTTTTTTGGGGTCCAACTTAAAGGTCTCTCCAAGCCCTTTCCAACAAACCCAAACACGGCTATATTGTCCCCAGGGGGACCGGAGTAATGGGCTCCCAAAGATTCTGGTATCTCCCCAGGCTGGATACCGAAATTCGGTATCTTGCCGTATCTCCGGAACCGCTGGCCCAAAACGCTCGTGATTGGGCTCGTTGTTCTTGGTTTGACGTTTCCCGTCCTCTGGGCCCACTTTTAGATTAAAAATTTCTGGTCTTCGGGAGGCGCCCGAGACCCAAAATATTAGGCAGAGTATGGTCTGCACTTACCCCCAGTGGAAATCCCGAATTTCTACTATCTCCCGTTTGGGAGATATTCAAGTTTAAAAATTTTCAAAATGGCGGCCGAACTGTCAAAGCTTGACTTTGAAGGGCGATATCTCCCTTTCTGGTGGTCGTAGAAATTTCGGACTTCGACTTTTTATGTGAAGCCGGACCTTTCCTATCGCCTGGTACCGCTTTCAGAGTCCTGTAAATTTAGGGCCCCGATTTGCCTGAAACCTGAGAAATGGGGTAGATGTTTGTGCCCTTATGCCCTTTCCAAAATCCGCAGGCTTCCAGGACCACTGGTTGCCGAGATATTGAGATGTAAAGAAAAACAAGATGGCCGCCGAAGTGTCAAAGTCAAACTTTGGCGGCTTATATCTCTGCAACCAATGGTCGTAGAGAGTCCGGACCTTCACTACTAGGTGTGGCTTGGTCTTTTCTTTCCTCTGAAAGCGGTCTCAGCTCAAAATAAAAATTTTCGAGATTTTGGGTTTTTACCCAAAACAAAGTGTTGAGCGACTTATTCTATGACTTTAGGAAAAAGTCCGGGTCTTCTAAGTCAAGCCGTTCATGAGAAATTCCGATTTTAAAAAAGATACCAAAATTTTTAAAATGGCGGATTTTCGGTATCCCGCGGTTTTTAGAGATGGGAAGTTCGCGTTTGGGCTTTTCGGAGTTGGAATATATATAGTAAAACTATTTACGTTGTCAAAAAACAATAATAATTATTAATTTTTGAATTATGGCCAAAAAACACTCAAAATTCGGTATCTCCAAAACGGCTTGACGAAAAAATTTTCAAAAAATCGCAAAATGTAGAAGAAATAACAGGTCACAGTACACATATAAAAAACAATGAAAAAATGATTAAAAAATATAAAATTTTCCTAATTTAGTGATTTTTCAAGAAAAAGTCAATAAATCACTGATATTTGTCCAAAAAATGTTGAGTTTTTGCAGTCACAGTCTACGTCCTAGCGCGCAACGGAATCTTCAATAAAAACTATATGGTCTGCCTGAAGTTTCAAAGTTATTGTCTTGCAAACTTTAGTTTTTGTAAATTTAATAACTTTAAAAATATAAGTCCAAAAATTTAAAACAATGTACCGGGCGGGTCCAGGTGGTGAGGGCCTTGATCCTGCTGAGTTTGGTGCTCGTAGCTAGTCTCCTTCTTGGAGCACGCCGCCACGTGGTACTTGTTTTTTTGTCAATTGTGCTTCGGTGGATGGTCGGAGAAGCTCGGTCAAAAGCTCGGAGCGTAGGTCTCAGCAAGACGCTTTCAACGGTGTATCGCAGTGCTACCGCACTGCGACTGGTCACGTTGTAATTGCACTTTTACACTGTTTAACCTTAAAATTAGCACTCTCGAGTCACTTTCTCACTTTCTCTTCACTTTCCGGCTAATTTCACATGCACCAGTACACGCGCGACGTCTGCCCGCAACTTTTGGTGTAACTTTCGTTAAGATACGAGTAGAAAAACCTATTTTTTTGATTTTTCTGCTGCGGAACGACCGATTTTCGTGGCGCTCGGGGTGGCGGATGGAGCGCAACTGGTTAGGTTAGGTTAGGTTAGGTTAGGTTAGGTTAGGTTAGGTTAGGTTAGGTTAGGTTAGGTTAGGTTAGGTTAGGTTAGGTTAGGTTAGGTTAGGTTAGGTTAGGTTAGGTTAGGTTAGGTTAGGTTAGGTTAGGTTAGGTTAGGTTAGGTTAGGTTAGGTTAGGTTAGGTTAGGTTAGGTTAGGTTAGGTTAGGTTAGGTTAGGTTAGGTTAGGTTAGGTTAGGTTCCCAATGGTAGCATCCTCGTGCAACCCATGGCGCCCCCCATTAACAGCAGCGAGGGTAAACGCCGGAGTGGTTTTAGACGGTAGGCTCCTCCCTCTACTCTCATGTGAGAGTGGGGGGAGGAGAGAGTCCGTCATACCCCCCCGTATATGGTCAACCCTAGGCCGGGGGATGATGCGTAACGCATTTCCACTCCGTCAAAAAAAAAAAAAAAAAAAAAAAAGGTTAGGTTAGGTTAGGTTAGGTTAGGTTAGGTTAGGTTAGGTTAGGTTAGGTTAGGTTAGGTTAGGTTAGGTTGAGGTTGAATTTTGGGTGTTTTTGTATGGATCATTGCGATTTTCGGAGACAATTTCTAACGAATTTTTGGCTATCGATATCGGTTTTTGATTCTGCTCTATCTTGTGACTTGGCTTATTTATTTTGGATTTTGTGTTTTGCTCTTGATTGGTTTTTATTTGTTTGTTTACGTTTTTTTGACGTAAAAAAGTCGGTGTTGCCGTTGTTGTTTTGAGCCCTTTTCAGGGCTAGCACATAGCGGCAATAGTCGTCTTTACCGTAGGGAAGGTTCGGTAGTTTTCGGAATTTTATTTCGGGAAATATCGAATTTTCAAAAAAGTGTAAATTCACACCCTAAACTTCTTTGAAATTTAGGGTTTGTTTACATTTTTACTTTTTAGTTTAGTCGGTGTTGCCGATATCCCACCTTGCTCAGTTTTTGGGCGGGGATAGCGGTGACGGTCCCGCAAACTATAGGGTTGGTCCCGTAATTGTCAGATTACGGAACCCTTAGTTTTTAATTTTTTAAAATTTTGCGTTTTTTAACAAAAATTTTAAAAAATTATTTCCACTTTTTACTTTTTGAGTAAAAATTTTGACTGGGTTGTGGTGGTCGAAATAATTTGTAATTAGCAGTACAGGTAGCGCATTTCCCCCTTTACACTTTGCTGAAGGATTTGTAATTTCCTAACGTTCCGTCTGGAAATTGCAAATTTTCGCAGGTGGGGAGGGAGAAATTTTTTTAGTTGATAATTTTTTCAAATTTTTGGTTTTTTGTTTTTTGGCCTTTTCTTTTCATTTTTGTATTTGGGGGTAGTAAAGTAAGGGTGTCAAAAAATAGAGTAAAAATTACTCTATTTTTTGACATTTTTCTTTTTTCGCTGCGACCTCGGGAAGTGGGCCAAATTCGGGGGGAAAGTTTTAAAACATTGCTAATTGCCTTCATCAGGCGCTGAAGGCAATTTAGTATTAGGTCGTTGAGATCCGACTCCCACTTGACCGTTTTAAGTTAGGTTAGGTCGTAACTTCGGTCTGGGTGAGCGGATCTCGACCAAACTTGGTGGAGGGAGGGCCGGGGCCACCATGGCCACGCCCTCAAGTTTTGGGGGACCCCCCTCGGAGGGGGGGGGCTCTGACTCCGACTTGGAGTCAGAAAATGACTACTTGGAACCGGAGGACTACCTGCCGGTTCCCTCGGGGTCGAAGAGGACCCATGAGGACGAGGGGGGGGCCCTCGCGCCTGATCACCTACCCAAGGTGAACACGGCGCGCAGGGGGAAGCCCAAGGGGGCATATTCGGGGCTGTCTGCGGCCAAGGCAAAGCTCGCCCTAATCGAGCCTCGGTTCGAGGAGAGGCAGGACGCCGCCGCGGCCAGATACCTGCGGGACTTCCCCGCACTCCGCTCGAGGAGGGGCGAGGAGGGGAAGGGGGGAAGGGGGGTAGAAGCCGGGGGGGAGCGGTCGCGATCGCAGTCGCCCTCCCGTGCTGGCTCTCCCTCACCGTCGGGCGGCCAGGTGGATCGGCAGTATGCCGATCCCATAGAGGTGGCCCGAACATCGGCGAGGGACATTCTAGAGGGGGCCCGAAAATCGGGCAACCTGAAGGGGGAGGTGTGGGGCCTATTTAATAGGTCCTGCAGAGCCATCTTGGCGGCCATGGACGAGGTGGAGGCCGCCAAGGCCGAGGGCGAGGAGATCCGCATCCTTAAAGCGGACAATAAAAGGATGCGGGAGCAGCTCGCCCTGCTCACCGCGGAGACCAAGGCGCTCAGGACCGCCTTCTCCGAGCGCCAGGCCCCGGCTCCCCCCCCTCCACCAGTGCAGTTCTCCACGGAGGAGCTGGTGGAGGCAATAGAGTGTATGAAGAGGGACCTCTTCCTCAGTTTGGGCAACATGGTAAATGCCCGAATTGAGGAAGTGAGTCGCCGCCTTCCCCCGGAGCCCCCGCTCCGCCCCCCGCTGGCAGCCGACAGAAAGGCTACAGGGTCCGCCCCCCCGCCGCCCCCCCCCAAGACGAAGGCCACGAGGCCTACCCCGCCGCCCATGCCACAGCCCGAGCCTGAGGCGAGGGCCAGACTGGGGGATGGGAGGCCTAAGGCCGCCAAGAAGGCGGCACCCCCCGCCCGCAAGGCAGCGCCCAACGCCCCTGCGGCCAAGGCGCCCAGGCCTGCCGCAGCCCCGGCTGCCGCTCGGCCTTCGCAGGGCGTACCCGGCCCCTCAGGCCGAATACCGCCTCCGCCCGCGCAATGGTCGGAGGTGGTAAAAAAGGGAAAAGGCAAGGGGAAGGCCAAGACCTCCCCCCCCCCGGCCAGAAAGGCAGCGCCAAGACCCGCGGCGCTGTCTGCCCCCAAGACGGCGGCGGTGGTGGTGACGTTAAAGAAGGACGCCACCACCACGTTGCAGGCCACCATGGCTAAGGCCATTCAGGGCCTTAGCCTGCAGGAGGTGGGCCTGCAACATGTGCGGGTCCGGACCTCGGCGACCGGGGGCAGGGTCATCGAGGTCCCAGGGGGGGATAGCGGCCGGACCGCCGATAAACTGGCGGAACGGCTGCAAACAATAGTCGGGGACGTGGCGAACATTAGCCGCCCCGTCAAGATGGCCGGCCTCCAGGTCGCCGGGCTCGATGAGTCGGCGACCGGGGAGTCGGTGGCGGAGGCGGTTGCCAAGGCGGGGGGCTGCGCGACGGCCCAGGTAAAGGTTGGGGCCGTCCGCAGGCTGTACGACGGCACTGGATCGGTCCTCGTCCAGTGCCCCGTGACCTGCGCGATCGCGCTGCAGAGGGCGGGTCGGATCCTGGTGGGTTGGGCCTCCGCCAGGGTCACGGCCGTGGGACCGACACCGATGCGCTGTTTCAAGTGCTACGGTGTCGGTCACACGAGGGAACTGTGCCCCTCTAGCGTGGACCGGAGCACGCTGTGCTTCCGGTGCTGCAAAGAGGGGCACAAAATGGGGGAATGCTGGGAGAAGGAATGGTGTGCGGTATGCCACCACTCCAAACTCCCAGCGGGGCACAGAATGGGGGGAAGAAATTGCTTCCCCCCCCCAACCAGAGGTAGGGACACGAGGGCCCCACGCCCCCGTCCCCCCCAGCAGAACCCCCCGTCAGCGCCAGCCGCCGGGGCCAGGGAGGAAAGCATGGATGTCTAGATGCCAGCACACCCGCATCTGGACATCCTGCAGGTGAACGCCAACCACTCCGCCAGAGCTCAAGACCTGCTCATGCAGACCATGGCGGAGTGGGCGATTGGCGTTGCCGTAGTGGCGGAGCCCTACTTCGTCCCCCCCCTACCCAACTGGGTAGGGTCGGCGGACGAGAGGGTGGCCGTGGTGGTGCCGGCGGTGGGGGACTTCCCCCCCCTGACCAGGATGGAGGGTGGCCCGGGATTCGTGGCGGCCAAGTGGGGAGACGACACCGTCATCGTTGCGGTGTACTTCTCCCCCAATAGGCCGCTGCGCGAATTTGAGTTGTTCCTGGGCACCCTGGGGGGGGTCGTCAGGAGGGCAGCCCCGAAGCAAGTGCTGGTCCTGGGGGACCTCAATGCCAAGAGCGCGGCATGGGGTTCCCCCGTTACGGACCCGCGCGGGGCGGCCCTCAGGGACTGGGTGGCGGCGACGGGCCTTACCGTCCTGAACCAGGGCAGCGCCAACACTTGCGTGCGGCGCCAAGGGGGGTCAATCGTGGACATCACGTTCGCGACCCCCGCCATTGCCGCACGCGTAACGGACTGGCGCGTCCTGGAGGACGTGGAGACCCTCTCTGATCATCTTTATATCAGAATGAGGGTCTCCACAGGTAGGGCCCGGCCGCTGCCCGTCCCCGGGGGGGGTCGGAGGGGGGCCGGGAGAGGAGGAGGGTTCCCCAAATGGTCCCTGTCCAAACTGGACAGGGCCAGGGTGGACGAGGCGGCGATGGTGGAGGCATGGTGTGCTGCCCCACCCGCCGACCTCGGGGTCGAGGAGCGGGCATCTCGGTTCCGCTCCTCGCTGCAGGCGGTGTGCGACGCGGCCATGCCCCGGGCGAAGCGTCTTTTCGCCCGGAGGAGGGTGTACTGGTGGTCCGCGGAGATTGCGGCCCTGCGAACCACCAGTAACAGTGCTCGGTCGGCGTACCAGCACTGTCGGCGTCGGCAACACACCGCCGAGGAGGAGGAGGGGCTCCACAGGGCCCTCAAGGAGGCAAAGGGGGCCCTACAGGGGGCGATCGCCAAGGCCAAGGATGAGGCGCACGCCTCGTTCTTGGCCACCCTGGACAGGGACCCGTGGGGGCGTCCGTATAGGGTGGAGCGCAACAAAATGCGCACCGCCCCCCCCATGGATTCCTTGGAGCCCTCCCTCCTCCAGGCGGTCATCGAGGGGCTATTCCCGCCGAGCCCCTCGATAACTCCCCCGGTGATGACCGAGCCATCGGGGGAGCCGGAGGTCGAACTCGCCATCGCGCCCATTAGCGATGACGAGTTCGACCGGGTGTTGGACCGCCTCCGGGGCTGCAAAAAGGCCCCGGGCCCGGACGGAGTCCCCGGCAAAGTCCTCCCCATTGCCCTTAAACACCTCGGGAGCCGCCTCAGACAGATCATGGACGACTGTCTGAGGGAGGGCAAGTTCCCGAGGGTATGGAAGGAGGGGAGGCTTTGCCTCCTCCGGAAAGAGGGTCGACCCCCTGACTGCCCCTCGGCATGGCGCCCAATTGTGCTGCTGGACGAGGCCGGGAAAATGTTGGAGAGGATCCTGGCCTCCAGAATCCTGCAGCACCTGGAGGGCGCCGGCCCGAACGTCTCGGACCGGCAGTTCGGGTTCCGGGAGGGGCGGTCCACGCTCGACGCACTGAAGTCCTTGAGGGACTTCTGTGAGGACGCGTCGAGCAGGGGAGAGGGTGTCGTGGCGGTGTCGCTGGACATCGCCAACGCATTTGGCACCCTTCCCTATGGGGTCATTAGAGAGGCACTTCGGTATCATGAAGTGCCTCTCTACCTCCGGAGGATCGTGGAGCACTACCTTACCGAGAGGGTAGTGCTCTACGAGGGGCGGGATGGCGGTCGGGGGGAGCGGGAGATGGCCTGTGGAGTACCCCAGGGTTCCGTGCTCGGTCCCTTGCTATGGAACCTGGGGTACGATTGGGCCATCAGGGGGGAATTGCTCCCACGGACGGCCACCATTTGCTATGCAGATGATACCATGGTGGCCGTGCGTGGGACCGAAATGGAGGAGGTGATCAGGCGGGCGGAGGTGGCGGCCGAGCTGTCGATCCACCGGATCGAGCAGCTCGGCCTGAAGGTGGCCCTCTCGAAGACCGAGGGGATAGTCTTCGGGGGGCGTGGGTGGCGGCCGCCGGCGGGCGCGGCGCTCACGATCGGGGGAGAGACGGTCCAGATAAAGCCCGATATCAAATATCTGGGGCTAACTTTGGACCGTCGGTGGGATTTCGGGGAGCATTTCGCGAGACTTGCTCCCCGAATCGTGGGCGCCGCGTCGGCCCTGGGCCGGCTGCTGCCCAATGTGGGAGGGCCGGGCTCCTTGTGCCGGCGGCTATACGCCGGCGTCACGAGGAGCATGGCCCTGTATGGGGCCCCAATATGGGCGGACAAGCTGTCCGCCCGGAACAGGGCCCTGCTGCGTAGGCCCCAGCGGGTGGTGGCCCTCCGAATGGTGAGGGCCTATATGACGGTGGCCCACGCAGCGGCCTGCCTCCTCGCCTGCACCCCGCCATGGGAAATGGACGCAGAGGTGCAGGCTGAGACCTATAAGGTTAGGTCCAGGGCCCGGGCTAGGGGAGAACGCCCGGACCCTGAGGAGGTGGAGGAGACGCGCCGTATGACGGAGCGCCGAATGCGGGACAGGTGGAAGAACGGCCTGGAGGACTCACCCTATGGTACCCGTACCATAGGGGCGATCCTCCCGTCGTTCGACACCTGGGTGGATAGGGCATTCGGCGCTCTGTCGTATAGGCTTGTGCAGGTAATGACCGGACACGGGTGCTTCGGTCATTACCTGCACAAAATTGGGAGGGAGCCTGGCCCGCAGTGCCATGAGTGCGGCGATCCGGACGACACGGCTCAGCACACCCTCGAGGTGTGCAGCCGCTGGAGTTCGGAGCGCGCCACCATGGCACTAGCGATTGGGCAATGGGACCTCTCCCTGCACAGCGTTGTCTCTGCAATGCTGTGCAGCGAGAGGTCCTGGCAGGCGGTGGCCTCCTTCTGCGAGAGCGTTATCTCGCAGAAGGAGGCCGCGGAGCGTGAGCGCGAGGAGTCTCCTCTCGCGCATCCGCTCCGGCGCAGACGGCGGGGGTTGAGGCGGCGGCGGTTTGCCGCCCGCCTCAATCCTTAGTGGCTGCAGGTGGGGGATGGGAGTCCCACACCTGCCGTAGGAACGTCACTTGGTTGTCTGGGGGAGAGGCCCGGCGTGCTCGGCCTCTCTCCCCTTTGGCGCAGGGAGCCCCGGCAGTGGCTGGGGCAGCCGGAAGGCGTCGTGGCAATGCTAACGCGGAACCACGGCGTCTTACCGAAACCGGCAGGAGGGTACGCCAGGGTGGTTTTTAGTGGGTTGCGCTCCTCCCTTTCTCCCCATTCTGGGGAGGGGGGGAGGAGTGAGTCCCACATATCCCCTCGCCACTCCCATGGTGAGGGGAATGCATAAAGCATTTTCCACCCTGTCAAAAAAAAAAAAAAAAAAAAAAAAAAAAGGTTAGGTTAGGTTAGGTTAGGTTAGGTTAGGTTAGGTTAGGTTAGGTTAGGTTAGGTTAGGTTAGGTTAGGTTAGGTTAGGTTAGGTTAGGTTAGGTTAGGTTAGGTTAGGTTAGGTTAGGTTAGGTTAGGTTAGGTTAGGTTAGGTTAGGTTAGGTTAGGTTAGGTTAGGTTAGGTTAGGTTAGGTTAGGTTAGGTTAGGTTAGGTTAGGTTAGGTTAGGTTAGGTTAGGTTAGGTTAGGTTAGGTTAGGTTAGGTTAGGTTAGGTTAGGTTAGGTTAGGTTAGGTTAGGTTAGGTTAGGTTAGGTTAGGTTAGGTTAGGTTAGGTTGAGGTTGAATTTTGGGTGTTTATGTATGGATTATTGCGATTTTCGGAGACAATTACTAACGAATTTTTGGCTCTTGATTTCTGACTTTGATTCTGCTGTATCACGTGACTTGGCTTAGATATTTTGGATTTTGTGTTTTGCTCTTGATTGGTTTTATTTGGTTTGTTTACGTTTTTCTGTTTTAAAAAAGTCGGTGTTGCCGTTGTTGTTTTGAGCCCTTTTCAGGGCTAGCACATAGCGGCAATAGTCGTCTTTACCGTAGGGAAGGTCCGGTATTTTTCGGAATTTTATTTCGGGAAATATCGAATTTTCAAAAAGTGTAAATTCACACCCTAAATTTCTTTGAAATTTAGGGTTTGTTTACATTTTTACTTTTTAATTTAGTCGGTGTTGCCAATATCCCACCTTGCTCAGTTTTTGGGCGGGGATAGCGGTAACGGTCCCGCAAATTATAGGGTTGGTCCCGTAATCGTCAGATTGCGGAACCCATAGTTTTTAATTTTTTAAAATTTTGTGTTTTTTGACCAAAATCTTAAAAAATTATTTTCATTTTTCACTTTTTAAGTGAAATTTTCACTGGGTTGTGGTTGTTTAAATAATTTGTTGTTATTAGTACAGGTAGCGCAGTTCACCCTCTACACGACCCTGAAGGATTTGTAACTTTTAAACATCCCGTTTAGAAGTTGCAAATTTTCGGGTGTGGCGAGGGAGAAGTTTTTTGGTTTTTAATTTTTTCAAATTTTTGCATTTTTGTTTTTTGGCCTTTTTCTTTTTATTTTGTATTAGGGGGTATTAAAGTAAGGGTGTCAAAAAATAGGGTAAAAATTACTCTATTTTTTGACATTTTTCTTTTTACGCTACGACCTCGGGAAGTGGGCCAAATTCGGGGGGAAAGTTTTGGGAAATTGCTAATTGCCTTCATCAGGCGCTGAAGGCAATTTAGTATTAGGTCGTTGAGATCCGACTCCCACTTGACCGTTTTAAGTTAGGTTAGGTCTTAACTTCGGACTGGGTGAGCGGATCTCGACCAAATTTGGTGGAGGGGGGGCCGGGGCCACCATGGCCACGCCCTCAAGTTTTGGGGGACCCCCCTCGGAGGGGGGGGGCTCTGACTCCGATCTGGAGTCAGAGAATGACTATTTGGAACCGGAGGACTACCTGCCGGTTCCCTCTGGGTCGAAGAGGACCCATGAGGATGAGGGGGGGGCCCTCGCGCCGGATCACCTACCTAAGGTGAACACGGCGCGCAGGGGGAAGCCCAAGGGGGCATATTCGGGGCTGTCCGCGGCGAAGGCGAAGCTCGCCCTAATCGAGCCCCGGTTCGAGGAGAGGCAGGACGCCGCCGCGGCCAGGTACCTGCGAGACTTCCCCGCACTCCGCTCGAGGAGGGGTGAGGAGGGGAAGGGGGGAAGGGGGGTAGAAGCCGGGGGGGAGCGGTCGCGATCGCAGTCGCCCTCCCGTGCTGGCTCTCCCTCACCGTCGGGCGGCCAGATGGATCGGCAGTATGCCGATCCCATAGAGGTGGCCCGAGCATCGGCGAGGGACATTTTAGAGGGGGCCCGAAAATCGGGCAACCTGAAGGGGGAAGTGTGGGGCCTATTTAATAGGTCCTGCAGAGCCATCTTGGCGGCCATGGACGAAGTGGAGGCCGCCAAGGCCGAGGGCGAGGAGATCCGCATCCTTAAGGCGGATAACAAAAGGATGCGGGAGCAGCTCGCCCTGCTCACCGCAGAGACCAAGGCGCTCAGGACCGCCTTCTCTGAGCGCCAGGCCCCGGCTCCCCCCCCTCCACCAGTGCAGTTCTCCACGGAGGAGCTGGTGGAGGCAATAGAGAGCATGAAGAGGGACCTCTTCCTCAGTTTGGGCAACATGGTGAATGCCCGAATTGAGGAAGTGAGTCGCCGCCTTCCCCCGGAGCCCCCGCTCCGCCCCCCGCTGGCGGCGGACAGAAGGGCTACAGGGTCCGCCCCCCCGCCGCCCCCCCCCAAGACGAAGGCCACGAGACCTACCCCGCCGCCCGTGCCGCAGCCCGAGCCTGAGGCGAGGGCCAGGTTGGGGGATGGAAGACCCAAGGCCGCCAAAAAGGCGACACCCCCCGCCCGTAAGGCCAATGCCCCTGCGGCCAAGGTGCCCAGGCCTACCCCCGCCCCGGGAGCCACTCGGCCTTCGCAGGGCGTACCCGGCCCCTCAGGCCGTATACCGCCTCCACCCGCGCAATGGTCGGAGGTGGTAAAAAAGGGTAAGGGCAAGGGGAAGGCCAAGACCTCCCCCCCCCCGGCCAGAAAGGCAGCGCCAAGACCCGCGGCGCTGTCTGCCCCCAAGACGGCGGCGGTGGTGGTGACGTTAAAGAAGGACGCCACCACCACGTTGCAGGCCACCATGGCTAAGGCCATTCAGGGCCTTAGCCTGCAGGAGGTGGGCCTGCAACATGTGCGGGTCCGGACCTCGGCGACCGGGGGCAGGGTCATCGAGGTCCCAGGGGGGGATAGCGGCCGGACCGCCGATAAACTGGCGGAACGGCTGCAAACAATAGTCGGGGACGTGGCGAACATTAGCCGCCCCGTCAAGATGGCCGGCCTCCAGGTCGCCGGGCTCGATGAGTCGGCGACCGGGGAGTCGGTGGCGGAGGCGGTTGCCAAGGCGGGGGGCTGCGCGACGGCCCAGGTAAAGGTTGGGGCCGTCCGCAGGCTGTACGACGGCACTGGATCGGTCCTCGTCCAGTGCCCCGTGACCTGCGCGATCGCGCTGCAGAGGGCGGGTCGGATCCTGGTGGGTTGGGCCTCCGCCAGGGTCACGGCCGTGGGACCGACACCGATGCGCTGCTTCAAGTGCTACGGTGTCGGTCACACGAGGGAACTGTGCCCCTCTAGCGTGGACCGGAGCACGCTGTGCTTCCGGTGCTGCAAGGAGGGGCACAAAATGGGGGAATGCTGGGAGAAAGAGTGGTGTGCGGTCTGCCACCACTCCAAACTCCCAGCGGGGCACAGAATGGGGGGAAGGAACTGCTTCCCCCCCCCAACCAGAGGTAGGGACACGAGGGCCCCACGCCCCCGTCCCCCCCAGCAGAACCCCCCGTCAGCGCCAGCCGCCGGGGCCCAGGAAGAAAGCATGGATGTCTAGATGCCAGCACACCCGCATCTAGACATCCTGCAGGTGAACGCCAACCACTCCGCCAGAGCTCAGGACCTGCTCATGCAGACCATGGCGGAGTGGGCGATGGGCGTTGCCGTAGTGGCGGAGCCCTACTTCGTCCCCCCCCTACCCAACTGGGTAGGGTCGGCGGACGAGAGGGTGGCCGTGGTGGTGCCGGCGGTGGGGGACTTCCCCCCCCTGACCAGGGTAGAGGGTGGCCCGGGATTCGTGGCGGCCAAGTGGGGAGACGACACCGTCATCGTTGCGGTGTACTTCTCCCCCAATAGGCCGCTGCGAGAATTTGAGTTGTTCCTGGGCACCCTGGGGGGGGTCGTCAGGAGGGCAGCCCCGAAGCAAGTGCTGGTCCTGGGGGACCTCAATGCCAAGAGCGCGGCATGGGGTTCCCTCGTTACGGACCCGCGCGGGGCGGCCCTCAGGGACTGGGTGGCGGCGACGGGCCTTACGGTCCTGAACCAGGGCAGCGCCAACACTTGCGTGCGGCGCCAAGGGGGGTCAATCGTGGACATCACGTTCGCGACCCCCGCCATTGCCGCACGCGTTACGGACTGGCGCGTCCTGGAGGACGTGGAGACCCTCTCTGATCATCTATACATCAGAATGAGGGTCTCCACAGGTAGGGTCCGGCCGCTGCCCGTCCCCGCGGGGGGGCAGAGGGGGGCCGGGAGAGGAGGAGGGTTCCCCAAATGGTCCCTGTCCAAACTGGACAGGGCCAGGGTGGACGAGGCGGCGATGGTGGAGGCATGGTGTGCTGCCCCACCCGCCGACCTCGGGGTCGAGGAGCGGGCATCTCGGTTCCGCTCCTCGCTGCAGGCGGTGTGCGACGCGGCCATGCCCCGGGCGAAGCGTCTTTTCGCCCGGAGGAGGGTGTACTGGTGGTCCGCAGAGATTGCGGCCCTGCGAACCACCAGTAACAGTGCTCGGTCGGCGTACCAGCACTGTCGGCGTCGGCAACACACCGCCGAGGAGGAGGAGGGGCTCCACAGGGCCCTCAAGGAGGCAAAGGGGGCCCTACAGGTGGCGATCGCCAAGGCCAAGGACGAGGCGCACGCCTCGTTCTTGGCCACCCTGGACAGGGACCCGTGGGGGCGGCCGTATAGGGTGGTGCGAAACAAAATGCGCACCGCCCCCCCCATGGATTCCCTGGAGCCCTCCCTCCTCCAGGCGGTCATCGAGGGGCTATTCCCGCCGAGCCCCTCGATAACTCCCCCGGTGATGACCGAGCCATCGGGGGAGCCGGAGGTCGAACTCGCCATCGCGCCCATTAGCGATGACGAGTTCGACCGGGTGTTGGACCGCCTCCGGGGCTGCAAAAAGGCCCCGGGCCCGGACGGAGTCCCCGGCAGAGTCCTCCCCATCGCACTGAAGCACCTCGGGGGCCGCCTCAGACAGCTGATGGACGACTGTCTGAGGGAAGGCAAATTCCCGAGGGTGTGGAAGGAGGGGAGGCTCTGCCTCCTCCGGAAAGAGGGTCGACCCCCTGACTGTCCCTCGGCATGGCGCCCAATTGTGCTGCTGGACGAGGCCGGGAAAATGTTGGAGAGGATCCTGGCCTCCAGAATCCTGCAGCACCTGGAGGGCGCCGGCCCGAACGTCTCGGACCGGCAGTTCGGGTTCCGGGAGGGGCGGTCCACGCTCGACGCACTGAAGTCCTTGAGGGACTTCTGTGAGGACGCGTCGAGCAGGGGAGAGGGTGTCGTGGCGGTGTCGCTGGACATCGCCAACGCATTTGGCACCCTTCCCTATGGGGTCATTAGAGAGGCACTTCGGTATCACGAAGTGCCTCTCTACCTCCGGAGGGTCGTGGAGCACTACCTTACCGAGAGGGTAGTGCTCTACGAGGGGCGGGATGGCGGTCGGGGGGAGCGGGAGATGGCCTGTGGAGTACCCCAGGGTTCCGTGCTCGGTCCCTTGCTATGGAACCTGGGGTACGATTGGGCCATCAGGGGGGAATTGCTCCCACGGACGGCCACCATTTGCTATGCAGATGATACCATGGTGGCCGTGCGTGGGACCGAAATGGAGGAGGTGATGAGGCGGGCGGAGGTGGCGGCCGAGCTGTCGATCCACCGGATCGAGCAGCTCGGCCTGAAGGTGGCCCTCTCGAAGACTGAGGGGATAGTCTTCGGGGGGCGTGGGTGGCGGCCGCCGGCGGGCGCGGCGCTCACGATCGGGGGAGAGACGGTCCAGATAAAGCCCCATATCAAATATCTGGGGCTGACTTTGGACCGTCGGTGGGATTTCGGGGAGCATTTCGCGAGACTTGCTCCCCGAATCGTGGGCGCCGCGTCGGCCCTGGGCCGGCTGCTGCCCAATGTGGGAGGGCCGGGCTCCTTGTGCCGGCGGCTATACGCCGGCGTCACGAGGAGCATGGCCCTGTATGGGGCCCCAATATGGGCGGACAAGCTGTCCGCCCGGAACAGGGCCCTGCTGCGTAGGCCCCAGCGGGTGGTGGCCCTCCGAATGGTGAGGGCCTATATGACGGTGGCCCACGCAGCGGCCTGCCTCCTCGCCTGCACCCCGCCATGGGAAATGGACGCAGAGGTGCAGGCTGAGACCTATAAGGTTAGGTCCAGGGCCCGGGCTAGAGGAGAACGCCCGGACCCTGAGGAGGTGGAGGAGACGCGCCGTATGACGGAGCGCCGAATGCGGGACAGGTGGAAGAGCGGCCTGGAGGACTCACCCTATGGTACCCGTACCATAGGGGCGATCCTCCCGTCGTTCGACACCTGGGTGGATAGGGCATTCGGCGCTCTGTCGTACAGGCTTGTGCAGGTAATGACCGGACACGGGTGCTTCGGTCATTACCTGCACAAAATTGGGAGGGAGCCTGGCCCGCAGTGCCATGAGTGCGGCGATCCGGACGACACGGCTCAGCACACCCTCGAGGTGTGCAGCCGCTGGAGTTCGGAGCGCGCCACCATGGCACTAGCGATTGGGCAATGGGACCTCTCCCTGCACAGCGTTGTCTCTGCAATGCTGTGCAGCGAGAGGTCCTGGCAGGCGGTGGCCTCCTTCTGCGAGAGCGTTATCTCGCAGAAGGAGGCCGCGGAGCGTGAGCGCGAGGAGTCTCCTCTCGCGCATCCGCTCCGGCGCAGACGGCGGGGGTTGAGGCGGCGGCGATTTGCCGCCCGCCTCAACCCTTAGTGGCTGCAGGTGGGGGATGGGAGTCCCACACCTGCCGTAGGAACGTCACTTGGTTGTCTGGGGGAGAGGCCCGGCGTGCTCGGCCTCTCTCCCCTTTGGCGCAGGGAGCCCCGGCAGTGGCTGGGGCAGCCGGAAGGCGTCGTGGCAATGCTAACGCGGAACCACGGCGTCTTACCGAAACCGGCAGGAGGGTACGCCAGGGTGGTTTTTAGTGGGTTGCGCTCCTCCCTTTCTCCCCATTCTGGGGAGGGGGGGAGGAGTGAGTCCCACATATCCCCTCGCCACTCCCATGGTGAGGGGAATGCATAAAGCATTTTCCACCCTGTCAAAAAAAAAAAAAAAAAAAAAAAAAAAAAAAAAAAAAAAAAAAAAAAAAGGTTAGGTTAGGTTAGGTTAGGTTAGGTTAGGTTAGGTTAGGTTAGGTTAGGTTAGGTTAGGTTAGGTTAGGTTAGGTTAGGTTAGGTTAGGTTAGGTTAGGTTAGGTTAGGTTAGGTTAGGTTAGGTTAGGTTAGGTTAGGTTAGGTTAGGTTAGGTTAGGTTAGGTTAGGTTAGGTTAGGTTAGGTTAGGTTAGGTTAGGTTAGGTTAGGTTAGGTTAGGTTAGGTTAGGTTAGGTTAGGTTAGGTTAGGTTAGGTTAGGTTAGGTTAGGTTAGGTTAGGTTAGGTTAGGTTAGGTTAGGTTAGGTTAGGTTAGGTTAGGTTAGGTTAGGTTAGGTTAGGTTAGGTTAGGTTAGGTTAGGTTAGGTTAGGTTAGGTTAGGTTAGGTTAGGTTAGGTTAGGTTAGGTTAGGTTAGGTTAGGTTAGGTTAGGTTAGGTTAGGTTAGGTTAGGTTAGGTTAGGTTAGGTTAGGTTAGGTTAGGTTAGGTTAGGTTAGGTTAGGTTAGGTTAGGTTAGGTTAGGTTAGGTTAGGTTAGGTTAGGTTAGGTTAGGTTAGGTTAGGTTAGGTTAGGTTAGGTTAGGTTAGGTTAGGTTAGGTTAGGTTAGGTTAGGTTAGGTTAGGTTAGGTTAGGTTAGGTTAGGTTAGGTTAGGTTAGGTTAGGTTAGGTTAGGTTAGGTTAGGTTAGGTTAGGTTAGGTTAGGTTAGGTTAGGTTAGGTTAGGTTAGGTTAGGTTAGGTTAGGTTAGGTTAGGTTAGGTTAGGTTAGGTTAGGTTAGGTTAGGTTAGGTTAGGTTAGGTTAGGTTAGGTTAGGTTAGGTTAGGTTAGGTTAGGTTAGGTTAGGTTAGGTTAGGTTAGGTTAGGTTAGGTTAGGTTAGGTTAGGTTAGGTTAGGTTAGGTTAGGTTAGGTTAGGTTAGGTTAGGTTAGGTTAGGTTAGGTTAGGTTAGGTTAGGTTAGGTTAGGTTAGGTTAGGTTAGGTTAGGTTAGGTTAGGTTAGGTTAGGTTAGGTTAGGTTAGGTTAGGTTAGGTTAGGTTAGGTTAGGTTAGGTTAGGTTAGGTTAGGTTAGGTTAGGTTAGGTTAGGTTAGGTTAGGTTAGGTTAGGTTAGGTTAGGTTAGGTTAGGTTAGGTTAGGTTAGGTTAGGTTAGGTTAGGTTAGGTTAGGTTAGGTTAGGTTAGGTTAGGTTAGGTTAGGTTAGGTTAGGTTAGGTTAGGTTAGGTTAGGTTAGGTTAGGTTAGGTTAGGTTAGGTTAGGTTAGGTTAGGTTAGGTTAGGTTAGGTTAGGTTAGGTTAGGTTAGGTTAGGTTAGGTTAGGTTAGGTTAGGTTAGGTTAGGTTAGGTTAGGTTAGGTTAGGTTAGGTTAGGTTAGGTTAGGTTAGGTTAGGTTAGGTTAGGTTAGGTTAGGTTAGGTTAGGTTAGGTTAGGTTAGGTTAGGTTAGGTTAGGTTAGGTTAGGTTAGGTTAGGTTAGGTTAGGTTAGGTTAGGTTAGGTTAGGTTAGGTTAGGTTAGGTTAGGTTAGGTTAGGTTAGGTTAGGTTAGGTTAGGTTAGGTTAGGTTAGGTTAGGTTAGGTTAGGTTAGGTTAGGTTAGGTTAGGTTAGGTTAGGTTAGGTTAGGTTAGGTTAGGTTAGGTTAGGTTAGGTTAGGTTAGGTTAGGTTAGGTTAGGTTAGGTTAGGTTAGGTTAGGTTAGGTTAGGTTAGGTTAGGTTAGGTTAGGTTAGGTTAGGTTAGGTTAGGTTAGGTTAGGTTAGGTTAGGTTAGGTTAGGTTAGGTTAGGTTAGGTTAGGTTAGGTTAGGTTAGGTTAGGTTAGGTTAGGTTAGGTTAGGTTAGGTTAGGTTAGGTTAGGTTAGGTTAGGTTAGGTTAGGTTAGGTTAGGTTAGGTTAGGTTAGGTTAGGTTAGGTTAGGTTAGGTTAGGTTAGGTTAGGTTAGGTTAGGTTAGGTTAGGTTAGGTTAGGTTAGGTTAGGTTAGGTTAGGTTAGGTTAGGTTAGGTTAGGTTAGGTTAGGTTAGGTTAGGTTAGGTTAGGTTAGGTTAGGTTAGGTTAGGTTAGGTTAGGTTAGGTTAGGTTAGGTTAGGTTAGGTTAGGTTAGGTTAGGTTAGGTTAGGTTAGGTTAGGTTAGGTTAGGTTAGGTTAGGTTAGGTTAGGTTAGGTTAGGTTAGGTTAGGTTAGGTTAGGTTAGGTTAGGTTAGGTTAGGTTAGGTTAGGTTAGGTTAGGTTAGGTTAGGTTAGGTTAGGTTAGGTTAGGTTAGGTTAGGTTAGGTTAGGTTAGGTTAGGTTAGGTTAGGTTAGGTTAGGTTAGGTTAGGTTAGGTTAGGTTAGGTTAGGTTAGGTTAGGTTAGGTTAGGTTAGGTTAGGTTAGGTTAGGTTAGGTTAGGTTAGGTTAGGTTAGGTTAGGTTAGGTTAGGTTAGGTTAGGTTAGGTTAGGTTAGGTTAGGTTAGGTTAGGTTAGGTTAGGTTAGGTTAGGTTAGGTTAGGTTAGGTTAGGTTAGGTTAGGTTAGGTTAGGTTAGGTTAGGTTAGGTTAGGTTAGGTTAGGTTAGGTTAGGTTAGGTTAGGTTAGGTTAGGTTAGGTTAGGTTAGGTTAGGTTAGGTTAGGTTAGGTTAGGTTAGGTTAGGTTAGGTTAGGTTAGGTTAGGTTAGGTTAGGTTAGGTTAGGTTAGGTTAGGTTAGGTTAGGTTAGGTTAGGTTAGGTTAGGTTAGGTTAGGTTAGGTTAGGTTAGGTTAGGTTAGGTTAGGTTAGGTTAGGTTAGGTTAGGTTAGGTTAGGTTAGGTTAGGTTAGGTTAGGTTAGGTTAGGTTAGGTTAGGTTAGGTTAGGTTAGGTTAGGTTAGGTTAGGTTAGGTTAGGTTAGGTTAGGTTAGGTTAGGTTAGGTTAGGTTAGGTTAGGTTAGGTTAGGTTAGGTTAGGTTAGGTTAGGTTAGGTTAGGTTAGGTTAGGTTAGGTTAGGTTAGGTTAGGTTAGGTTAGGTTAGGTTAGGTTAGGTTAGGTTAGGTTAGGTTAGGTTAGGTTAGGTTAGGTTAGGTTAGGTTAGGTTAGGTTAGGTTAGGTTAGGTTAGGTTAGGTTAGGTTAGGTTAGGTTAGGTTAGGTTAGGTTAGGTTAGGTTAGGTTAGGTTAGGTTAGGTTAGGTTAGGTTAGGTTAGGTTAGGTTAGGTTAGGTTAGGTTAGGTTAGGTTAGGTTAGGTTAGGTTAGGTTAGGTTAGGTTAGGTTAGGTTAGGTTAGGTTAGGTTAGGTTAGGTTAGGTTAGGTTAGGTTAGGTTAGGTTAGGTTAGGTTAGGTTAGGTTAGGTTAGGTTAGGTTAGGTTAGGTTAGGTTAGGTTAGGTTAGGTTAGGTTAGGTTAGGTTAGGTTAGGTTAGGTTAGGTTAGGTTAGGTTAGGTTAGGTTAGGTTAGGTTAGGTTAGGTTAGGTTAGGTTAGGTTAGGTTAGGTTAGGTTAGGTTAGGTTAGGTTAGGTTAGGTTAGGTTAGGTTAGGTTAGGTTAGGTTAGGTTAGGTTAGGTTAGGTTAGGTTAGGTTAGGTTAGGTTAGGTTAGGTTAGGTTAGGTTAGGTTAGGTTAGGTTAGGTTAGGTTAGGTTAGGTTAGGTTAGGTTAGGTTAGGTTAGGTTAGGTTAGGTTAGGTTAGGTTAGGTTAGGTTAGGTTAGGTTAGGTTAGGTTAGGTTAGGTTAGGTTAGGTTAGGTTAGGTTAGGTTAGGTTAGGTTAGGTTAGGTTAGGTTAGGTTAGGTTAGGTTAGGTTAGGTTAGGTTAGGTTAGGTTAGGTTAGGTTAGGTTAGGTTAGGTTAGGTTAGGTTAGGTTAGGTTAGGTTAGGTTAGGTTAGGTTAGGTTAGGTTAGGTTAGGTTAGGTTAGGTTAGGTTAGGTTAGGTTAGGTTAGGTTAGGTTAGGTTAGGTTAGGTTAGGTTAGGTTAGGTTAGGTTAGGTTAGGTTAGGTTAGGTTAGGTTAGGTTAGGTTAGGTTAGGTTAGGTTAGGTTAGGTTAGGTTAGGTTAGGTTAGGTTAGGTTAGGTTAGGTTAGGTTCCCCCCCGATGTGCTGCCACCTTGCCGTGGTGGGGGGGCTTGCGCGTTTTTAGGATCCCCGACGCTATGCCGGATAGGGTTACCCATACCGGACAGACTAGGGGGGAGAGACCAGACGAAGAGCAGCACAATCCCAATCCCCTTCCTACTCCCACCTTTCCACTCCTTTTCCTTATATCCTTCCCTTCCTTCCCACTCCCTATCCTTTCACCCATCCTACCGGTCCAGTGCCCTTTATGGGCCTGCCTGGGCAAAGAGCCCCGTCCTGCTGAGGGGCAAGGCGTGGCGTTTGGCTTTCTTTACGTCCCTCTGCTATGCAGAGGGCGTTGGAGACAATCCGGGGACCTTAGAGGTCTCAGAGCGGCGGTGGGTCTAGGCCACCATTTGTCAACTCGTAGTCCGGACCCGTAGGCGTCCGGGACGAGGGCCGTTTCGAGGGCTGCGAGGACGGAAAACCTCTATAAAAACCCTGGAGATGGTACGTGCGCGGCGTCTTCAGTATTTAGGTGTCGGCGATTGGGACAGGGAACTCCCCTTCCCCTTCGGGGACAGCACCGCAAACTACGGGACGGACATCCCTCAAATGTCCACCATGCAGTCGGATAATGAAATAAATCCCCAGGAGGGTCCCGGCCTCATCGAGGTCGGGGAATCCCTCCCCGCGTCTTCGGACAAGGGCTGCCCCACGTACTCTGGGGGGGGCAACCACTGCACCGTAGGTCGGCATCCTGCCGGCCTCCGTGAACACGACAATGGCACACGCACAACGGACACTGATGATGATTGTATAAATGATGAAATTAGGCTTGCACTGATGGAAGAGGGAGGAGACACCGACCTTTTGTCGGATTCTTCTCCCCCTGAAGTCTTTATGACTCTGAGGAGTGGAGAGGAGAGACCTCTCAGGAAGCGGACGCATAAGGGAGAATCCGAAGGAGCGGAGTTGGCGAAAATCGCCACCGCCCGAAGGGGCAAAGCGGCGTCAGCTGGTCTAACCAGAGCCCGCGCTGAACTTAAACAGCTGGAGGATGATGCCCGAGAGGCAGCAAAGGAAAAGGAGAGTGAACGACGAAATTTTCGCAAGGAACCTCGTGCAGCTACTACGGTTGGAGAGGCAGTTGAGTGGGTAGCTCCTTCTTCTGAAGAGCTTTTGCCCTTCGCCCCGACAGAGCAATTAAGAAATGCTGCAGAGCAGGCCCTTGCGGGCGTTCTTGAGGTGGCTAAGAAGTCCGGCCATCTGCAGGGTGGCTACGTGAAGAAGCTGAAAGAAGCAGTAGGATCCCTGCGAGACGTGGTAGAGTCCTTCGCTTCTCGATCGGAGGTGGATGAGACTCGGAACCTGCGTGCCGACAACGCCCGCCTCCGCCGGGAAGTGGGCAACCTGCGGACGGAGATCCACGCATACCGCAAGGAGTTTGACGAGATGAGGGTGTCTATGGCTGCGGCGTCTAGAGCACCATCCTTGCCGGCTCGCGCCGTGCCGGCCTCGTCGGTCCTGGACGGAAATGCCCTTGAAGAACTGAAGCGGGCAATAATTGTCTCAGTCGGGGACATGATTAATGCCCGCTTCGAGGGAATAGAGGAGCGTCTACTCCCAGCCGTTAGGCACCGCCCACCCTTGGTGACAGATGCAAGGAGAGTTACTCTCTTGGCATCGGAACGTACTCCTTCGCCTTCACAACGGAGTACTGTGGCGACTCAGCCTGGGACGGCGGATGTTTCACCGCCGCAGTCCACTTCCAAGGCGAAAAAGAAAGGGAAGAAAAAGAAGGCGAAGACACCCCAGCAGCAACCAGCAGCCTCCCAGTTCCTGAAGGAGCAGTCTGCACATGACTCTGTGACGGAGAAAGGGGCTAAGGCACCCCAACAGCCCGGGTCAAAGTCCCAGCGACCGACGGTGGCCTTGCAGCCAACTGCAGGCTCCTCAGGGACGCAAAATGCCACTGACGATTCTTGGACTCAGCAGGTGCGCAAGGGGCGTAAGGGAAAGAAATCTTCCCCACCAGCTCCTGCCCCCGCCCCCCGAGTTCCAAAACCACCCGGCGTCAAGACATCAAAGAGGGCGAAGCCTGATCTCTCGGCCCCGAAATCGGATGTGATCATAATCACCCTGCTGCCGGAGGCTGAGAAAAAAGGCGTCACATATGCCCGCGTAATTGAAAGGGCGGAGACCAGCATCAGCCTGGCGGAGTTTGGTATAAGCCGCATAAAATTCCGCGTGGCGGTCACTGGAGGAAGGATGCTCGAGTTACCAGCTGACGCCCCTGCCGATGCGGCGGACAGAATGGCGGAGAGGCTCCGCGCACTGCTGGAGGGTATTATAAGTGTTGTCCGACCCACAAAATGTGTCGAAATCCGCGTCTCTGGGTTGGACGACAGTGCCACTCCCCAGAAAGTGGCTCAGGCGGTAGCAGAGAAGGGTGGGTGCTCCCAGGACCATATAAAGGTCAGAGATATTCACTCCGGCCCTAGAGGCCTGGGTATGGCCATAATTACATGCCCGGTCTTGGCGGCTAAGGTCCTAGCAGATGCGGGATCACTTCAGGTTGGCTGGTGTTCAGCCAAGGTAGAGCCCTTGCCCAAAAAGCCCCTTCGGTGTTTCCGGTGCCTCGGCCTGGGGCACGCTAGTCCCAGATGCCCCTCATTGGTCGACCGCAGCAAGATGTGCTACCGCTGTGGCAGTGAGGGGCATATGGCGAGGGACTGTAACAAGCCAGTGCGCTGTTTGGTTTGCGCAGCTGCAGGAAAGCCCTCCCAGCATCATATGGGGGGGAGGGACTGCAAGCCCCCCGTAAAAAAGGTTTTAGTAGCTTCGACCCGGGCTGCTTCTGGCGCGAAAAGCCCAGTAATTGTGCCGTCTTGCTCAAACTCCCGCCGCAATTCCCGCCCCGATGATTCATGTGCTGATGGCTCTCGAGCCCCCAGCCCGCGCCTTACCGCTCTCAGCGGCCAGGAGGAAGCTAACATGTCTGATTAGTTATGTCCATACAGAGTGTTAGCTTTCTTCAAGGGAATCTGAACCACTGCGCCGGGGCCCAGGATTTACTGATGCAATCCATGGCGCAGTGGAAAATCGATTTGGTAGTGGCCTGCGAACCGTACTTTATCCCTCCTCAGGTAAACTGGGTAGGGGATTTAGAGGGTACGGTCGCAGTGGTAGCACGAGTCGGTGAGGGCCCCCCTCTCAAAGTCCTCGAAAGAGGATCGGGATTCGTTGCGGTTGGGTGGGGAGAGTTTACTATAGTGGGCGTATACTTTTCCCCCAATCGCACCCTGGCAGAATTCGAGACATTCCTCGACTCTGTTAGGGCTGTCGTGGCGAGAAGATCGTCGGGGGCGACTCTCGTCCTCGGCGATTTTAACGCGAAGTCAATATGGTGGGGCAGCCCCGCGACGGACCCCAAAGGGAGGGCCGTGCAGTTGTGGTCCCTTATTTCTGGCCTGGATCTCCTGAACAGAGGAGAGGTCCATACGTGCGTGCGATGGCAAGGCGGGTCCGTGGTGGACTTATCGTTTGCCACGCCTGCTGTCGCACGCCGGGTTAGGGGATGGAGAGTTGAGGAGGGGGTGGAGACCTTGTCTGATCATAGATATATCAGGTTTGAGGTCTCCTCCCTTCTCACGGGACCAGCGCAACCCCCTAGGGGGCTGAGCAGCTTCCCTCGTTGGGCACTTGGCCGCCTCGATCGTGAGTTGGCTGAAGAGGCGGCCATAATCGAGAAATGGTCTACCTCCGGCGTTGGCCAAACGGAGATAGGCGCAGAGGAGCTCGCTGGCCGCCTGCGCGGGGCTCTTACCCGGATATGCGATGCGGCCATGCCTCGGGCACGTCGAAGGTCGGGGCGGACTCAAGTGTATTGGTGGTCGCCCACAATCGCCGGCCTTCGAGTAGAGTGTGTCCGGGCGAGACGCGCATACACCCGGTCACGTAGACGCAATGGGCTGGACCCTGAGGTTGAGAACCAGCTGCGGGCCACCTACCGTCAGGCGAAGAAGAACCTGCAGCTGGCGATAAGCCAGGCTAAGGCTCAGGCGCGGGAGGAGATGCTGGCTAGCCTGGACAGGGATCCATGGGGGCGCCCCTACCGTGTGGCGCGGAATAAGCTCCGTGTACAGAGCGCCCCGGTAACGGAAACCATGCCGCTGCATCTCCTCGGCCGGGTGATGGGGGAGTTGTTTCCGGACCCCCCGGAACACACTCCCCCCAGGATGGCTCCTCTTCGAGTAATAGGTAGCGAAGCCGAGGAGCCAGACGTTCCCCCTATAAGGGGGGGCGAGCTGGGGGTAGCCCTTGACAGGCTTCGTGGCAAAAAGACTGCGCCTGGACCCGACGGGGTCCCGGGCCGAATCCTGGTGATAGCTGCGGAACACTTGGAGGAACAGCTTCGGGCACTCTTCGACGTGTGCCTCCGCGTCGGGCAGTTTCCGAAGCTGTGGAAGGAAGGTAGGGTGTGTCTCATCCCGAAACCAGGCCGGCCCCTGGATGAGCCGTCGGGTCTCAGGCCCATCGTGTTGCTGGATGAGACGGCCAAGCTGTTTGAGCGTATCATCGCTGCCCGTCTCATCCGACACCTTGAAGAAGTTGGCCCAGACCTCTCGGACAACCAGTACGGCTTTAGGGCAGGTCGATCTACGATTGACGCTCTGAACGCCCTAAAAACCCTAACGTTGGAGGCAGTTAGTTCAGGCGATTGCGTTCTGGCTGTCTCCATAGATGTGAGGAACGCGTTCAACACCATCCCGTTTGAGACGTTGGAGGAAGCGCTCCGCTATCATGGAGTGCCGCTGTATCTCAGGCTGGTGTTAGGCGCGTACCTCCAGGACAGAGAAGTGCTGTGGGAGGGTGTTGACGGAGAAGTCCACCGGCGACGAGTCGGCTGCGGTGTTCCACAGGGATCAGTGCTTGGTCCCGTCCTGTGGAACATCGGCTTTGACTGGCTGCTGCGGCAACAGCTGCTCCCTGGGATGAACGTCATCTGCTATGCAGATGACACGCTCGTAACATCTCGGGGGCGAACGTTCGAGGAGGCCGCGCGGCTGGCCTCGGTTGGCACGTCGTTGGTGGTGGAGAGAGTGGAGCAGTTAGGCCTCAGGGTCGCGCTCCCCAAAACAGAGGCCCTTCTGTTCCATGGACCGCGGAAGGGGCCCCCTAGGGGGGCCACTATCACAGTTCGGGGAACTTTGATAACGTTGGGGGCCCAGATGCGGTATCTCGGCCTGGTACTCGATGGGAGGTGGAGCTTCGGGTCTCACTTCGCTCAACTCGCCCCGAAGTTGGTGGGAGCCGCAGCCGCCTTAGGTAGGTTGTTACCCAATCTAGGTGGGCCCGCCAGCACGTGCAGACGCCTTTACTCCGGAATTATCCGAAGTATGGCCCTGTATGGGGCACCCATCTGGTCGGACGCTCTCACCACACAGAACAAGGCCGTCCTGCGACGTCCGCAGAGAGCCATATCGGTGAGAGTCATCAGGGGCTACAGGACGGTGTCCTGGACGGCAGCGACGTTGCTGGCCGCGGACCCCCCGTGGGAGCTTGCGGCGGTGGTGCTCACCAGGGTATATGAGTACCGGGCCGAGAGGAGGAGGCAGGGCGACCATCCTGACGCTCTGGAGATACAGAGCGTCAGGGAGCTCGCCCAGCAGGAAGAGGTGAGGAGGTGGGCAGAGGCCTTGGAAGCCCCAGTAGCCGGGACCCTGACAGTGGAGGCAATTGGGCTCCATCTACAGAGATGGATAACGAGGCGGCACGGCATGCTCACATTTAGGCTGGTGCAGGTGCTGACCGGGCATGGTTGCTTCGGAAAGTACCTGCACCAAATAGCCATTAGGGAGATCACGCCTGTGTGCCACGAGTGTGGCGCACTGAACGATGATGTGCGCCACACCGTGGAGGAGTGTGCCAGTTGGGGGCCTCAGAGGTCCCTGCTCACTAATATCGTGGGCGGGGACCTCTCGCTGTCGAGTTTGGTCGACGCCATGCTCGGCAGCCGAGAGGCGTGGAGGGCGGTAGCCTCCTTCTGCGAATCAGTCATATCGCTGAAGGAGGAAGCGGAGCGGGCCAGAGAGACCAGCGCCCTCGCTGATCCGCTCCGCAGACGACGGGGGGGAAGGGCCAGGCGCCGCTATGCGCATCTCCTTCCCCCACCGCAATAGTGCGCCGACCGGAGGGGTTGGGGGATCCCTTCGCGCACCGTGGTGCACCGGAGGTTTGAGGGCGCCTTAGTAAACCAAGGCGCTCTCCCGGAGTCATAAGCGTTGAGGTGTCACAGCAGAATGCGCTTGCTCGTAGTCCTGTGGCACCTCCCTGAAAGACGATGAGGTTTACCGCTGGGTTTTTAGTGGGTATGCTGGCCGCTCTCGGTCGGTGAGTCCCACATAACCACCCTGGTCCCCCCGGACCTGGGTGGTATGCGTTATGCATTTTCCCAGCGACAAAAAAAAAAAAAAAAAAAAAAAAAAAAAAAAAAGGTTAGGTTAGGTTAGGTTAGGTTAGGTTAGGTTAGGTTAGGTTAGGTTAGGTTAGGTTAGGTTAGGTTAGGTTAGGTTAGGTTAGGTTAGGTTAGGTTAGGTTAGGTTAGGTTAGGTTAGGTTAGGTTAGGTTAGGTTAGGTTAGGTTAGGTTAGGTTAGGTTAGGTTAGGTTAGGTTAGGTTAGGTTAGGTTAGGTTAGGTTAGGTTAGGTTAGGTTAGGTTAGGTTAGGTTAGGTTAGGTTAGGTTAGGTTAGGTTAGGTTAGGTTAGGTTAGGTTAGGTTAGGTTAGGTTAGGTTAGGTTAGGTTAGGTTAGGTTAGGTTAGGTTAGGTTAGGTTAGGTTAGGTTAGGTTAGGTTAGGTTAGGTTAGGTTAGGTTAGGTTAGGTTAGGTTAGGTTAGGTTAGGTTAGGTTAGGTTAGGTTAGGTTAGGTTAGGTTAGGTTAGGTTAGGTTAGGTTAGGTTAGGTTAGGTTAGGTTAGGTTAGGTTAGGTTAGGTTAGGTTAGGTTAGGTTAGGTTAGGTTAGGTTAGGTTAGGTTAGGTTAGGTTAGGTTAGGTTAGGTTAGGTTAGGTTAGGTTAGGTTAGGTTAGGTTAGGTTAGGTTAGGTTAGGTTAGGTTAGGTTAGGTTAGGTTAGGTTAGGTTAGGTTAGGTTAGGTTAGGTTAGGTTAGGTTAGGTTAGGTTAGGTTAGGTTAGGTTAGGTTAGGTTAGGTTAGGTTAGGTTAGGTTAGGTTAGGTTAGGTTAGGTTAGGTTAGGTTAGGTTAGGTTAGGTTAGGTTAGGTTAGGTTAGGTTAGGTTAGGTTAGGTTAGGTTAGGTTAGGTTAGGTTAGGTTAGGTTAGGTTAGGTTAGGTTAGGTTAGGTTAGGTTAGGTTAGGTTAGGTTAGGTTAGGTTAGGTTAGGTTAGGTTAGGTTAGGTTAGGTTAGGTTAGGTTAGGTTAGGTTAGGTTAGGTTAGGTTAGGTTAGGTTAGGTTAGGTTAGGTTAGGTTAGGTTAGGTTAGGTTAGGTTAGGTTAGGTTAGGTTAGGTTAGGTTAGGTTAGGTTAGGTTAGGTTAGGTTAGGTTAGGTTAGGTTAGGTTAGGTTAGGTTAGGTTAGGTTAGGTTAGGTTAGGTTAGGTTAGGTTAGGTTAGGTTAGGTTAGGTTAGGTTAGGTTAGGTTAGGTTAGGTTAGGTTAGGTTAGGTTAGGTTAGGTTAGGTTAGGTTAGGTTAGGTTAGGTTAGGTTAGGTTAGGTTAGGTTAGGTTAGGTTAGGTTAGGTTAGGTTAGGTTAGGTTAGGTTAGGTTAGGTTAGGTTAGGTTAGGTTAGGTTAGGTTAGGTTAGGTTAGGTTAGGTTAGGTTAGGTTAGGTTAGGTTAGGTTAGGTTAGGTTAGGTTAGGTTAGGTTAGGTTAGGTTAGGTTAGGTTAGGTTAGGTTAGGTTAGGTTAGGTTAGGTTAGGTTAGGTTAGGTTAGGTTAGGTTAGGTTAGGTTAGGTTAGGTTAGGTTAGGTTAGGTTAGGTTAGGTTAGGTTAGGTTAGGTTAGGTTAGGTTAGGTTAGGTTAGGTTAGGTTAGGTTAGGTTAGGTTAGGTTAGGTTAGGTTAGGTTAGGTTAGGTTAGGTTAGGTTAGGTTAGGTTAGGTTAGGTTAGGTTAGGTTAGGTTAGGTTAGGTTAGGTTAGGTTAGGTTAGGTTAGGTTAGGTTAGGTTAGGTTAGGTTAGGTTAGGTTAGGTTAGGTTAGGTTAGGTTAGGTTAGGTTAGGTTAGGTTAGGTTAGGTTAGGTTAGGTTAGGTTAGGTTAGGTTAGGTTAGGTTAGGTTAGGTTAGGTTAGGTTAGGTTAGGTTAGGTTAGGTTAGGTTAGGTTAGGTTAGGTTAGGTTAGGTTAGGTTAGGTTAGGTTAGGTTAGGTTAGGTTAGGTTAGGTTAGGTTAGGTTAGGTTAGGTTAGGTTAGGTTAGGTTAGGTTAGGTTAGGTTAGGTTAGGTTAGGTTAGGTTAGGTTAGGTTAGGTTAGGTTAGGTTAGGTTAGGTTAGGTTAGGTTAGGTTAGGTTAGGTTAGGTTAGGTTAGGTTAGGTTAGGTTAGGTTAGGTTAGGTTAGGTTAGGTTAGGTTAGGTTAGGTTAGGTTGGAGGTTGAATTTTGGGTGTTTTTGTATGGATCATTGCGATTTTCGGAGACAACTTCTAACGAATTTTTGGCTTTCGATTTCGGTTTTTGATTCTGCTCTATCTTGTGACTTGGCTTATTTATTTTGGATTTTGTGTTTTGCTCTTGATTGGTTTTTATTTGTTTGTTTACGTTTTTCTGTTTTAAAAAGGTCGGTGTTGCCGTTGTTGTTTTGAGCCCTTTTCAGGGCTAGCACATAGCGGCAATAGTCGTCTTTACCGTAGGGAAGGTTCGGTATTTTTCGGAATTTTATTTCGGAAAATATCGAATTTTCAAAAAAGTGTAAATTCACACCCTAAATTTCTTTGAAATTTAGGGTTTGTTTACATTTTTACTTTTTAATTTAGTCGGTGTTGCCGATATCCCACCTTGCCCAGTTTTTGGGCGGGGATAGCGGTAACGGTCCCGCAAACTATAGGGTTGGTCCCGTAATTGTGAGATTGCGGAACCCTTGGTTTTTAATTTTTTAAAATTTTGTGTTTTTAGGCCAAAATTTTAAAAAATTATTTTCATTTTTTCACTTTTTGAGTGAAATTTTGACAGGGTTGTGGTGGTTAAAAAATTTTTTAAGTTAATAGTACAGGTAGCGCATTTCCCCCTTTACACGGTGCAAAAAGATTTGTAATTTTCTAACGTCCCGTTTGGAAATTGCAAATTTTCGCAGGTGGAGAGGGAGAAATTTTTTGGTTGTTTATTTTTTCAAATTTTTGGTTTTTTGTTTTTTGGCCATTTCTTTTTATTTTTGTATTTGGGGGTATCAAAGTAAAAGTGTCAAAAAATAAAGTAGAATTTACTCTATTTTTTGGCATTTTTCTTTTTTCGCTGCGACCTCTGGAAGTGGGCCAAATCCGGGGGGAAAGTTTTAAAACTTTGCTAATTGCCTTCATCAGGCGCTGAAGGCAATTTAGTATTAGGTCGTTGAGATCCGACTCCCACTTGACCGTTTTAAGTTAGGTTAGGTCGTAACTTCGGTCTGGGTGAGCGGATCTCGACCAAATTTGGTGGAGGGGGGGCCGGGGCCACCATGGCCACGCCCTCAAGTTTTGGGGGACCCCCCTCGGAGGGGGGGGGCTCTGACTCCGATTCGGAGTCAGATAATAACTATCTGGAACCGGAGGACTACTTGCCGGTTCCCTCGGGGTCAAAGAGGACCCATGAGGACGAGGGGGGGGCCCTCGCGCCTGATCACCTACCCAAGGTGAACACGGCGCGCAGGGGGAAGCCCAAGGGGGCATATTCGGGGCTGTCCGCGGCCAAGGCAAAGCTCGCCCTAATCGAGCCTCGGTTCGAGGAGAGGCAGGACGCCGCCGCGGCCAGATACCTGCGGGACTTCCCCGCACTCCGCTCGAGGAGGGGTGAGGAGGGGAAGGGGGGAAGGGGGGTAGAAGCCGGGGGGGAGCGGTCGCGATCGCAGTCGCCCTCCCGTGCTGGCTCTCCCTCACCGTCGGGCGGCCAGGTGGATCGGCAGTATGCCGATCCCATAGAGGTGGCCCGAACTTCGGCGAGGGACATTTTAGAGGGGGCCCGAAAATCGGGCAACCTGAAGGGGGAGGTGTGGGGCCTATTTAATAGGTCCTGCAGAGCCATCTTGGCGGCCATGGACGAGGTGGAGGCCGCCAAGGCCGAGGGCGAGGAGATCCGCATCCTTAAAGCGGACAATAAAAGGATGCGGGAGCAGCTCGCCCTGCTCACCGCGGAGACCAAGGCGCTCAGGACCGCCTTCTCCGAGCGCCAGGCCCCGGCTCCCCCCCCTCCACCAGTGCAGTTCTCCACGGAGGAGCTGGTGGAGGCAATAGAGTGTATGAAGAGGGACCTCTTCCTCAGTTTGGGCAACATGGTGAATGCCCGAATCGAGGAAGTGAGTCGCCGCCTTCCCCCGGAGCCCCCGCTCCGCCCCCCGCTGGCAGCGGACAAAAGGGCCACAGGGTCTGCCCCCCCGCGGCCCCCCCCCAAGACGAAGGCCACGAGGCCTACCCCGCCGCCCATGCCGCAGCCCGAGCCTGAGGCGAGGGCCAGACTGGGGGATGGGAGGCCTAAGGCCGCCAAGAAGGCGGCACCCCCCGCCCGCAAGGCAGCGCCCAACGCCCCTGCGGCCAAGGCGCCCAGGCCTGCCGCAGCCCCGGCTGCCGCTCGGCCTTCGCAGGGCGTACCCGGCCCCTCAGGCCGAATACCGCCTCCGCCAGCGCAATGGTCGGAGGTGGTAAAAAAGGGAAAAGGCAAGGGGAAGGCCAAGACCTCCCCCCCCCCGGCCAGAAAGGCAGCGCCAAGACCCGCGGCGCTGTCTGCCCCCAAGACGGCGGCGGTGGTGGTGACGTTAAAGAAGGACGCCACCACCACGTTGCAGGCCACCATGGCTAAGGCCATTCAGGGCCTTAGCCTGCAGGAGGTGGGCCTGCAACATGTGCGGGTCCGGACCTCGGCGACCGGGGGCAGGGTCATCGAGGTCCCAGGGGGGGATAGCGGCCGGACCGCCGATAAACTGGCGGAACGGCTGCAAACAATAGTCGGGGACGTGGCGAACATTAGCCGCCCCGTCAAGATGGCCGGCCTCCAGGTCGCCGGGCTCGATGAGTCGGCGACCGGGGAGTCGGTGGCGGAGGCGGTTGCCAAGGCGGGGGGCTGCGCGACGGCCCAGGTAAAGGTTGGGGCCGTCCGCAGGCTGTACGACGGCACTGGATCGGTCCTCGTCCAGTGCCCCGTGACCTGCGCGATCGCGCTGCAGAGGGCGGGTCGGATCCTGGTGGGTTGGGCCTCCGCCAGGGTCACGGCCGTGGGACCGACACCGATGCGCTGCTTCAAGTGCTACGGTGTCGGTCACACGAGGGAACTGTGCCCCTCTAGCGTGGACCGGAGCACGCTGTGCTTCCGGTGCTGCAAAGAGGGGCACAAAATGGGGGAATGCTGGGAGAAGGAATGGTGTGCGGTCTGCCACCACTCCAAACTCCCAGCGGGGCACAGAATGGGGGGAAGGAACTGCTTCCCCCCCCCAACCAGAGGTAAAGACACGAGGGCCCCACGCCCCCGTCCCCCCCAGCAGAACCCCCCGTCAGCGCCAGCCGCCGGGGCCAGGGAGGAAAGCATGGATGTCTAGATGCCAGCACACCCGCATCTGGACATCCTGCAGGTGAACGCCAACCACTCCGCCAGAGCTCAAGACCTGCTCATGCAGACCATGGCGGAGTGGGCGATTGGCGTTGCCGTAGTGGCGGAGCCCTACTTCGTCCCCCCCCTACCCAATTGGGTAGGGTCGGCGGACGAGAGGGTGGCCGTGGTGGTGCCGGCGGTGGGGGACTTCCCCCCCCTGACCAGGGTGGAGGGTGGCCCGGGATTCGTGGCGGCCAAGTGGGGAGACGACACCGTCATCGTTGCGGTGTACTTCTCCCCCAATAGGCCGCTGCGAGAATTTGAGTTGTTCCTGGGCACCCTGGGGGGGGTCGTCAGGAGGGCAGCCCCGAAGCAAGTGCTGGTCCTGGGGGACCTCAATGCCAAGAGCGCGGCATGGGGTTCCCCCGTTACGGACCCGCGCGGGGCGGCCCTCAGGGACTGGGTGGCGGCGACGGGCCTTACGGTCCTGAACCAGGGCAGCGCCAACACTTGCGTGCGGCGCCAGGGGGGGTCAATCGTGGACATCACGTTCGCGACCCCCGCCATTGCCGCACGCGTTACGGACTGGCGCGTCCTGGAGGACGTGGAGACCCTCTCTGATCATCTATACATCAGAATGAGGGTCTCCACAGGTAGGGTCCGGCCGCTGCCCGTCCCCGCGGGGGGGCAGAGGGGGGCCGGGAGAGGAGGAGGGTTCCCCAAATGGTCCCTGTCCAAACTGGACAGGGCCAGGGTGGACGAGGCGGCGATGGTGGAGGCATGGTGTGCTGCCCCACCCGCCGACCTCGGGGTCGAGGAGCGGGCATCTCGGTTCCGCTCCTCGCTGCAGGCGGTGTGCGACGCGGCCATGCCCCGGGCGAAGCGTCTTTTCGCCCGGAGGAGGGTGTACTGGTGGTCCGCAGAGATTGCGGCCCTGCGAACCACCAGTAACAGTGCTCGGTCGGCGTACCAGCACTGTCGGCGTCGGCAACACACCGCCGAGGAGGAGGAGGGGCTCCACAGGGCCCTCAAGGAGGCAAAGGGGGCCCTACAGGTGGCGATCGCCAAGGCCAAGGACGAGGCGCACGCCTCGTTCTTGGCCACCCTGGACAGGGACCCGTGGGGGCGGCCGTATAGGGTGGTGCGAAACAAAATGCGCACCGCCCCCCCCATGGATTCCCTGGAGCCCTCCCTCCTCCAGGCGGTCATCGAGGGGCTATTCCCGCCGAGCCCCTCGATAACTCCCCCGGTGATGACCGAGCCATCGGGGGAGCCGGAGGTCGAACTCGCCATCGCGCCCATTAGCGATGACGAGTTCGACCGGGTGTTGGACCGCCTCCGGGGCTGCAAAAAGGCCCCGGGCCCGGACGGAGTCCCCGGCAGAGTCCTCCCCATCGCACTGAAGCACCTCGGGGGCCGCCTCAGACAGCTGATGGACGACTGTCTGAGGGAAGGCAAATTCCCGAGGGTGTGGAAGGAGGGGAGGCTCTGCCTCCTCCGGAAAGAGGGTCGACCCCCTGACTGTCCCTCGGCATGGCGCCCAATTGTGCTGCTGGACGAGGCCGGGAAAATGTTGGAGAGGATCCTGGCCTCCAGAATCCTGCAGCACCTGGAGGGCGCCGGCCCGAACGTCTCGGACCGGCAGTTCGGGTTCCGGGAGGGGCGGTCCACGCTCGACGCACTGAAGTCCTTGAGGACTTCTGTGAGGACGCGTCGAGCAGGGGAGAGGGTGTCGTGGCGGTGTCGTTGGACATCGCCAACGCATTTGGCACCCTTCCCTATGGGGTCATTAGAGAGGCACTTCGGTATCACGAAGTGCCTCTCTACCT
>OY725179.1:0-2500 GCA_963241965.1 Tortrix viridana | reverse complement strand
TTAGGTTAGGTTAGGTTAGGTTAGGTTAGGTTAGGTTAGGTTAGGTTAGGTTAGGTTAGGTTAGGTTAGGTTAGGTTAGGTTAGGTTAGGTTAGGTTAGGTTAGGTTAGGTTAGGTTAGGTTAGGTTAGGTTAGGTTAGGTTAGGTTAGGTTAGGTTAGGTTAGGTTAGGTTAGGTTAGGTTAGGTTAGGTTAGGTTAGGTTAGGTTAGGTTAGGTTAGGTTAGGTTAGGTTAGGTTAGGTTAGGTTAGGTTAGGTTAGGTTAGGTTAGGTTAGGTTAGGTTAGGTTAGGTTAGGTTAGGTTAGGTTAGGTTAGGTTAGGTTAGGTTAGGTTAGGTTAGGTTAGGTTAGGTTAGGTTAGGTTAGGTTAGGTTAGGTTAGGTTAGGTTAGGTTAGGTTAGGTTAGGTTAGGTTAGGTTAGGTTAGGTTAGGTTAGGTTAGGTTAGGTTAGGTTAGGTTAGGTTAGGTTAGGTTAGGTTAGGTTAGGTTAGGTTAGGTTAGGTTAGGTTAGGTTAGGTTAGGTTAGGTTAGGTTAGGTTAGGTTAGGTTAGGTTAGGTTAGGTTAGGTTAGGTTAGGTTAGGTTAGGTTAGGTTAGGTTAGGTTAGGTTAGGTTAGGTTAGGTTAGGTTAGGTTAGGTTAGGTTAGGTTAGGTTAGGTTAGGTTAGGTTAGGTTAGGTTAGGTTAGGTTAGGTTAGGTTAGGTTAGGTTAGGTTAGGTTAGGTTAGGTTAGGTTAGGTTAGGTTAGGTTAGGTTAGGTTAGGTTAGGTTAGGTTAGGTTAGGTTAGGTTAGGTTAGGTTAGGTTAGGTTAGGTTAGGTTAGGTTAGGTTAGGTTAGGTTAGGTTAGGTTAGGTTAGGTTAGGTTAGGTTAGGTTAGGTTAGGTTAGGTTAGGTTAGGTTAGGTTAGGTTAGGTTAGGTTAGGTTAGGTTAGGTTAGGTTAGGTTAGGTTAGGTTAGGTTAGGTTAGGTTAGGTTAGGTTAGGTTAGGTTAGGTTAGGTTAGGTTAGGTTAGGTTAGGTTAGGTTAGGTTAGGTTAGGTTAGGTTAGGTTAGGTTAGGTTAGGTTAGGTTAGGTTAGGTTAGGTTAGGTTAGGTTAGGTTAGGTTAGGTTAGGTTAGGTTAGGTTAGGTTAGGTTAGGTTAGGTTAGGTTAGGTTAGGTTAGGTTAGGTTAGGTTAGGTTAGGTTAGGTTAGGTTAGGTTAGGTTAGGTTAGGTTAGGTTAGGTTAGGTTAGGTTAGGTTAGGTTAGGTTAGGTTAGGTTAGGTTAGGTTAGGTTAGGTTAGGTTAGGTTAGGTTAGGTTAGGTTAGGTTAGGTTAGGTTAGGTTAGGTTAGGTTAGGTTAGGTTAGGTTAGGTTAGGTTAGGTTAGGTTAGGTTAGGTTAGGTTAGGTTAGGTTAGGTTAGGTTAGGTTAGGTTAGGTTAGGTTAGGTTAGGTTAGGTTAGGTTAGGTTAGGTTAGGTTAGGTTAGGTTAGGTTAGGTTAGGTTAGGTTAGGTTAGGTTAGGTTAGGTTAGGTTAGGTTAGGTTAGGTTAGGTTAGGTTAGGTTAGGTTAGGTTAGGTTAGGTTAGGTTAGGTTAGGTTAGGTTAGGTTAGGTTAGGTTAGGTTAGGTTAGGTTAGGTTAGGTTAGGTTAGGTTAGGTTAGGTTAGGTTAGGTTAGGTTAGGTTAGGTTAGGTTAGGTTAGGTTAGGTTAGGTTAGGTTAGGTTAGGTTAGGTTAGGTTAGGTTAGGTTAGGTTAGGTTAGGTTAGGTTAGGTTAGGTTAGGTTAGGTTAGGTTAGGTTAGGTTAGGTTAGGTTAGGTTAGGTTAGGTTAGGTTAGGTTAGGTTAGGTTAGGTTAGGTTAGGTTAGGTTAGGTTAGGTTAGGTTAGGTTAGGTTAGGTTAGGTTAGGTTAGGTTAGGTTAGGTTAGGTTAGGTTAGGTTAGGTTAGGTTAGGTTAGGTTAGGTTAGGTTAGGTTAGGTTAGGTTAGGTTAGGTTAGGTTAGGTTAGGTTAGGTTAGGTTAGGTTAGGTTAGGTTAGGTTAGGTTAGGTTAGGTTAGGTTAGGTTAGGTTAGGTTAGGTTAGGTTAGGTTAGGTTAGGTTAGGTTAGGTTAGGTTAGGTTAGGTTAGGTTAGGTTAGGTTAGGTTAGGTTAGGTTAGGTTAGGTTAGGTTAGGTTAGGTTAGGTTAGGTTAGGTTAGGTTAGGTTAGGTTAGGTTAGGTTAGGTTAGGTTAGGTTAGGTTAGGTTAGGTTAGGTTAGGTTAGGTTAGGTTAGGTTAGGTTAGGTTAGGTTAGGTTAGGTTAGGTTAGGTTAGGTTAGGTTAGGTTAGGTTAGGTTAGGTTAGGTTAGGTTAGGTTAGGTTAGGTTAGGTTAGGTTAGGTTAGGTTAGGTTAGGTTAGGTTAGGTTAGGTTAGGTTAGGTTAGGTTAGGTTAGGTTAGGTTAGGTTAGGTTAGGTTAGAGTTAGGTTAGGTTAGGTTAGGTTAGGTTAGGTTAGGTTAGGTTAGGTTAGGTTAGGTTAGGTTAG